>OU343224.1:104312194-104882523 GCA_910596185.1 Chrysanthemum makinoi | reverse complement strand
GTAACTTGATGAGTTGTTTCTTGAATGAGCATGAAACACATATGTGTATTTATACTTTGTTAATACAAATATCGTCATTAAACGTTATTTATATTTTTGATCTTTACCTAAGTTTTGTTAACGACAAAAGTAAATTTAATTTATAAAAGCTTAAAGCTTGTCAAGTTTAATAGATATTAAAACAAGCTTTTCAAACAATATATTCATCATTCAAGCATTTACATTTATGATTAGTAACATCTTGATATGACTCTAATCATTATGTATGATAGTAGTTTTAGAATGTGTTAGGTTCTTAAAACCAAACACTACTTAAGTACTTGCATATTTCTAAAATAGAAATACAACATATGACATCATGTGATGCATCATGGAAATCATTGGAAGATTTCATTAGATATTTTGTGTGGATTTGTACTCTTCATATACAATCTCACTTAGATAGAGTTGACTTTAGCAAAGATTTGATATCTTGGCTGTCCAGGGCGTGGTACAAAATGGTACGAACCCTTTTAAAGGTTCCGCGGTCCGTCAGACGTCACATCCATTTGGCTATAAATAGCAATGCCAAGCCAAGTAGTTTTTCATCCCTTTCTACATACTCTCATACATATCTTCTCTAAACCTTTCTAACTCGGGCCATATCATATTAGTGATCTCTTTTGTAGCAAAGAAGATCAAGTCACATTCAAGCTTCAAACGCGAAGTTGGAAGTCTTGTTTGTTTAGTGTTGTATGATCTTGTGTTGATTCATACTTCATTGTTGTATTAAAACCATCATAATCTTATGAGTGTGAGTGGTTAGTATTTTAGTCCTCAAAATACATTGTGTGTGGGAGTGGTTGTACCCTTGGAAAGAACTTGACATCTAGCTTAGTGTGGGAAATAGTGTAAGCGAAGTGTAAAGGTTTTCTCCGAGGTGAAAGGAGCTTGTTGACTAGTGAAGTTAAACTCTCGAGTGTGAGACTCGAGGGGTGGAGTAGGGCAAGGAAAAAGAGTCCTTGTAGACCGAACCACTATAAACAACTTGTTGTGGTTTGATCATTTCTTTCCTTATTTACTCCTTACATATTGCTTGCATATTTCATTAACATATCTAAGATCAATATCAATTGATCTTTCAATAAGTTCCAAAACAAAGTTTTAATTGGTAAACTATTCAACCCCCCTTCTAGTTTTCTACATTGGTGTCGAGCCTCGTTGCTCAAGATTTTCTAAAATAACTTGTATTTTATAAACTTGAAACGATCCATGGATTCAGAAAACTTTAAAGAAGGGCAATCTATGCAAAGACCACCACTCTTTGAAACCAATGGATTTATCTATTGGAAACCGTTTGAAACATATGTAAAATCAAAAGATATAGATCTTTGGTTTATTATTGTTAAAGGGATTTTAGTTCTACAACAAAGGATATTTCCGTTGATGAACAAAAGAAATTAGTTGCTAAAAATAATGAAGCTAAAATGATGCTTTATAATGCTTTACCTAGAAAAGAATATGAAAAGAATTTTTATGTGGCCCCAAAGATATTTGGGATTCTTTAATTGTTACACATCAAGGTAATTCACAAGTCAAGGATAACAAAATTGATCTTCTTGTTCAACAATATGAACAATTTGTTATTCCGGAAGATGAAACCATTGATTGTGGCTTTGCTCGCTTTAACACTATTATTACATCACTTAAAGCACTTGATGAATCTTTTGGTAGTAAGAACTTTGTCAGGAAATTTCTTAGAGCACTCCATCCCAAATGGAGAGCTAAAGTGACCGCTATTGAAGAATCAAAAGATCTCTCAATAATGTCACTAGACGAGTTAATCGGTAACCTCAAAGTACACGAAATGGTGATGGAGAAAGATTCGGAGATCATCAAAGGAAAAAGGAAGAAGATCAAATCCGTTGCTCTAAAATCAAAGGCGGAATCAAGTGATGATGACGAATCTTGCTCCGGTAGTGAAGATGAGGAATGCCATGGCCGTTAAAGATTTTAAGAAGTTCTTTAGAAGAAGAGGAAAGTTTGTAAGACAACCTCGAGAAGAAAAAAGCCATTCAGAAAAGATCGGGATGACAAGAAGGGTAAAGGTGAAAGAAAATGTTTTAGATGTGGTGATGCAAGTCATCTCATACGAGAATGTCCCAAGCCACCTAAAAGCAAAACTCAACGAGCTTTTGTAAGTGGTGCTTGGAGTGATAGTGAAGATGATGAAGAATCAAGCAAGGAAGAGATCGCTCTAATGGCACATGAGTCAAATGAGGTACTTTCGAGCTCTTCTTATTCTTCTATTAATGATGACACTTTGCAAAAACAATATAATCAATTGTGTGAGCTAAGTCTAAAAATCATAACTAAAAATAAATTTTAAAAACCAAAAAGGAATTTTTGGAAAATGAAGTTTATGAGTTAAAAGAAAAAGCAGCGACTAGAAAAGGAAAAGCAAATGGCGATGATTGTAAATCATGTCAAGAATCTGAAAATAGAAAAACTAAAACTCACACAAGAAGATTTTAATCGAAAATAATTTCTAAATTTAAAAGGTTTAACAAAAACATCGCTCTTGCCGATGAAATAGTTAAAATTCATAAAACACCAGGGGACATGAATGGGCTAGGTTTTAATGAAGTATTAATTCCAAAGAGTCAAAACAAAGCGGCGAAAGGGCGAACATGTCAAAATGCGATGCAGCCGCGGACCGGTGGAACCAAAATAAGGGTTCAAATCCGTTGTGCAAAATGGTGCCGTGGTTGCCAATGAAACGAATGTTTATATCGGGTTGTCTTGAATTTGTTAAAATAACAAAGAAAGAAAACCAATGATAGTGTTAAACTAAAACCATTTACATCGGGAGTAGGACTTGTCAAAAATGAATTTAGATCAAAACTACTCAACAACGATATAAAACTCCTTTTGCCAAACGCCCCTTTCCTAAGAGCAACCTAGCATTACCTTGACTACCAACACAATGGTTGGAATCAAAACTTTCCTAGACCATATCAAACTCAGATTACATGCCATGGAACTCTTACCCATCGTTTCCATACATGAATCAAATAAATGGTATGTTTAACCCAAATGGACCCATGAGATATTGGGGACCAAATGCTTGAGTTATTTCCTTCTTAGGTATGCTTGAAAGTTGGATTGGAACCTGATGAATGGATAAAAGATAGTGGTTGCTCACGACACATGACGGGCAACAAAGGTCTCTTCTCATCATACCAAAGTATAGCCGAGGTAATGTCACCTTTGGTAGCAATCTCAAAAGCAAAATTATTGGCAAAGGTGCGATTGCTCATAACTCCCTAACTATTGAAAATGTTGCTCATGTGGATAGGTTAGGATTTAATCTACTTAGTATTAGCCAATTATGTGATAAAAAGTATAAAGTACTATTTGATGAAAATGGTAGTAAAATACTAAAAGATGGTATCACCATAGCTAAAGGAGTTAGGAAAAATAACATATACGTCATGAAAATAGATAAAACATATAATGACAAACTTTGCCTAACAACATTAGTTGATAGCTCATCTCTTTGGCATAGGCGTTGGTCAGCTAATATGAGACTTATACAAAACCTATCTTCAAAAGAGTTGGTTAGGAATTTACCAAAACTAAATATGACCAACACTTTGCGGCAGCTTGCAAAATTGGTAAATAAACCCATAGTAGTCACAAATCTAAAAATATGGTGTCCACATCTAAGTGTCTAGAATTATTACATATGGACTTGTTTGGACCATCCGCTATAAATATAGGCAACTTATACACTTTTGTCATAGTAGATGATTACTCAAGGTTTACTTGGGCGTTGTTTTTGAAAACCCAAAATGAAGCTTTTGATAAATTTGAAATACTTAGCAAGAAAATTCAAAATCTTCTAGGTGTCAAAATTGTGTCGATCCGAACGGATCATGGTGGTGAATTTGACAACGAAACTCAATTTGGAAACTTTTGTGATACAAATGGTATAACACATAACTTTTCGCTCCGACACACCTCAATCAAATGGAGTGGTAGAACGTAAAATAGAACAATTCAAGAAATGAGTAGAACAATGCTTAATGAACAAAACATTCCTCAAATTTTTGGTTATGTAGTTGACACTTCTACATATATTTTGAATAGAGTCTTAATCGTCCTTAAAAAAAACACCATATGAACTTTATAAAGGTAAAAAGCCAACGTTAGGATATTTTAGAGTCTTTGGTTGTAAATGCTTTATTCTTAATACTAAGATTACCTCACCAAGTTTGACCCAAAGTCTTATGAAGGTGTATTTCTTGGTTACTCTCAAACTAGTAAAGCTTACATTGTCCTAAACAAAGAAACAATGATAGTCGAGGAATCGTTGAACATAACATTTGACGAAAGTCCACCTCCTTCTAAGACATCACCTTTGGTAGATGATGACTTAGTTGAAAGTCAAATAATAGAAGGTCAAGAAATAATTAATAATAACAAGGAAGATGAACCATTAAATAAAGAAATTGTAAACATCAAAGAATCTAAAAGTCATCCTTTAGAAAAGGTCATAGGACAACTTAATCAAAGAACCTTAAGGTCAGAAGCCCAAAATCAAAGTAATTATTTTTGTTTTGTATCCACCATTGAACCAAAACCCATAAATGAAGCAATAAAAGATGAATCATGGGTAATTGCCATGCAAGAAGAATTAAACCAATTCGTTAGAAATGATGTTTGGAAATTAGTTCCAAAACCTAAAGATCAAACTATAATTGGAACAAAATGGGTTTTCGAAATAAAATGGATGAAAATGGGATAGTATCTAGAAACAAAGCTAGGCTTGTAGCACAAGGTTATAATCAACAAGAGGGGATTGATTATGATGAAACTTATGCACCGTTAGCTAGACTTGAGTCTATTAGAATATTACTTGCTTATGCATGTGCTTATGATTTTAAATTATTTCAAATGGATGTTAAAAGTGCTTTCTTTAATGGGTTTATTAACGAAGAAGTGTATGTTGCTCAACCTCCCGGTTTCACCGACTTTGAGAAACCACATCATGTCTTCAAACTCAAGAAAGCATTGTATGGTCTTAAGCAACCACCAAAAGCTTGGTACGACCGACTTAAGACTTTTCTTATTGATAACAAAAATACTATGGGATTAGTAGATAATACTCTTTTTACCAAGAAAAGGGAATCACATATTATCATTGTTCAAATATACGTTGATGACATTATATTCGGATCAACTTGTCAAGAATATGTGATGATTTCTAAAATCATGCACGACGAGTTTGAAATGAGTATGATGGGTGAGTTAAATTTCTTTCTAGGACTTCAAATTAAACAACTAGAAGATGGCATATTCTTTAACCAATCTAAATATATAAAAGACATGCTTAAGAAATTTGGTCTTGAAGATTCCAAACCAACTAAGACACCCATGTCCTCGGACACTAAACTTACCAAGGATGAAGAAGGTGAATCAGTAGATAACACTAAATATAGAGGAATGATTGGTAGCCTACTCTATCTTACGGCTAGTAGACGCGACATTATGTTTAGTGTTTGTCTATGTTTTCGCTTTCGAAAACCAAAGGCATCACACTTAAAAGCATTAAAAAGGATTTTTAGATACATTAAGGGAACAACGTGTTTAGGATTATGGTATCCCAAAGGAAGTTATAGAAACCATAGTGTATCTTACTTCGGATCATGCTTGGGTGATTATGATAGAAAAGTACAAGTGGTATTTGTACTTTTGTTGGACATTGTCTCACCTCATGGTTTGCAAAAAAACAAACGGCCTTAGCCATCTCAACCAAAGCCGATGCGTCTCGGCCGGAAAAGCATGTCAACAAGCTCTTTGGATGAAGCAAGCTCTCTAGATTCTGAATTCATCTCAAGCGACATTGTGATACTTTGCGACAACAAAGAGCCATCGATCTCAAAGAGAATCCCGTTCAACATGCTGCATAAAGCATATTGAAATCCGCCATCACTTTCTTCGCGACAATGTTCAAAAGGAAACATTTCAATCGAGAAAGTATCCTCCGAAGACAACATTGCCGACATCTTAACTAAGCCTCTTAAGCGAGAACCTTTTAATCTTCTTAGACTTGGTTTAGGGTTAATGGAACCAAACATGTAGGATAAACATAGCCCAAAACATTAGAATAGTCAAAACTAAACAAATTTGTCTTGTCACACTCGTAATACAAGGCCAAACATTGCCACAACAAAGCATTTCAAAACCAAATTTTTGGTGTCACCGGTCCCGTGTGTAATCTCTGAAAACAAAAGCGCTATATACAAATCATCCTCTTCCTCAAAACCCACTTTACCAAAACGTGTAAACTTAAACCAAGCTCATTATTGTCATCTTCCCACTCACTAATCACTGAAGATAACATCATTGTAAGTATCCTAACTACATTTCATCTCTTAATTCGGAGTCTAGGATTCTTATTTATGCACAAAACTATCACAAATCATTACATGGGGTTTTATGTATGCTTTTATATCAAATATGAATTCAATTGGCAAATTGCATGACTAGTCATTGAAATTAGGTACTACATTATCATATTGCATAAACAAATCATGCTTCCCACTAATTGATAGATAATGAATATAAGGCCCTATTCAAACAACCAAACACCCCATGTCAAAAAGTTTTGAAAAGCTTCTCACTTATAGGAAAACAATTTTTTTCATTGCTAATACAAATAGAAACGTTAAATTTTCATCACTTGCATGCTCTGGAATACTAAAGGTATTGCATAACTAATATGCATTCCTGGGTATATTCAAATGAAGCCACATTGAATTAGGAGCATTTGGGTTATCTCATGGTATTTGCCAAACACCCCACTAAAACCATTTTGTGCGCATAAAATGAGCCTCGAGATAACCCAACTCCAAATTGTTTTCATATAGGCACACACTAGAACCAAAAACGTTAAAACTTATTCTCATTTTTAACATATTAACTCTTGTCCTTAGGAATAACCATGGTAGCCGCAAGATTCTATGATCACAAAGACACCCTTAACTACATTCCCAAACACCACAAAACCAAAGGACTTACCAAGGAACAAGTAGAAATATTTAAGGGTCTAGAATCAAGGTATTTCCATGAGGGTAGAACCATTCACCCATCCTTCCTTGAAAACAAACCTTCTCGTGAAGAACTAGCTGTCATTCAATTCGATTGTCTTCTTGACATCGATGAACCAATTTGTCCTAGGTTTGTGTTAGAATTCTATGCTAGTGTGACCGGCTTTAGTGATGAAGACGATGATGAATTTTGTCTTAGGTTTAGAATTAATCAAAACGACTACACCATCACCTTAGCCAACTTTGCTCTCAAGTGCTAGGAATTCCCAACCGAGGAACTTGTCTCTACTCGGATAAATGGTCACTCACCGCTCTTGATGCTAACAATGACCGCTCTCTACCCTACTAAACAGTTTGGCCGACAAGGATGTCATCCGTGAACACCTTTTAACCCAAAAGTGACAACCCGAGTTACCGAAAGGGAAAAGTATAACCGAGATCCATATGGAATGGAGCTAAATGAACTTAAGCCGAATTTAAGAAATGGGAGGAGCTACTTAGAGCCAACGTCATTAGCACCATAGGAAATAGGGATCACATTAACGCTTGCCTTTGTCATATGCTCTACAACTTGTCCACCAGTCAACCATTCAATTTAGCCTACTACATAGCTAGGAGAATGATTGATATTCCAACTCAAGGATCGGTTGCTCTTCCATACGGATGCTCCTCACCCGTCTCTATAGAAACTTTGCACCAATTCCACCAACACCAAAGGGATGCACTCTTCACTATGAGCTCATCCCTCACATCTTTGTACCTTTAAGTAATGCACGAGTTGCTAAGACAAAGGCAAGAGCAGCAAACCTCCAACTCCATCATCATCATCATCAAATAGCTCAGGATGGTCTTCCAAGCTCGTCTTCGCCTCTCATGAGTATTATGCGTCTCTTCCCGAAATAGAGAATGAATCGGCAGAGTTCAAGCAAACTAAGGGAATGTTCAAGTGCCTTGGTAGGATGATGAACAAGATTTACAAGAAGTTGGACAAATAAGGGTACTTTTAAGGAGCTTTTGGAACAATGCATTATCGTTAATGTTGATACTATTTCGTTGTTTTTATTATGTAGGATGATAATATAACTGAAACAATGGTGAATGCTAACAATTTCATGCAGGGGGATAGCGCAAGTATGCTATCAAATTTAACCCATTTTCACTATAATGTGAAAATCAAAAGCCTTGCTCAAAATACATGCTCCACTATGTTTATATATATATTATCTGCTTTTCCTAACTAGAAATGTTTAGTATAACATGTTTTGAGAAGAATTTCAGTTTCGAAAAGTCCCCGACACCTAAAAACGAACTCGTCCATTTTTCGCACTTCACGGATCAGACGGAACCATAAATTTGGTACCGTCCGTTATGCAAATTGGTACCGCTGTACCATATGACCAGACGGCACCCTTTTTAGGTTCCGGCCGTGTAAGTTTTGGTGCCGTGGATCCTTCAGTAACTTTCGAATTTCGACTATTTCGTGATTCCAAACTACCATCCAATGCTTATAAATCAATCCTAAATTGCTTATATTCTTATTAGAACTAGTATAATTCTCTTAGGAATATAAGAAATCCATTTCCCATCAAAATTCAAAAATTTGAAAAATTCACCCAAAGAGCCCTTTTGCATAAAGGAAGGAACCAAATTTTTGGTACCTTCAAATCCGTGGGTGATCTGAATATTAGGAAATTCCACTCACTAGAACACATTTATTGCAAATCTTTTCTTCTTCACTCCATCTCTCTTGAATGGCTTGACTTGGGTGATATGACTAGCATTCAACCCACTTCCAAATCATTAGGAACCTCATCTCTTCAATGGCTTAACATCAAATCAAACATATTTCTCCATGATTTCTCACCTCTATAAATTGAGAGGTTTTACCATGATCATCCTCACACCTTCTTCATTCTTACTATCATCTAGCAAAGAAAACCAAAGTCAAAAATGACAAAATCATCTCCAAAACCTTCCAAGAAGACCGCTAGAATTAGTGTGAGGCCTTGTTGCTTCGTTAACCTTAGCTCCTCATCCGAGTCTTCTCCACTCACAATCTCATCTCCCATCCGATATGATACAAACCTTACCTTAGCCACACCTACTCAATCACACATTGTGATCACCACTCCACCACCAACAAAACACCAACTTCACCTCCACCGGCACCCATCCAAACATCCAAAACACCCTCACCACCTTCACCAAGGTCTCCAACTCTCATTCGTATGGAGTTATTTTCCACTCCACCCCTTCACCAAATCCTTTCCTGGAGGACTTGGATGACTTGCCTCCTAGGCCAAATCATCCACCACCATTGCCATCATTTGGCTCAATTGAGCGGATGGCTCATGAGTCACCTCGGTCATCCTTTGACCCAAATGCCCCATTAGGGCCTAAACCTCTTCTCTTCCACCCCATTCACAAAGACATTCATGGTCCTTTGTATGGGGATCATTCACTCCCCACATCAATGTCCCCTCATCTTGAGGACATTGAGGAGTGTATGTGGGATGCCAATCCCACTAGAGAGGAGATTCAAATGGAACTCCACAACCTCCACCAAATCAAAGGCATGGTGGACTCTCACTTGAGTGAGACAATGCAAATGCAAAGTGCTTTGCTTGCCTCCATCATGACCACCCCAAAAATTTCCACCAACACCAACACATCTACCATTCCACCACCACAACCTCCCCAAACATACTACCCCTAGGCATGGTTGCTCAACTTGTGAGCAAGCGGGCCCAAACCGATTGATAGGACCCGTTATGGTCCTTGACTTTCAAGAAGAAATGAGGTTCATCCTCAATCACATCCTTGAGCCCCTCAACGCTCTTTCTCATCCACCATCAAATTAGGATGGTCATAGTTTAGCATTTCTAGTTTTCTTCTTAGATTATTTTCTTTTCTTTTCTTTCTGTACTTAAACACATCCTTGTGTTCCCATTTCATGATCTTTATTCATGAAAATTTTAACTAATGAATAGGGTGTTTATTATAGTGTTGGAGCTTTTACATAGTGTTTGGAAATGCTTGTAAATGATCATTATTACTAACATTTTTTGTAGCTTTTATTTTCACAATCCATGTATCTTCCCATTAAGCACCCAATTTAGGGGAGCTTTGATCAAGGGGAGATAATTGCATGGGCTCATTACATTCCTTGCATCGCTTTTCTTTTTGTTGAGACAAAAAGGGGGAGAAAATATAGAACTTGATTACATTTTGACTTTTCTTAAAAGTCAATCATTTGCATACTTTGACTTACTGAAAAAGTCAACATCATGCATCAACTAGTGAATACTTTGACTTTCATAATAGTCAAACATCATACACTTGCATTATCATTCTCCTTTTCAAGTTCTAAAACTAATATTTTTATAACTCTTGTACAAACTTTGTATCTTTTATAAAAATAAATTTTATATTTTGTCCTCAACAAAAAGGGGGAGATTGTTAATACAAATATCGTCATTAAACGTTATTTATATTTTTTATCTTTACCTAAGTTTTGTTAACGACAAAAGTAAATTTAATTTGTATAAAAGCTTAAAGCTTGTCAAGTTTAATAGATATTAAAACAAGCTTTTTTAAACAATATATTCATCATTCAAGCATTTACATTTATGATTAGTGATATCTTGATATGACTCTAATCATTATGTATGATAGTAGTTTTTAGAATGTGTTAGGTTCTTAAACCAAACACTACTTAAGTACTTGCATATTTCTAAAAATAGAAATACAACATATGACATCATGTGATGCATCATGGAAATCATTGGAAGATTTCATTAGATATTTTGTGTGGATTTGTACTCTTCATATCTTGCACAATCTCACTTAGATAGAGTTGACTTTAGCAAAGATTTGATATCTTGACTGTCAGACCGTACCACCAGGTAGGCGGAACCCTTTAAGGGTTCCGCGATCATGGAACTCCTGTCCATTTTAGCTATAAATAGCAATGCCAATCCAAGTAGTTTTTCATCCCTTTCTAACATACTCTCATACATATCTTCTCTCTAACCTTTCTAACTCAGGTTCATATCATATTAGTGATCTCTTTTGTAGCAAAGAAGATCAAGTCACATTCAAGCTTCAAACGAGAAGTTGGAAGTCTTGTTTGTTTAGTGTTGTATGATCTGTGTTGATTCATACTTCATTGTTGTATTAAACCATCATAATCTTGTGAGTGTGAGTGGTTAGTATTTTAGTCCTCAAAATACGTTGTGTGTGGGAGTGGTTGTACCCTTGGAAAGAACTTGACATCTAGCTTAGTGTCGGAAATAAGTGTGTAAGCTTAGTGTAAAGGTTTTCTCGCCTAAGGTGAAAGGAGCTTGTTGACTAGTGAAGTTAAACTCGAAAAGTGTGAGACTCGAGGAGTGGAGTAGGCAAGGAAAAGAGTCCTTGAAGACCGAACCACTATAAACAACTTGTTTTGGTTTGATCATTTCTTTCCTTATTTACTCCTTACATATTACTTGCATATTTCATTAACATATCTAAGATCAATATTAATTGATCTTTACAATAAGTTTCAAAACAAAGTTTTTAATTGGTAAACTATTCAACCCCCCTTCTAGTTTTCTACAGAATAGATGATCATCTTGAAGAAATCATCGGCTTGCAAAACAAACTTAAAGAGTTTAAAACTGTGGTTTACAAACATGGTGAGTCGGTCACAGCTATTGAAAAGTTTACTTTAAAACCCAATCCAAATGGATATGGACCGAATCTTGCCGACATACAAACCTAAGCTTTCAACAGCAAAGCATTCAAACCAAATCCCGAAGTTTCCAAAGGCGTAATAAAAATTGATAATTCTCGTATGAATGTTGTTGAATATCATCGCCAAGAGGAATTAGATGCGTAGACGAGAGTCAATCAAAATTAAAAAATGTTGTTTACAACAAACCTTTAATTATTCAAAAGCTGTCACTTTCGTCACACCAATGGATTCTTCTAACACACCAAGGATTATCATAAAACGCTCACGAGTCTTCTAATGATAATCCCAAACAGATTATGCACAAACTTATGGTCCTTTACCTTCCATCCTGAAGTAAACTCAAAACCTAAAATCGCAAAATTCTTCGATATTTTGACCTTTTCATGGTGACCTCAAAACTTTACAACATGAGATAGAATATCATTCTGAAATCAAAGTTTAACATTTTCAATCGCCTCTGGGCGAGAACAAAGAGACATTTTTCAGAAAAATCTTTTACCAAATGTTAAAATTTGAAAAGTTGTGCATTGTCTTGGGAAAGGGACTTTCATAAGGAACTTGAATTGATGAAGGTTGTTTTCGAGAAAATGTAAACATCGATTTCTAATACTAAACGTAAAAAGAAAATGTTGCAAAAAGATGTTGATCGACTCTTGGAAGATGTCATATGTCCGATGTCCATAATGTTGTGCTATTGAATTCTTTGTCATATGCATTTGATTATATCTCATACTGTTGATTCTGTGGTAAATGTTGAGAACCCTAATAATGTGCTTCAGATCGAGTCCTTAAAAGTTGAAAACAAACGATTGTCAAACGAACTTTCAAATGCAATACCGCCTAATTGGTGTCAAAAAGATATTCACGATCAACAACTTGTTTTTCAACACAAAATCGCCTAGCCATGGACAAAAACTTCGATCCAAAATTGAGCAACTAGATGATCAAAACGTGTCTTTTAAGTGTCAAATCTCAAAATATGAACAAGAACTTGTAAAAGTTAAAAATGAATATGGTGTCATATTTGATTTACTCAAAAAGACTCGTGATGAAGCATCAAATGAACTTGATCATTATCTTGCACACACCAAAGAAGTTATGCATTTTGCTGGAAATATTCGGTCTGAAAATCAAGATCTGATTCACACTATCTTCAAGTTAAGAGAAATGTTAGGAAAGTATGAACAACTTCCGCCACGTGATTAAGAGAATATCCCCAATAACACTTAGTAATCGTGAACCTAGAATCACTACTGCCAAATCACAAGTTGCTAACGTGCTTCATTCTACCAAACAAGAATAGTTGCGTCTTTTCCAAACGCCCGCACTTCACGTTCTAAGAGCACTACATAGAAGAATAGGAAGTTGCGACCTAAGAAAAGATCAATAAAGAATGCTAAAGTAGAAGAACACCCTAGGACTATGAATAAGACTCACGTTGCTTCCACTATAGATATTACGTCTGACAAATGTAATAGAAATAGTGATGTAACGAATGCTAAACCTTTAAGCACTTTTGATATTCAGATCGATGCACCTTGTGTTTTTTGTCGTAAAAGTATGAATTCTGATTGTCATGATAAATGTGTTGCTAAAGCTATCATCTCGCGTTTAAGGAATCCTAAGAACCGAATACCTATAGGCCCACTAATCTTTCTAAGTCTCTGTTCTTGGTAGACCGCTGGCTTTAGATTCTAAGAAACGCTTTCAGCATGTAGAGCTCCAGGTTTCACACCTCCTAGGAATGTAGTACCACCTAGTGCATTCACTAAGACTAAAGCAAACACTAGGTTGGAGATGGCGTAAAATGGATATATAACAAACTTGGATTTAAATGGATACCTAAAGCTATTGATGTGTGTATGTCTACTATAACCGCTCCGGAACCCTCTAACATTTTCGGTTCCACATCTACTTCTATTCCATCTGTCGCCGTGTTAACGGTGGGTGATACGATCATTCTCTCGGATTGTTGATAGCGGATGTTCCCACACATGACAACCTTAAACTGTTATCAAACTTTATTGCAAAGTTCATTGGCACCGCCGTTTCGAATGATCACTTCAAATATCATGGCTACTTGAGACTATATCAATGGGAACATCGAAATTAGCAGTGGCTTTATTATGTGGAAGGCCTCACATCTGCTTTCGAGGTCGGTTCTGTGATGGAGATTTGGAGGTTGCTTCGGGAGAAAACTTGTTTCATTCGCGGATCTACAAGGAAACGACCTTATGTCTGCTCGCGTAATTCCAGTCTTTACACTATCTCTATGCAAGACATGGTTGCTTTTCCCATCCGCTACTTTCAAAGGCAACATCAAAAATCCCGGCTATGGCAATCGCTGCTCTCACATCTAAACTTTCAAACCATCACCAACCTTGCTCGACACAAACTAGTTGAAGGACTCCAACGATTTCGGTATTCTAAAGATCACCTTTGCTCACCTTGTGAACAAGGCAAAAGCACTCGTGCTCATTTTCCTTCAAAGGTGGAACACTCTCAAGATGTGCTTCATCTTCTTCACATGGATTTGTGTGGCCCGATGTGCGCAGCAAACGATCAATGGCAAACGCTACATCTTAGTAATTGTTGATGACTATTCACGCTGAACTTGGGTCTACTTTCTTCGAAGCAAAGATCAAGCTCCACAGATGATCATCACCTTTCTCACGAAAATACAAGTTCATTTACTAAAACGGACCGCTCGACAAATCAACGCATTGAGGCACTAAATTTGTTAACCAAACTCTTCGTGAATTTTATGAGAAAGTGGAATTCAAAGATCGACATCTATTGCACGCATACACCGTAACAAAACGGAGTTGTTGAAAGACTAAACCGAATGTTAATGGAAGCCGAAGAACAATGTTAATCAATGCTAAACTTCCAGATTACTTATGGGCGTAAGTCAGATCTATCGTGATGCTATACTCAAACCGCTTCTATGATTACAAAACGCCACAACAAAACACCTTTGAGCTTGTCCACAACAGAAAACCGAATCTCAAACACTTTCATGTATTTGGATCTTTTTGCTATCCTATAATGATCGTGATGACTTTGGAAAGCTCAAAGCAAAAGCCGACATTGGAGTCTTTATAGGATATTGTGATAATTCTAAAGGTTTCCGAATCTGGAATCGCCGAACAAAGGAGGTTATGGAAACGATTCATGCTCATTTTGATGAACTTACGGATATGGCTTCCGAGTATATGATGCACTTGGAACCCGACACAACCGCTTAAACTTCCCCAAACCCCATCATCACCAAACAAGCCCCCTACTCACCGCCAACAAATGGAAAATTATTTGCTCCTCATTCGCTGATGGCGATATTGATGAACGTGCTCCGTGTATCCGTTGTTTATCCGCTCAACCTGATAATACTCTTATACCCGATACACCGCCGCTAAACAACAACTACGGTTGAAGAAGCACCACCGCTTGACTCCAACACAACAGCTTGAACAAACCGCTTCAAACAATGATGAACCGCCGATGATGTTCGAATGAAGTACCCCCACCGCAGATTTTGATCCAAATGCTTTAACCTTGCTAATGAGACCGCCGCACTGATGTCGCAGAATCTTCAACAAGCCATTTGAATCCTCAAAATCCGTGACAATGTATACCAACATCAACCCTCCACACATAGATGGACAAAAGACCATCCTATGGAAAATATTATTGGCAACCCGAATCAACCAGTCGTTACAAGACAACGCTTTCACACGATGGTGAACATTGCATTTATGCACTCACCGCATCGCCAATCTGAACCTAAAAACATCAAAGACGCAATGACAAAAGACAACCGGATTGAATCCATGCAAGAAGAACTCAACCAATTCAAACGTCTTGAAGTATGGGAACTGGTTGAAAGACCAACAGAGGGTCTACGCCATTGGTCTCAAATGGATTTGGAAAACAAATTGGATGTTGAAGGAAACGTTATCGTAAACAAGTCACGCCTCGTGGCTAAGGGCGGTTATCGCCGGAAGAGGTATTGACTTTGAAGAATCTTTTGCTCCGATTTCGCCTTGAGGTCGTTCGATATTTCGCTGCATTCGGCTCATATGAATATGACAGTCTTTCGTGATGGATGTCAAAACTGTGTTTCTAAATGGACAACTTAAAGAAACGGTTTATGTCACCAACCGGGGATTCGTTGATCCCGCATTCTGAACCATGTCTACAAACCTGAACAAAGCTCAGATGGTCTCAAACAAGCTCCTCGGCATGGTACGATAAGCTATCATCTTTCCTAATTGCCAATAATTTCACCAAAGGTTCGGTTGACCCTACTTTTTTCATACAATATCACGGGGCACATATCTTAATTGTTCAAATTTACGTGGATGACATCATTTTTGGGTCTACACATAAAAGTACTCAATCTTTTGAAAACTAATGAAGAAACATTTTGAAATGTCCATGATGGGTGAACTTACGTTCTTTCTAGGATTACAAGTTCACAAATCACCCCGTGGTATTTTCTTGAGTCAGCCCAAATATGCCCTTGAATTGTTAAACAAATTTGGAATGAATACCTGTGACACCTATGCCACCCCAATGGCACATACCAAGAAATCGACGATTTTACATGGAAATTGGTTGACCCTACCAAATACCGTAGTATTATTGGGTTCTCTCATATTGTCTTTCCGAGTATATCTTTGCTCCCGCCATCGACCAACGAAACCCACCTCTCGAGGCTAAAAGAATCCTCCCAAATACATCAAGGGAACCATTAATTTGGGAATCGTATCCGAAGGATTCGGTTTTGAACTAATCGCCAGACGCTGACCACGCAGGATGCTTAGATTCACAAAAGCACTTCCGAGCTTTACAATTTCTTGGTGATAAACTGGTGTCTTGGCAATCGCAGAAGCAGGATTGTACATCGCTGTCCTCAACCGCGAAGCAATATGTAGCCATGTCTGCATGTTGTGCTCAAGTCATTTGGATGAGAACACAACTCAAAGACTATGGTTACGTATTTGACGTAATCCCGATGTATCATGACAATCGGAGTGCCATTATGCAGATCTCGTGCAACTCGTTCAAGACTTAAATCAAAGCACATCGATCTTCGATATCATTTCATCAAGGATCACGTGGAAGTGGTAATCTTGTTGAATTATATTTTGTGGGTACGTAATACCAATTGGCGATCTTCTCACCAAAGCCTTAGCTCCGCTAGGTTTAATGAGTTGGTCCACCGGATTGGTATGAGGTGTTTGACTCAAGAGGAATTGGATGACCTCCTAAAACAAATCTTTAAAACCCGCCAAACACCAAAATCTCATTTGTAAATATTTTTTCAAAAACAAAATACAAAAATATAAAACCTGATAAAACAACAAAAATATTCTTCTATCTATTTTTCTTTCAACTTGGCAAGTACATTTCTTCCGTCAACACTCTAATCTTTCAAAATTCAGTATTTTTCCGATCAAGTGTTGAGGGGAGAAAATTAATACTTAACTGCTTCAAAACATTCGTACTTGCATGTTACTCTATTCCGTTGTTTCTTGTATCAATGGTGGTAAACTTTTCTGGTTCAACTGACACTCTTCGGACTAAAATTTATAACCTTTCATTATTTTCTTAAGTCGAGGGGAGTGTCGTCAAGTTTCTTTCTTAAAATCTTTGTTTGGTAACCAAAATGGAAGTTAAATGGCTTTGGATGAAAATGGAAAAGGTGGAGGGACCAAAACTGCCAAAAGCTTAAAGTTATTTTTATTAAAAACACCCACCTAATTTTTTCACTTCACATTTATTACTCTCATCTAACTAATCCTACGCATATAATTCGTTCAAGAAATCGTTTTTGATCATCGTTTGTAAGTGTTTTCATAATCTTAACGCGTTATTACAAGCAAAGGTTTTGAATGTTATGCAAATCCAGCGGTTAAAGCGTTAGATATGTGTGATTATGTGTTCACGCCATAGCGTATGAACACACCATTGGTGTGTGTTTATGGTTAAAAGATAGTGTCAAAGCGCTTTTAATAACATCGTTGATATCTTTTCTATCCTCAAAATCCACCCAGAAACATGAATTGATTGTTTTTCAAAAATTAGGGTTTATGCGTAGTTTTGGGGTTTTCAAATGTGAAGGTTTTTGGTCAAAAAGATTGCTTTGTGAGGTTAATATCATGTTGAATTGATGATATCCGTGCCCTATAACTACCTTAAACACTAATTATGTCGAATCGAGGAATTAGGGTTTAATGTTCTTGAGTTTGGGTATTTTTGATTCACCACGAATTGGATGTTAAAACTTGGTTAATAGACTCTCACAACACCTAAGACCTACCGTAAAACTTTGGTGCATAACCTATGGCTAGATGTCATATGTAAATTTTGAACTTTAGGGTTTTGGCTACGCTGTAAGGTTTTACGCCTAACTGCTTGAATGAGTTTCATGCTATGATCTGTTTTTTAAATAACTATACATGTTAAGATTGATGATGTGATGATTTTGTTTCGGCTTGCTTCACGCATAAAACTCAGAATCAAGGTCCTTGTTACTCTAACGCATAAGGATCACCTTACGCCAGAAAGTTATGCGTAAGAGAAATTTTACGCGCGAACTATTACGCTAAGGTTCTACATGGGACTACGCGCATATCCTATGAAGGATATGCGTAAACAGTGACTCCACGCATAAGGTTTACTCATACGAGTAATCCTTACGCGTAAGGTTTATATACGCCTACGCTTAAGTTTTACGCATAAGGTTCCCTCCGTTCCTACGCTGTAATATTTCTTACGCCAGTAGTTAGGATCCTACGCGTAGCTTTGCGTCTACGGTATACTTATCTTGTTTACGATACGCTACTATTCCTACGCATAAGCCTTGATCAAACCTTCGATTTGAATTGTTACGCGTGCAAACTTGTAAATAAATGAATCATAACGTCACGAATCCAATAATGTCACTAATATACTTAAACATTTGATATGTTGTGAACTATAAGTGATAACATAAACTTTAAAACTTAAAGTTAACTAACTTCACTGAAACATTTCATGATGTCATTGAACTATTGGACAAACAAGTGACTTAGGACTCGTAACAACCTCATTAACACTGGCATATTCAATAATTAGACATAAAAACCTTCTGTTGACTAACATTATGTCTTTCGATATGTTGGTTCTTTTGGCTAATGTTATTTCAGATCACGACATGGTCTTTCCAAATGAATGTGAATGCACCAGAAGTTCTCACAATTGCTGATATCTTCCCTAATGGCTATCCAAGAAAGATTGTAAAGAACAATCTCGAAGTTGACTTTGAAACCCTCACATGCTCAGAATCTTCTTGCTTAATTGCTGTGGATATTCTTAGGAATCATCCGTACCGTAACATGCTCTCACACTCGCTACGCATCGAAATCTACATACAACAATTCTGGAATTCAATGCAAAGGACTAAAGGTCAAAGTGCGGGTGACGTGACGCTAATCACAAACTGAAATCACCATCACACATGCAGATCTACGGGCTGTTCTTCTTATTCCTGACATCGAGCCAACCGACTTCTATGCCACACCTACTGAAGAGACAGCTCTCGCAATTCACGATGGATATTGGCTATGATGAAGCTTCAGGAATTATCACTAAGCATTCTCATGTAGAGCTTAAGAACATTCCTCAACCGTGGAGAACCCTCTACATCATCATTACCAAATCCGTCTCTCGGTCGGATAGTGGTTATGAGCATCCCAAGCTCATGGAACTACAAATCTTCTGGTCATTAATCAACAAAAGGGACATCGAAATTGAAGCACCAAGCTATGGGAAGACATGATGTCATTTCACAAGAAACTTGGCTCAAAGATTTCCTATGTCAGATACACGAAATTGTTGATCCGAGAGCACTTGACTTCATCCCGATATTCCCCAGAGGCTCAATGACCCTGATAATCACGATATGTTGACTGAGCCTACCCTATCTATTAGAATCAAGGAATCGTCAACAAAGTAAACAGGTGCTGTACGCCTCTTTGATCACCTTCTCGAAAAATGAAATCAAAAAGCTTGAAACATACAAAAGGTATCAAGTAGCGCATCTGAAAAAAGGCAAAGTTGGTCATCTCGATGAAAAGCCTCCGAACACCTTCTGGAGAACCGTAAGAGGAAGTGCGGTAGTGCCGCAAGCACCGAGTCGAGGATGTTTCCCGTGAGGAATCCTCCACGAAAGGGGACAGTTCCCGCCAAGGAAGCTGTTCCTATTCCCGTATCTCAGCCTGAACCGCAGAGAAAGCTAATGGACGAGGACTTCGAGGCTACGAATCGATGAAGAGACTTTCTACTCAATCTCAAGAATCGAACACCTCCTTGTGACAAGAGCAATAAACCTCCAAGTCCACCAGCTGACAAAGGAAAAAGGAAGACTCCTGTACTTGTGCCTTATGAAGAAAGCTTAGATGAAGAAGAAGAGCAAATACTTCAAATACAGAAGAAGTTCAAATTCCTTAGACTCAACAACACTGGCAAAAGAATTTGCAAAAGAACAAATGGGTGGCCCCGAGGGTCAAGTGGTGTACTCAACCTTCACCAGGTCCCGATGCGGTTAATCAACCCGATAAGGGATCCGTGCCACCACTTTGGTACAACAACGCATTAATGCGATGTCGAAGATACTCTTGAGTATGATTTTGAAGAACCAGAATCTGAGAAGTTAGAAAAGGTAAAAGCTGATGAAGAAGATGCAGCCAAAGCCAAAGCTGATGAGCCACCAAAGGACCCGGAGTCTTCTCACATCTCATCATCATCAGATTCATCCTCTCACTCTTCACCACCACCATCAAAGAAATCAACCAAATCATCATCCAAATCAAGAAGAATCCAACTCCATCTTGGATCTCTCAATCTAAGAATCGAATCGTTAAAGCTGCCAAACGAGTCGAAGAAAGATATTCTCTAGAAGTTGAATTTCTCGCTGATCGATAACGTATCTTCATGATGAGAATGACAAGATGAAAGTTGAAAGAGAGTATGTACGTGCTTATGAAGGATGATCTTCAAGGGAGCATGGACGAGATGATACAAGGATACACTCACAAGTTCTTAATGGAGGTCATTCGAAACCACAAAGGAGATGTATACCGCACAACTTTATCCATCTCTTACATTTAGCCAAGCAAGCCATGAAATCAACCTCATGAATTTGAGCATCAATCCAGCTTGAAACTACAATCTTCTCGATGATGAATTAGTAAACCGGCCGGCAGCGCAAATGTCAACACGCCTCGCAACGCTTGCCTCCCATGAAGCTAAACTGCTTTGAAGCATTGCATTGAATACCAACTCAAGTCATCATTCGAGAGAAGAGGTACATGGCCCAAACTTTCAAGAGAACTGACGAAGACAAAGATCAAGATAAGGATAAGGAGCCTAAACGCACACAAAGAAGTCCGTGAATCATCTTCGATTCAAGACTCAATGCTCACCACAACGGACTCCAGCCAACAAAGATATCCTCCTCCCTCTTTGCAGATAAACCTCAGATTCGGAGACACCACCCTGCATCTTCGTAAAACCGGTGATCACTTTGAGTATACGGTGGTGACGATGAAGATACCATGAGCCCCAACAACAACCCGCTCCTCCCGTGAAACTTAATCCTCATCATAGGCCTAAGAAAAAAAAGAAGAAGGCGCCCAAGGCTGACGTCCTATCATGGCTAGATGAAGATAATACAGAGGAATTTGAATGGTTCTCTTCTCTTGTTAATTCCACTCCTACCTGCAAGGTCAAGATCCGTAGAGCGGTAATACATTGGAGCATGCAAAGATACTGCAAGATAAATTCGAGTAAAGAAGATGTGACGAATCACGAAGTTGGGTGAATAAAAAATGAAGCTTTTCAACTGTGGAAAGATAGCTCATAAAGTGCCATCGAGGTCGAATATCACCTTGACAACATTGCTCGAGCTATGTCTAATAACATGGATTGGCTCAACCAAGAAGCAAACATCGACTTTACGAAGCGGGACAACCCTCCATATTACACCGAATGGTCTAAACCACTACCAACGATCGCCAACCTGGCACCTAGGATCCTATTCAGATATTTCTTCAACAAAGACTTGGAATTTCTTCTTCACGGTGGCGATGGTTCAAGGAAATACGCCATCCTCGACACTTCCATTCCCAGCAGCCGAATACTCAAACCGCATAGCTATCGAGGAAAGAGCTAATCACTTGTTCTCCAACAAAGTGGAAGCATCGACAGAGATGCAATGTATCGGATTCATCATTGGCCGGAACCCCGAAGAATCTACTACGAAGCCAGTACGAAGTCTCAACATGCGTGTTCAAGACTAAAACATCGTTGCCATTAAACACGTTGATCTTTCGTCCAAATGGGACTACACGTATCTCAAGAATATTGGGGTCAAGAGACAAGACGAAAGGGATTATGCATTCTCAAGTCGACTTTGAGAATTTGTCTATCAACGACATCGAAGACATGTACCTTGCCAAAGTTCGGGTCGATAAGACAATTCTCCAATCGAGTACAACGTGAATTCATAAAGTCAAGGCTCATCTTCATCGACGCATAGTCATCAAAGAACGTGTAGAAGATCTCCGCTTGCAGGTAGAATCTTATCGGACCCTGTCAACTTCACTCCGACCAGCTTGATCTTCCCGACATCAACCATCTTTCACAATTTACACTCATGACAAACCATTCGGCGTCGTTTACCGCAGTGAACTTCAAAGAAATTGCTTGATGGCGTGTCGTGATCTTCACAAATTTGGAGATCACACTTTGAAGATAGTTAGGGACGGATTGGCTTATTGGTTGAAGGATATACACCAAAAGATCGGGTCTCCTAAGCGATGGAATTCTCGTGATCGGGATGTGAAGAGATCATCACAATGATTGATGAACGGTTGTATAGAAGGGATCACTCGTAAGATTGGAAAGCTATGTTGGTGGTCGACCCAGAGAAACATCATCGCTTTCAACGCCCATTCACACTCTCTGGCACATCTCTGACTACCTGGTACCCCTTGAACTGCTTCTTTCATTATAAATTTGGATGTATGATTTATTATGTCCATGGCTTGTGCACATATTATAGTGTACAACCCGTACTTGTAAATAAAGGACCTCGTGGTACGCCAAAGGCCACAATCCTTATAAAAGGAGCGAAAGCTTAACACTTTTGAGTAAAACCTAATAAACCTTTCACTTTTCAAGGTTTTGCTCAAAAGAACAAGTACTTTCCCTTATGATTTTCAAAACCTCAACCGCTTATATCATTGTTGAGGGGAGTACTTTGACTTAAAACTTTGTTCACAAATTGTTCATGTGGTCATTCTTCCCGCAACACCGAAATGGTCATATTTATTCTCAAATTTTCAAAAATAACATTTTATATGCCATTTTTAAGGGGGAGAAAAAATACGTGATAAGAAATATGTTGTGTTTGCTATATGAAATCTCGTGAAAAGACTTTAACCCATAATTGACGATCTTAACTGCATTAGAACTCGAAAAGACTTATCCTGACGGTAATAATTTCAAGCTAGTTCGCTAGTGATGTAAACGTGTCTCAGCAGGACTTGTCCAGTAGAATGTACCATTCGTGAAACTCTTGGTAGACATGAACCTTGACGGGTTTGACAACCTTTCGGGGTTTTCCACACCTTCAAGATAGTTATTAGAGTTAGTTGTCACCTAAAAGCTGATAATGCAACTCTTTAACTATGCTAATGCGATACCGTGCTCTCATGGGAATGTCTATCTTGAGTCGATCAATTCAAAAGTAGCGCGCTTTTCTCACTGTGCAGATTTCCATCAAACTCTATAGCACATGTGAGGGAGTATTTCTGCTTAAAGATAAAACTCTCATAGTGGTTCAAACATGTTTTCATCTACAAACCCTTTGAGAGATTTTCTTGAAAATGGTTTTATGGCAATGGAGTTATAAGGTGATTAGGTTAGAATAATCGTTCTATGATCCGCCAGGCAAATGGAGGGATCTACCCAAGGACAATACCAATAGTTAGAATTTAGAAGTCCTTAGGTATGATTGTAAAAAGGAGAGAATGAGAATCGAAAAAAGAAGGAGTTGAAGAATTAAAAAGAAATGCAAAGAAAAGGGTGAAAAGAAATAGCCCTCCATATTATTCAACTTAGGGCGCATAATCGGGTTCAATTCATATGCTACTGGTTGTCACTAGATGACACCGGTATTGAAGATTAAAAGTCGCATGGACCCAAAGGACGATGCACTAAACCTTCTTAACCACTCAAGTTTCTCTCTCAATGAAGCTTGTTTCATTCTCACAGGAACCCTACGTAAACTATCGGCTTTCTCTTAGAGATTGCCGGTATTGAAGATGGAGACCCTCTCCCTAGTCTCTCGGCCAGAAAACCAAAATGCACTATTGAGTCTAGAGCCACGAGATTCATCAAAAGATCTCTTGATAGGTAAATAATCTGACATTCAACAATAAGAATTTCAAGCAGTGGTACATTATTTCGAGTCCTTCACGTATCTTAGCAACTGTCAGAGAACATTTATGAGAGGTTCACATTTGTGATCCTCGATTGAATGGAAACTCCTGCCAGTGGTCAACATCAAATGTACCGCATAAGTCGCTTCGGCAACTCCCCCGTGGATTGCGCTTAGTGGTCTCAAATCCGGTCTACGATGGTGAGGTGATGCTTCTGTACCTCAACACTATCCGAATCGTAGGTGTACTTCGGTACATCGTGTTATCTCACTTGAATGGGACTGACCAGAAGAGCCACCTTTGTAAGAATTAGAGTTGTGTTTTCACACTATACCGTCAACACTCTCGATTCAAACTTGTAAGTGCCGGAATCCTCTTATTACTAACCGCTTTTAATGTTTACTTCATGGAAGCTTGGGAGTTTTAATGATCGTGTGATCTCCACTTATTCACACCAACAACATCATCAAAGAAGTTCTATCTTAAAGCAACACAAAAAGTCTAATGATTCTCAAATCAAAGAATCTACAAAGTTAAAGACTTAAAGAACTTCTTTGTTAATACAAATATCAAACGCTATTTATATTTTTGATCTTTACCTAAGTTTTGTTAACTACATGAAAGTAATTTGGAGTAATTTGTAGGAAAGCTTTAAAGCTTGTCAAGTTTAATAGATATTAAAACAAGCTTTTTTCAAACAATATATTCATCATTCAAGCATTTACATTTATGATTAGTAACATCTTGATATGACTTTAATCATTATGTATGATAGTAGTTTTTAGAATGTGTTAGGTTCTTAAAACCAAACACTACTTAAGTACTTGCATATTTCTAAAAATAGTAATACAACTTGACATCCATGGATGCATCAAGAAGCAATCAATGCAAAGACCACCACTCTTTGAAACCAATGGATTTATCTATTGGAAAAACCGTTTTGAAACATATGTAAAATCAAAAGATATAGATCTTTGGTTTATTATTGTTAAAGGGGATTTTAGTTCTACAACAAAGGATATTTCCGTTGATGAACAAAAGAAACTAGTTGCTAAAAATAATGAAGCTAAAATGATGCTTTATAATGCTTTACCTAGAAAAGAATATGAAAGAATTTTTATGTGTGAAACCGCCAAAGATATTTGGGAATCTTTAATTGTTACACATCAAGGTAATTCACAAGTCAAGGATAACAAAATTGATCTTCTTGTTCAACAATATGAACAATTTGTTATTCTTGAAGATGAAACCATTGATTGTGGCTTTGCTCGCTTTAACACTATTATTACATCACTTAAAGCACTTGATGAATCTTTTCGTAGTAAGAACTTTGTCGGGAAATTTCTTAGAGCACTCCATCCCAAATGGAGAGCTAAAGTGACCGCCATTGAGGAATCAAAAGATCTCTCAATAATGTCACTAGACGAGTTGATCTGTAACCTCAAAGTACACGAAATGGTGATGGAGAAAGATTCGGAGATCATCAAAGGAAAAGGGAGAAGATCAAATCCGTTGCTCTAAAAGCAAAAGCGGAATCAAGTGATGATGACGAATCTTGCTCCGATAGTGAAGATGAGGAATATGCCATGGCGGTTAGAGATTTTAAGAAGTTCTTTAGAAGAAGAGGAAAGTTCGTAAGACAACCTCGAGAAGAAAAGAAGCCATTCCGAAAGATCGGGATGACAAAAAGGGTAAAGGTGAAAGAAAGTGTTTTAGATGTGGTGATGCAAGTCACCTCATAGGAGAATGTCCCAAGCCACCTAAAAGCAAAACTCAACGAGCTTTTGTAAGTGGTGCTTGGAGTGATAGTGAAGACGATGAAGAATCAAGCAAGGAAGAGATCGCTCTAATGGCACATGAGTCAAATGAGGTACTTTCCGACTCTTCTTATTCTTCTATTGATGATGACACTTTGCAAAACAATATAATCAATTGTGTGAGCTAAGTCTAAAAATCATAACTAAAAATAAATTTTTAAAACCAAAAAGGAATTTTTGGAAAATGAAGTTTATGAGTTAAAAGAAAAAGCAAAACGACTAGAAAAGGAAAAGCAAATGACGATGATTGTAAATCATGTCAAGAGCTTAAACTTGAAATAGAAAAACTAAAGCTCACACAAGATGTTTTAATAGAAAACAATTCTAAATTTAAAAGGTTTAACAAGAACATCGCTCTTGCCGATGAAATAGTTAAAATTCATAAAACACCGGGAGACATGAATGGGCTAGGTTTTAATGAAGTATTAATTCCAAAGAGTCAAAATAAACGGTAGAAAAGGATGAACATTCTCACAAAATTGCTGCAGATACAGCCGCGGACCAGACGGAACCAAAATAAGGGTTCTGTCCGTTGAGCAAAATGGTGCCGTGGGTACTTCAGCAGAACGTAATGTTCGCAATACGACCGCATGAATTTGTTAAAATAACAAAGAAAACCAATAATAGTATTAAACTAAAACCAGCCCATTTCATCAGAGTAGGACTTGTCAATAATTAATTTAGATCAAAAACTACTCAACAACGATATAAAACTCCTTTTGCCAAACGCCTCTTTCCTAAGAGCAACCACAACGTACAACCCAACTACCAACACAATGGTTGGAATCAAAACTTTCTTAGACCATATCAAACTCCAGATTACATGCCATGGAACTCTTACCCATCGTTTCCATACATGAATCAAATAAATGGTATGTGTAACCCAAATGGACCCATGAGATATGGGGGACCAAATGCTTGAGTTATTTGCTTCTTAGGTATGCTTGAAAGTTGGATTGGAACCTGATGAATGGATAAAAGATAGTGGTTGCTCACGACACATGACGGCAACAAAAGTCTCTTCTCATCATACCAAGAGTATGGCGGAGGTAATGTCACCTTTGGTAGCAATCTCAAAAGCAAAATTATTGGCAAAGGTACGATCGCTCATAACTCCTTAACTATTGAAAATGTTGCTCATGTGGATAGGTTAGGATTTAATCTACTTAGTATTAGCCAACTATGTGATAAAAAGTATAAAGTGCTATTTGATGAAAATGGTAGTAAAATACTAAAAGATGGTATCACCATAGCTAAAGGAGTTAGGAAAAATAACATATATGTCATGAAAATAGATAAAACATATAATGACAAACTTTGCCTAACAACATTAGATGATAGCTCATCTCTTTGGCATAGACGTTTAGGTCACGCTAATATGAGACTTATACAAAACCTATCTTCAAAAGAATTGGTTAGGAATTTACCAAAACTTAAATATGACCAACACTTTTGCGACGCTTGCAAAATTGGTAAACAAACACATAGTAGTCACAAATCTAAAAATATGGTGTCCACATCTAAGTGTCTAGAATTATTACATATGGACTTGTTTGGACCATCCGCTATAAGAAGCTATGGAGGCAACTTATACACTTTGGTCATAGTAGATGATTATTCAAGGTTTACTTGGACGTTGTTTTTGAAAACCAAAAATGAAGCTTTTGATAAATTTGAAATACTTAGCAAGAAAATTCAAAATCTTCTAGGTATCAAAATTGTGTCGATCCGAGTACGGATCATGGTCGGAAGGTTTGACAACGAAACTAAATTTGGAAACTTTTGTAATACAAATGGTATAACACATAACTTTTCCGCCCACTAACACCTCTCAATCTAATGGAGTAGTAGAGCGTAAAAATAGAACAATTCAAGAAATGAGTAGAACAATGCTTAATGAACAAAACATTCCTCAAAAGTTTTGGTGTAACGCTGTTGACACTTCTACATATATTTTGAATAGAGTCTTAATACGTCCTTTCTTAAACAAAACACCATATGAACTCTATAAAGGTAAAAAGCCAACGTTAGGATATTTTAGAGTCTTTGGTTGTAAATGCTTTATTCTTAATACTAAGGATTATCTCACCAAGTTTGACCCAAAGTCTTATGAAGGTGTATTTCTTGGTTACTCTCAAACTAGTAAAGCTTACATTGTCCTAAACAAAGAAACAATGATAGTCGAGGAATCGTTGAACATAACATTCGACGAAAGTCCACCTCTCTCTAAGACATCACCTTTGGTAGATGATGACTTAGTTGAAAGTCAAATGATAGAAGGTCAAGAAATAATTAATAATAACAAGGAAGATGAACCATTAAATAAAGAAATTGTCAACATCAAAGAATCTAAAAGTCATCCTTTAGAAAAAGTCATAGGACAACTCAATCAAAGAACCTTAAGGTCACAAGCCCAAAATCAAAGTAATTATTTTTGCTTTGTATCCACCATTGAACCAAAACCCATAAATGAAGCAATAAAAGATGAATCATGGGTTATTGCCATGCAAGAAGAATTAAACCAATTCGTTAGAAATGATGTTTGGAAATTAGTTCCAAAACCTAAAGATCAAACTATAATTGGAACAAAATGGGTTTTTCAAAATAAGATGGATGAAAATGGGATAGTATCTAGAAACAAAGCTAGGCTTGTAGCCCAAGGTTATAATCAACAAGAGGGATTGATTATGATGAAACTTATGCACCGGTAGCTAGGCTTGAGTCTATTAGAATATTGCTTGCTTATGCATGTGCCTATGATTTTAAATTATTTCAAATGGATGTTAAAAGTGCCTTTCTTAATGGGTTTATTAACGAAGAAGTGTATGTTGCTCAACCTCCCGGTTTCACCGACTTTGAGAAACCACATCATGTCTTCAAACTCAAGAAAGCATTGTATGGTCTTAAGCAAGCACCAAAAGCTTGGTACGACCGACTTAAGACTTTTCTTATTGATAACAAATATACTATGGGATTAGTAGATAATACTCTTTTACCAAGAAAAAGGAATCACATATTATCATTGTTCAAATATACGTTGATGACATTATATTCGGATCAACTTGTCAAGAATTATGTGATGATTTCTCTAAAATCATGCACGATTTAGTTTGAAATGAGTATAATGGGTGAGTTAAATTTCTTTCTAGGACTTCAAATAAAACAACTAGAAGATGGCATATTTTTAACCAATCTAAATATATAAAAGACATGCTTAGGAAATTTGGTCTTGAAGATTCCAAACCAACTAAAACACCCATGTCCTCGGACACTAAACTAACCAAGGATGAGGAAGGTGAATCCGTAGATAACACTAAATATAGAGGAATGATTGGTAGCCTACTCTATCTTACGGCTAGTAGACCCGACATTATGTTTAGTGTTTGTCTATGTGCTCGCCTTTCAAGAAAACCCAAAGGCATCACACTTAGAAGCCTTAAAAAGGATTTTAGATACATTAAGGGAACAACGTGTTTAGGATTATGGTATCCCAAAGGAACGGTATAGAAACCATAGTGTATGCCGACTCGGATCATGCCGGTGACTATGTCGATAGAAAAGTACAAGTGGTATTTGCACTTTTGTTGGACATTGTCTTACCTCATGGTTTGCAAAGAAGCAAACGGCCTTAGCCATTTAACTCAACTATGAAGCCGAGTACGCCTCTCAAGGAAAAGCATGTCAACAAGCTCTTTAGATGAAGCAAGCTCTCGTAGATTACGGAATTCATCTCAACGACATTGTGATACTTTGCGACAACAAAGGAGCCATCGATCTCAGAAGAATCCCGCTCAACATGCTCGTACAAAACATATTGAAATCCGCCATCACTTTCTTCGCGACAATGTTCAAAAAGGAAACATTTCAATCGAGAAAGTATCCTCCAAAGACAACATTGCCGACATCTTAACTAAGCCTCTTAAACGAGAACCTTTTAATCTTCTTAGACTTGGTTTAGGGTTAATGGAACCAAACATGTAGGATAAACATAGCCCAAAACATTAGAATAGTCAAAACTAAACAAATTTGTCTTGTACACGCTACTATAGCCACGGCACCAAACGATAACAAAGACGGAACCAAATTTTTGGTACCGTCGGTCCGTGGTGTCTACAGAAGCAAAACCGCTATATACAAATCATCCTCTTCCTCAAAACCCACTTTACCAAAACGTGTAAAACTTAAACCAAGCTCATTATTGTCATCTTCCAACTCACTAATCATTGAAGATAACATCATTGTAAGTATCCTAACTACATTTCATCTCTTAATTTCGAGTCTAGGATTCTTACTTATGCACAAAACTATCACAAATCATTACATGGGGTTTTATGTATGCTTTTATACCAAATATGAATTCAATTGGCAAATTGCATAACTAGTCATTGAAATTAGGTACTACATTATCATATTGCATAAACAAATCATGCTTCCCACTAATTGATAGATAATGAATATAAGGCCCTATTCAAACAACCAAACACCCCATGTCAAAAGTTTTGAAAAGCTTCTCACTTGTAGGAAAACAATTTTTTCATTGCTAATACAAATAGAAACGTTAAATTTTCATCACTTGCATGCTCTTGAATACTAAAGGTATTGCATAACTAATATGCATTCGCGGGTATATTCAAATGAAGCCACATTGAATTAGGAGCATTTGGGTTATCTCATGGTATTTGCCAAACACCCACTAAAACCATTTTTGTGCATAAAATGAGTCGAGATAACCGCAACTCCAAATTGTTTTCATATAGGCACACACTAGAACCAAAAACGTTAAAACTTATTCTCATTTTTTAACATATTAACTCTTGTCCTTAGGAATAACCATGGTAGCCGCAAGATTCTATGATCACAAAGACACCCTTAACTACATTCCCAAACACCACAAAACCAAAGGACTTACCAAAGAACAAGTAGAAATATTTAGGGTCTAGAATCAAGGTATTTCCATGAGGGTAGAACCATTCACTCATCCTTCCTTGAAAACACCAACCTTCGTGAAGAACTAGCCGCCATTCAATTCGATTGTCTTCTTGACATCGATGAACCAATTTGTCCTAGGTTTGTGTTAGAATTCTATGCTAGTGTGACCGGCTTTAGTGATGAAGACGATGATGAATTTTGTCTTAGGTTTAGAATTAATCAAAACGACTACACCATCACCTTAGCCAACTTTGCTCAAGTGCTAGGAATTCCCAACCGAGGAACTTGTCTCTACCCGGATAAATGGTCACTCACCGCTCTTGATGCTATCAATGACCGCTCTCTACCCTACCAAACCCGTTTGGCCGACAAGGATGTCATCCGTGAACACCTTTTAACCCAAAAAGTGACACAACCCAAGTTACCCGAAAGGGAAAAGAAGTAAACCGAGATCCATATGGAATGGAGCTAAATGAACTTAAGCCCGAATTTAAGAAATGGGAGGAGCTACTTAGAGCCAACGTCATTAGCACCATAGGAAATAGGGATCACATTAACGCTTGCTTTTGTCATATGCTCTACAACTTGTCCACCCGACAACCATTCAATTTAGCCTACTACATAGCTAGGAGAATGATTGATATTCCAACTCAAGGATCGGTTGCTCTTCCATACGGATCGCTCCTCACCCATCTCTATAGAAACTTTGCACCAATTCCACCAACACCAAAAGGGATGCACCTTCACTATGAGCTCATCCCTCACATCTTTGTACCTTTGAGTGATGCACGAGTTGCTAAGACAAAAGGCAAGAGAGCAAAACCTCCAACTCCATCATCATCATCATCAAATAGCTCGGAGGATGGTCTTCCAAGCTCTCGCTCTTCCTCGCCTCATGAGTATTATGCGTCTCTTCCTGAAATAGAGAATGAATCAGTGGAGTTCAAGCAAACTAAGGGAATGTTCAAGTGCCTTGGTAGGATGATGAACAAGATTTACAAGAAGTTGGACAAATAAGGGTACTTTTAAGGAGTGTTTGGAACAATACATTATCATTAATGTTTGATACAATTTGGTTGTTTTATTATGTAGGATGATAATATAACCTGAAACAATGGTGAATGCTAACAATTTCATGCAGGGGATAGCGCAAGTATGCTATCAAATTTTACCCATTTTCACTATAATGTGAAAATCAATAAGCCTTGCTCAAAATACATGCTCCACTATGTTTATATATATATTATCTGCTTTTCCTAACTAGAAATGTTTAGTATAACATGTTTTGAGAAGAATTTCAGGTTTCGAAAAAGTCCCCGACACCTAAAAACGAACTCGTCCATTTTTCTCAAGACTTCACGGATCGACACGGCACCATAATTTTGGTACCGTCCATTATGTAAATTGGTACCGCTGCATACTGACAGAAGGACCGCACGCGCCCTTTTTAGGGTTCCGGCCGTGTATGATTTTGGTGTCGTGGATCCTTCAGGTAACTTTCTGAATTTCGACTATTTCGTGATTCCAAATTACCATCCAATGCTTATAAATCAATCCTAACTTGCTTATACCCTTATTAGAACTAGTATAATTCACTTAAGTATATAAGAAATCCATTTCCCACCAAAATTCAAAATTTGAAAAATCCACCCAAGGAGCCCTTTTGCATAAAGGAAGGAACCAAATTTTTGGTACCTTCAAATGGGGTGATTCTGAATATTAGGAAAAATTCCACTCACTAGAACACATTTATTGCAAATCTTTTCTTCTTCACTCCATCTCTCCTGAATGGCTTTACTTGGGTGATATGACTAGCATTCAACCCACTTCCAAATCATTAGGAACCTCATCTCTTCAATGGCTTAACATCAAATCAAACACATTTCTCCATGATTTTTCACTTCTATAAATTGAGAGGTTTTACCATGATCATCCTCACACCTTTTTCATTCTTACTATCATCTAGCAAAGACAAACCAAAGTCAAAAATGACAAAATCATCACCAAAACCTTGCAAGAAGACCGCTAGAATTAGTGTGAGGCCTTGTTGCTTGTTCACCTTAGCTCCTCATCCGAGTCTTCTCCACTCACTATCTCATCTCCCATCAGAGATGATACAAACCTCACCTTAGCCACACCTACTCAATCACACATTGTGATCACCACTCCACCACCAACAAAACACCAACTTCACCTCCACCGGCACCCATCCAAACATCCAAACACCCTCACCACCTTCACCAAGGTCTCCAACTCTAATTCCCATGGAGTTGTTTTCCACTCCACCAACCTCCCGAATCCTTTCTTGAGGACTTGGATGACTTGCCTCCTAGGCCGAATCATCCACCACCATTGCCATCCTTTGGCTCAATTGAGCGGATGGCTCATAAGTCACCTCAGTCATCTCTTGACCCAAACGCCCCATTAGGGCCTAAACCTCTTCTCTTCCACCCCATTCACAAAGACATTCATGGTCCTTTGTATGGGATCATTCACTCCCCACATCAATGTCACCTCATCTTGAGGACATTGAGGAGTGTATGTGGATGCCAATCCCACTAGAGGAGATTCAAACCGAACTCCACAACCTCCACCATTCAAAGGCATGGTGGACTCTCACTTGAGTGAGACAATGCAAATGCCAAGTGCTTTGCTTGCTTCCATCATGACCACCCCAAACATTTCCACCAACACCAAAACATCCACCATTCCACCACCACAACCTCCCCAAACATTCTACCCTCCAAGGCATGGTTGCTCCACTTGTGAGCAAGCGGCCAAACCGTGAAAGGACGGGTTATGGTCCATCACTTCCAAGAAGAAATGAGGTTCATCCTCAACCACATCCTTGAGCGTCTCAACGCTCTTTGATTGGTGCAAAACCGTCAAGTTATCTCACGCAAGCCAGCCACTTGTGAATGACCAACCGTAAGAAACTCAAAACAGTTTAAACACCAAATGCAATTTAGATCAGAGGAATATAGTGTATTCCTGGGTCGTTAAGTCCCACGGAGGATGAATTGGTGTTAAACAACTGTGATGATAGAATGATCACTAAGGATAGTGATCAGTAAGGATTTTGATGGATAATTATACTAAAGAAAAAGTTCTATAAATTACAAATGACTTAAATGCAAATTAAGAAAATTAAAAAGCTAAAATATATTAAATAAACGCTATCACTATTTTTACAATGATGTTTTTGTGATTTTATAAAATAAAATGACTTAAATAAACTATTTAAACTAAAACGTAAACTCAAATTATCTAAAAACGTGATTTAAAATAAAAACGTATGTTAAGTCTAAAAATTATGCGAGTGCGCAAGCAAAAACGTAAATTTTATGAAATAAAAGTCCTACAAGTGTAAAACCAATTTTCTTGCGTACTATATGACAAAAGAAAATTTTAGAAAAAAGATTTATATTTTTTTGACTTTTATATTTTTTATTATGAATTAAATACGGTTTTAAACAAATTAAATGATTAAAAATACTAAAACTATTAAGAAAAATCTGAAACTTTTTTGTAAAATACTTAATACTAATACAATTTTATAAAAAATACAAAAACTGAAAAAGCTAGTCTCAATAAGCTGTAAATAAGCAATTAAGTACGAATAAGCTATATGAGACAAAATGGGGTTATGTATTTAATTTTGCAAAGTATGACCGAGAAAGACCCAAGGGCGCAATGGCATACAGGTACACCACTATCACTCTCTTAAGGTGGAGGTCTCAGGTTCGAGCCTGCCTCCCACCTTTTTGCAAAAACATTTTATTTTTTTGATTTTATTTTACAAACTTATTGAATACACTTAAATAAACAAATTTTATAACTGAACCTTTTTATAAAAATGACTAATAATCTCTGTTTCAGCTTATGTTTCTAAACAGTGGGCTATAAAGTGAAATAAGCACAAGGATTAAGCCTAATGGCTATTAAACTACTTAATAAGCTAATGTAAACTGAAAATAAGCTAAGTGAATAATGATAATCTAATTTTACAACTGAATGAGCACAGGAAACTAGGAATAAGCTCTGAAAAGGCAATAAATAAGTACTAGCTTATCTGATTTGCACAGGACACTAACTAGTTTACTAGTTACTTTTTAAGCTAATTTTAAGCACCTAAATAAGCTAGGAAATGAAAACAATTACTTGGATTAGTTAGTTGACCAGTTAAGCTATCTAAAAAACTAAATTACAAAGTTTAGCTTATATTAATAAGCTTGTGAGAAGCTATGAAGAAACTAGTAACACTGATTGATTAGAGTGTACTAGATAAAATGGACGTAACTATAAGCCATGAGCAGGCTTATCAAATAAGCTATTAACTTGAAAATAAGACTTGGAATAGACACACAGCTAGGTGGCCTACTCAAAAAGCTAAATGGCACAAGATAAGGTTGGCTAATAAGCTCTGTAAGAGCTTGTGAAATTGCTTATACAACTGGTGCACAGGGCATATTTTGAAAGAGGGACTTAAAAGAAAGATGAGAATAAGCTATCTATAAGCTAATTTTATGAAATCTAGTATTTTTATATTTTTGTTTAGCAACTAAATATTAATTTCCCAAAAGGGCATAAGCTAAATATTAGTATTGAATACACAGTAAAATTATGAATTTTATTCAAAAATGACTTAAGCTGAAAATTTGACTTTTATAAAAACTAACTTAGTTTGACTTTTATGAACTTTGAATCTATCCTACTGATTAATTATGATATATTAAGGTGTAATAAGATTATATTAAGCTATGTTAACAACTTTTAAGCTAATGTGATGATTTTTTCAACTTATGGTTCCAACAGTAAACTGTCAAGAGGTATAATTTGGAATTTTGACTTTTATTCTAACAAGGTATGGTTTTAATGTGAGATGAGTTATTTAGACCTAATGAGAAATGAATCAAATAAAAACAACAGCTATAACAACCTATAATACAGTGATACAAGCAGATCCAAACACCCTTTCAAGGTGATTTGGAACTTTTTCAAAGCAACAAAAGATTAAGACCATGAGCTTGATTTGGACCTTATATAATCATTTTATAAGACTAAAGAAATAAAAATTAACAACAATAACAACATACAACTAAGAGATGATGATTATATTATTTAAACTGTGAAAATGAAATCTTTGCTAACTATAATTTTAAAAGAATAAGAAACTGGTTTTATTGGATAATTATGTTTAACTATGACTAATTAAAACGAAACACCAGTGATTTAAGTTAATGACTAGCTTTACATTGAAATACAAAATTGAACAATAAGCTTACAAACTTGATCCAAGCTGAAAACACAGAACAAGGACTTGTAAACACTTCCTAAAGCTTCCCAAAAAGCACTAATCCCAAGGCCATCCAATATCAACCACAAGCCTTCTTGTACCTTTTACCATGGCTTTTATTTTTCAACTTATTTATTTATATTTTGTGATTTTTGCTTTTTGATTACTAAACTAATTTTTAAGGTAACTAATAGCTTTAATAAGCTATATAGGTGCTTATATGGCTTATTTAATCCAAAATAACATCTATTAACAACATTTGATCACTTTGAGATTTTTGAACATGAAAACTTTGCATAAACTGAAACAAGTCTTAAAGTTGAAATTTATGGTTACAAAGATTTCTTATACACTGAGTACTTGAAATTCAAAGCTTGGAAACTAAATCATACACTGAAATTAAAACTTAAACTAAAACGACATTAAGATTTAAAAATTACACTAGATACTTTGATACATTGCACCCCACTTGTATTTAAATGACTTTTTCATCTCTGTCGACATTCTTGAGCTAATCCCACCACTTTCTATCCATTGGATTAAGCCAGATCATCATATTTGCCATTTGTCAAATTTGGCGGGAAAAGTCTTTGAGCAGGTTTTTCTCATTAATGGCTCTTGGATAATAGTGGAGGTGGAAGGGGAGTGGGTAACAGGTGGAGATGGTGAGGTGGAGGTGAAGAGGTGGAAAGCAAGTGGTGAAAACCACTGGTATTGGTTAAACAGCTATGGGAGAGACAAGCTACAATGGTGGCGGGTTTTGATTTTTTTAAACATTGGACCGGGTTGGGGTAATGGATTGGATTTGGGCCTGAGTTGGGTTTAGATAATATATAGGGTCCGGTTTGGTTTTGTAGCTAGTTAACCCAAGGACCAAACTTGTAAATCTGCCAAAGTTAAGGGTTGAACCTGCCAATCATCCAAAGGTTATTACAAGGACCAAAACTGCCAAACTTGAATAGTACAAGGACCAATATTGATTATTTTCCATTTTTGAAAATCCAAGGGCCTTTTATGTCAATTTTCAAACTCCAGGGACCAATCTTGTAATTTCTCCAAAGTTTATCATAAGGACCATTCTTGTCATTTATAAATAGTACAAGGTTAAAATTTGATAATTTTCACTTTTTAAATTAACCAAGGACTATATTTGACATTTTCCAAACTTGAGGGACTAAAGTTGTCATTTTGTGATTTTTGAACTTTAAAGGGTTTGTTTTGACAACTTTTGAATCTCATGGACCTTAAATGACATTTTACAAGTTTTTGAATTACTAGGGGACTAATTTTGACAAGTTTTGTAACTTGGGGATTAAAGCCGCCAATTATGCAAACTTGATAACGTTTTCATCGATTTTGATGTTTTTGTATTTAAAACATATAAAACACTTGTTTGTGATATTTTTATCATTTTGAAGCATTTCTGAGTGTTTTCAGATGTTTTTGGCATTCTAAATAGTACAAAAATGATGAGTATTTAGACACTCATCAATCCCCCACACTTAGATATTGCTAGTCCCTAGCAATGATTTGAAAAAGATTAATGGATTTTATCTCTTTACCAAAAGCCATTACTACGGAGTAGCCAATTGTTTTGATTCAAGTAAGAACCTTGGCACAACGATAACCAAATGATTTTAGAAATCATCAAAGCTGTGAGCGGATTTGATTTGTCTTTACAGAAGCTTGTTTATACGGACTAACAACTCTTAGATAAATTATCAATATTATCTTTGGTGAGCTGATTACCAATTATGGATTTTCAACTGCCTTTACCACAAGCCATAAACTTGCGGGCTAGCCAACTTTTCACTAGTTTAAAGATATGGTGAGTTGAACACCATACAATTTTGGGCAAATTGCAAGCCATAAGCGGTTTGAGATATCTTTACCAGAGCCGTTTGCTCCTGATTAGCCAATCCTTATGTGGGTTAGACATGGCGGTTACCATTTCTTGAGTAAGTGAAAAACACTTACTCCAAAAAATTTTGGCCAAAACCGGGGGAATTGGGTGGAATAATTACATGATAAAATTCGTGAGAATTCCCCCCACACTTAGAAATGAATATTGCCCTCAATATTAAAAGTACCGTTTATGCGAAACCTAGAACATAAAAGGGAAATACTACGGCCATTATTTTGTTTTTGATATCTACACATTTTTTTTTTTTGAAAATGATATACAGTGTGGGGCTCCCACTAGGGTGGTAGAAAGGGACAAGTAGAGCGAGAAACATGGGTGAAAACCCATATGGTGTGTGCTACTGTTTTTGATTACCGAGTCACTAGCTTGACTCGATCCCGCATTCATTGGTTCATGGGGAAAGTTTGTAGATCCGGGACAACACATGGGGGAATCCTCTCCAAGTAGTGCTTTTCGATGACCATTTACTTTACAATTTGGACCATCGGGCTGAGATAACTCAATGGTGCCATAAGGATAAACCTTAGTGATAGTAAATGGACCGAGACCAGGGACTTAAGCTTTCCCGAAAAAATCTTCAATCTTGAATTGAAAAGAATGACTCGATCACCAACGTTGGCGGTTCTTGATTTTAAAGTCATGAATCTTCTTTGTCTTTTGTTTATAGATCAAAGAGTTCTCGTAAGCTTGATCACGAAGTTCATTTAATTCATTCATTTGAACTTTTGTGATCACCAGTACATCTGTATATCGAAGTTTGCATGTTTAAGGCCGGTAAGCCTTGTGCTCTAGTTCATCGGGAAGATGACATGCCTTTCCGTACACTAGCTTGTATGGAGTACACCCGATTGGTGTTTTGTAAGTATCGAAAGGCCCGAGTCGTCATCCAGTTTATCCGACCAGGATGCATGATTTTCGCCTACTGTCCTTTCAAGGATCCTTTTAATACCACGGTTTGAAACTTCCACCTGCCCACTTGTTTGGGGGTGGTATGCATATAGATAGGCGGTGGGTAACACCATAATTTTGCATGACACGATCAAATTGGTCATTACAAAAATGTGTACCACGATCACGATTATATACGAGGAGTTCCAAACCGGCAAAAATTTCAAAAATTTCACAACTACTCGGGCATCATTGGTAGGTAAAGCTTCGCTTCAACCCATTTTGACAAATAGTCAACAGCCACAAGTATGTATTTGTTACCACGAGAAGATGGAAATGGCCCCATAAAGTCAATACCCCATATGTCAAATATCTCACAAACTTGAATGGCATTTTGTGGCATTTCATTTCTTTGAGATATATTTCCATGACGTTGACAAGCGTCACGGTTTTGACAAAATGGTGGGCATCCTTATAAATTGTGGGCCAATAAAACCCGGAATCAAACACCTTTTAGGCGGTGTAGTTTGGACTATGATGGCCCCCGGTGGGTCCAGCATGGCAAGCTTTGAGAATGTCAAGAGCTTCTTGTCCATAAACACATCGTCGGATGACTTGATCCGCACAGATTTTGAATAAGAAGGGGTCGTCCCAGAAATAATGTTTAACATCTTTGAAGAATTTGTTCTTCTTGGGTTGACATCCCTTTCACTATGAAGTTACCATGGTAATTTGCAAAGTCAGACAAACCATGGGGTAGAAGAGTTTCCACGAAAAGTAACCGCATTGAGTGTCTCGAGAGGAAATGTTTCATTTATTTCCTTTTTCTCGAAAACATCTTGGTGAGGGTTTTCTAATCTGGACGGATGATCGTGACGGGTTCTCGGCTCCTTTTTATCACGTATGATGATATCAATTCGGAGGAGGAGAACCCAATGAAGCAATCTCGGCTTTGCATCTTGTTTTGCAAAGAGATATTTAAGAGCAGAGTGATCGTATACACCAGCATTTGGTCAAGATTAAGTATAGCCGAAACTTCTCAAATGCATACACCACGGCTAATAGCTCTTTTTCTGTGGTGGTGTAATGAGTTTGAGCTAGTCATAGTCTTACTTGCGTAGTGAATAGGTGAAAATGCTTGGCTCTCGTTGCCCTAAGATCTGCACCGATAGCAAAATCACTTGCATCGCATTATGAGCTCAAAGGGTAAATCCCAAATGGAGCAAATTCGAGAATGGGTGTTTCAAGAAGTTTTTCTTCAATGTTTGAAAAGCTATGATGCACTCGGGTGAGAAGATAAAAGGAGCATCCTTTTCAAGAAGATGGGTCATAGGCGGGCGATTTGAAAAATCTTGTATGAATCTACGATAGAACCCGGCATGACCAAAAAAACTCCTAATACCTTTGACGGTAGTAGGATGAGGCAATTTAGCAATAACATCGACTTTTGCTCTATCTACTCAATCCCATTTTTTAAAATCTTATGGCCAAGGACTATGCCTTCTTTGACCATAAAGTGGCTCTTCTCCCGATTTAGACAAAGATTGGTGTCTTCACACCGTTTTAGCATTTTATCTAAATGGGAGAGACATGTTTGAACGAATCCCCAATGACCGAGAAGTCATCCATAAACACCTCCATTGTTTCCTCGATCATATCGTGGAAAATGGCCATCATACATCGTTGAAACGTGCCAGGAGCATTACATAAGCCAAAAGGCATACGTCTGTAGGAAAGTTCCATGATAAGGTAATGTAGTTATCTTGATCCTTTGCATCAATGGGGATCTGAAGTACCCCGAGAAACCATCCGAAACAATAGTATTCATTCCCTGCTAATCTCTCCATTTGGTCCATAAGGGTAGAGGAAAATGGTCTTTACGGGTAGCGTCATTCAACTTACGATAGTCAATGCACATACGCCATCCTATCACCAATCGAGTTGGAATTAACTCATCTTCATTGTGACAACAGTTATGCACCCTTTTTAGGAACACAATGAATTGGGCTAACCCAAGGACTATCTGAGATAGGGTAAATCAATCCTGCATCAAGAAGTTTGATAACCTCCTGTTTGATAACATCATGGATTTTTGGATTTACTCTTCTCGATGTTGAACCGCGGCTTAAAGTCATCCTCCATCAAGATTTTGTAGTACAGAACTCGGGTTGATACCCTTAATGTCAGAGAGTTTCCAAGCAATTGCTTGCTTGTGTGACTTTAAGATCTTTATGAGAGCAGCTTTTTCATCTTTACTCAAATCTCGAGCAATAATGACGGGTAATTTATCATCACCTTCTAGAAATGCATACCGAGATGAGGTGTGGTAAGTCCTTAAGCTCAACCTCGAAATTCTTCGCTTTTCTCAACTCGATTTGATTTCCTTGTTATGAAGTTTGATCTGAGGAGCTAAAAATGATGATGGATCATCATTTAACAATTTCTCAATGAGAAGTATGTCCCCTCATGTCGATGGGAGCGTGATCAATTTCCCATGAAGTACGTAATCACTAGACAAGTAGGCTTCAATCTCTTCTAAGATGAAGTCACTTTCTTCAAATGGGGTGAGAGAAGGAGTAGAATTGGCAATGATGGGTTGAGATGAATGAGTGAGATTATCACTCAAAGAATTATGATCATAACCAAGAACTTCTTTGCGAGTACTCTTCGAAGCAACATCAATGATATCTATTCGTTAACCCACCGAATCATAGTTTATGAGTACCTCAAGTTTGATCAAGGTTAAAGTGATGCTTCATTACTAACACGTAATGTGATCTCTTGCTCAAATACATCAATGAGAGCACGGCCCGCTCGTGAATCCTCGACCAACAATGAGAGGAACCGATGATCGGCAAGATCAAAATCGACAACCACGGTCACCGAAAATGGAACTTTCCTACTTTCACAAATACGCCCCTCGCAATGCCAAGAGGATGAGATATTGTACGATCTGCAAGCTCAAGAGTCATGCATGTAGGAGTAAGTTCTAGAAGAGAAAGTTTCTTCCATATGAATAAGGCATCGGTTGATGCTTGCACCAAGATCTAGGGCAAAGCATTCAACCATTCCCGAAATACACAAGGTAAAGAGAAATTTTCCGATCTCCAAGCTTTTCTCGAAGCTTTTTCGTGATAACCGCAGAGCGCTTCCGCAAGAGGAGTTTTGCCATTTCAAACAGTTTATCCTTGTTGCTTAACATGTGTTTGAGAGTTGATGCAAACTTGGGCATCAAAATGATAGCATCCGCAAAGCTTATGTCAAAATGTAGTTCTTGGAAAATTTGAAAAATTTGTCCATTTGATGACTAGCTTTTTCACTCGAGCTTTTGCTCATTCAAACGTGATGGGTAAGGAATTGAAGATTTGGATTTGGTATTTTCAACGGAGCTAGGTGGTTCAAAAACAACTCGGATTAGACTTGGGTTTCTGGACAACTTGAGGTCGGACATTGTTGGTACCTCCATTATCAATAGGAAGTTCCTTGTCCTTTGTCGCCTTGGTAGCTTGACTCATTTCTCCTAGTGGAGGAGGCATTGGAGTCGTAGGTCCATTGTGTGTCCTAGGTTCACTTTCCACTACCTTCGGAGAGAAGAAGAGGTAGTAGGAATAGCGGTCCATCATATGAAACACCACTTCGGTCGTGATCGCCTTTGCATCGCCCTTGGGTTAGCGATCGTGTTGCTCGGTAAAGTACCTGAGCTCGAGGGTCGATCATTTAAAGACTTCTTTAGATCAGCGATCCGATGACCAACAACCCTGTTCATTTCATCTTGGGATTTCATGAACTGCTTCAATAACTCATCAGATGATGGTACCGGAGGATGTGGAGGGAAATTCTGAGGTCGGATGTTTTGATTATGACCTTGTTGTTGAAAATTCCTTTGATTAGGATTCACATTCCCCTGAAACTGATTCCCTCGATTGAAATTGTTTTGATGAAGGTTCCCTTGTTGTTGGAAACCTTGATTGGGTCCAGGATAGAAATTACCTTGGTTTTGATAACCTTGGTTCATTCTAGGTTGATTCTGATTCCGGTTAGGATTTTGGTTAAAACCGGGTGGTGCCTGATAAGTGTTAGCACGGTAGCTTGGTTCATTCTGAGGACGGTATTGATTACCTCCTTGATTTGAAGTACCGGCTATAGCATTAGCTTCAAACGGACTACCATCGGTGGCATTAACTTTGTAGTATGCATGATGACCACCACAAGTAACACAAACTTCAACTTTCTTCACTTCACCATGTGATGGTGATTGAGTGAAGGTGACTTTCTTTTGGTTAGCAAGAACCAAAGCCTGAATAATATCTGTGAGTTTATCAATCTTAGCATCGGTGCTAGATGTACTCACAGGAGATGAAGTAGAAGGTCCAAATATAGACGAGTCGATATGCCTTTGTGCGGAAAGAGCGGACCTGGGACTTGTTTTCAATGATTTGTAAGGCTTCTTTTGTGGTTTGGCTAAGGAAATTACCTCCCGCGGAGGCATTCAAAGAGTCTTGGTCAGCTTGTCTCAGACCATTGTAGAAAGTATCCATTTGCATTAACTCGGTAAAACCATGGTGCGGACACTTGCGGAGCAATTCTTTGTAACGATCCCACGCCTCCCTGAATGATTCATCAAATCTCTGAGAAAATTTCATTATCTCATTCTTAAGACTTGTAGTTCGGGATGGAGGATAGAATTCGCTAACAAAATTGGTAACTAGTTCCTCCCATGTCTCAATGGAACGAGGGGGTTGTTTCTCAAGCCAATTCCGGCTTGTCCCTCTAGAGAAAATGGGAACAGAAGAAGCTTGATAGCTTCATGTGGACATTCTTGTACTTGATGGTAGATGCAATCTTGTTAAACCATCGAATGTGTGCATGAGGATCATCCCGCCCAAAACCATAGAATTGGCTTGGGTTACCGATTAAGTAACCCGGTTTTGAGCTCAAAAGTATCGCCACGATGGTCGGGACAACAATGGCATATCCGTAACCCTCGATGGGTGCTTGGAGAAGCTCATTCATGGGTTTGTCTTCTGCCATTTCGATAGGTGGTGGTGGTGGTAGACGCCTCGCCACTACCGGGAGCCTAACGCCCTCTACGCTCACGAGGAATGTTTCCAAGTTCTGAAAGTGGACTTGTAGAACTGGAAGAACGAGCGCGCATGCACTAAGTATAAAAATCAATTTTTCAAAACAAATGCGAGGCAAAACGACAAGTGAACTTAACCAATAATCACAAATGAAATGGCTTCTTTGAAAAAGGTACACCAAATCACAAGGACACAAAGGCAAGTTTTAAATCGGTGGTTCGGGAACTTATTATGGTCACACCCCGCTAGTAGGTGTACCGCCTTGATTTGCGGTGGTTGATTTTTATGTATATATTAAGTACCACCAAAAGACGTAGGTAATGATTTGTGCCGATGGTTTAAAAACTTTTGAAAATATTTTTGGTATCGTCTCGTTTAACCAATTCGTATTTCTTTAAGAATCACCTTAAAAGAAACACAAGCTAGAAAACGTTACGATTGTTTTGTTGTTTTATATTTTTTTTGGGTTTTTAACACTTTAGGAAAAGTGTTAATGAACTTTTTGATTTATATTAACTTTACGTAAAAACTTTTACAAACCGTGGTATATGTGCAAGTACGGTCTCAAAAATGCTACAAACACGCTTACACGGCAATGCCAAAATTTGATTGGTGCAAAACCGTCAAGTTATCTCACGCAAGCCAGCCACTTGTGAATGACCAACCGTAAGAAACTCAAAACAGTTTAAACACCAAATGCAATTTAGATCAGAGGAATATAGTGTATTCCTGGGTCGTTAAGTCCCACGGAGGATGAATTGGTGTTAAACAACTTCAGATGATAGAATGATCACTAAGGATAGTGATCAGTAAGGATTTTGATGAATAATTATACTAAAGAAAAAGTTCTATAAATTACAGCGACTTAAATGCAAATTAAAGGAAATTAAAAAGCTAAAATATATTAAATAAACGCTATCACTATTTTTACAATGATGTTTTTGTGATTTTATAAAATAAAATGACTTAAATAAACTATTTAAACTAAAACGTCAACTCAAATTATCTAAAAACGTGATTTAAAATAAAAACGTATGTTAAGTCTAAAAATTATGCGAGTGCGCAAGCAAAAACGTAAATTTTATGAAATAAAAGTCCTACAAGTTTAAAACCAATTTTCTTGCGTACTATATGACAAAAGAAAAATTTAGAAAAAAGATTTATATTTTTTTGACTTTTATATTTTTTATTATGAATTAAATACGGTTTTAAACTAATTAAATGATTAAAAATACTAAAACTATTAAGAAAAATCTGAAACTTTTTTGTAAAATACTTAATACTAATACAATTTTATAAAAAATACAAAAACTGAAAAACCTAGTCTCAATAAGCTGTAAATAAGCAATTAAGTACGAATAAGCTATATGAGACAAAATGGGGTTATGTATTTAATTTTGCAAAGTATGACCGAGAAAGACCCAAGGGCGCAATGGCATACAGGTACACCACTATCACTCTCTTAAGGTGGAGGTCTCAGGTTCGAGCCTGCCTCCCACCTTTTTGCAAAAACATTTTATTTTTTTGATTTTATTTTACAAACTTATTGAATACACTTAAATAAACAAATTTTATAACTGAACCTTTTTATAAAAATGACTAATAAGCTCTGTTTCAGCTTATGTTTCTAAACAGTGGGCTATAAAGTGAAATAAGCACAAGGATTAAGCCTAATGGCTATTAAACTACTTAATAAGCTAATGTAAACTGAAAATAAGCTAAGTGAATAATGATAATCTAATTTTACAACCTAATGAGCACTGTGAAACTAGGAATAAGCTCTGAAAAGGCAATAAATAAGTACTAGCTTATCTGATTTGCACAGGACACTAACTAGTTTACTAGTTACTTTTTAAGCTAATTTTAAGCACCTAAATAAGCTAGGAAATGAAAACAATTACTTGGATTAGTTAGTTGACCAGTTAAGCTATCTAAAAAACTAAATTACAAAGTTTAGCTTATATTAATAAGCTTGTGAGAAGCTTATGAAGAAACTGGTAACACTGATTGATTAGAGTGTACTAGATAAAATGGACAGAACTATAAGCCATGAGCAGGCTTATCAAATAAGCTATTAACTTGAAAATAAGACTTGGAATAGACACACAGCTAGGTGGCCTACTCAAAAAGCTAAATGGCACAAGATAAGGTTGGCTAATAAGCTCTGTAAGAGCTTGTGAAATTGCTTATACAACTGGTGCACAGGGCATATTTTGAAAGAGGGACTTAAAAGAAAGATGAGAATAAGCTATCTATAAGCTAATTTTATGAAATCTAGTATTTTTATATTTTTGTTTAGCAACTAAATATTAATTTCCCAAAAGGGCATAAGCTAAATATTAGTATTGAATACACAGTAAAATTATGAATTTTATTCAAAAATGACTTAAGCTGAAAATTTGACTTTTATAAAAACTAACTTAGTTTGACTTTTATGAACTTTGAATCTATCCTACTGATTAATTATGATATATTAAGGTGTAATAAGATTATATTAAGCTATGTTAACAACTTTTAAGCTAATGTGATGATTTTTTCAACTTATGGTTCCAACAGTAAACTGTCAAGAGGTATAATTTGGAATTTTGACTTTTATTCTAACAAGGTATGGTTTTTAATGCTGAGATGAGTTATTTAGACCTAATGAAACATGAATCAAATAAAAACAACAGCTATAACAACCTATAATACAGTGATACAAGCAGATCCAAACACCCTTTTTCAAGACTGATTTGGAACTTTTTCAAAGCAACACAAAGATTAAGACCATGAGCTTGATTTCAGACCTTATATAATCATTTTATAAGACTAAAGAAATAAAAATTAACAACAATAACAACATACAACTAAGAGATGATGATTATATTATTTAAACTGTGAAAATGAAATCTTTGCTAACTATAATTTTAAAAGAATAAGAAACTGGTTTTATTGGATAATTATGTTTAACTATGACTAATTAAAACAGAAACACACAGATTTAAGTTAATGACTAGCTTGTACAGTGAAATACAAAAATTGAACAATAAGCTTACAAACTTGATCCAAGCTGAAAACACAGAACAAGGACTTGTAAACACTTCCTAAAGCTTCCCAAAAAGCACTAATCCCAAGGCCATCCAATATCAACCCTGCTCCAGCCTTCTTGTACCTTTTACCATGGCTTTTTATTTTTCAACTTATTTATTTATATTTTTGTGATTTTTTGCTTTTTGATTACTAAACTGATTTTTAAGGTAACTAATAGCTTTAATAAGCTATATAGGTGCTTATATGGCTTATTTAATCCAAAATAACATCTATTAACAACATTTGATCACTTTGAGATTTTTGAACATGAAAACTTTGCATAAACTGAAACAAGTCTTAAAGCTGAAATTTATGGTTACAAAAGATTTCTTATACACTGAGTACTTGAAATTCAAAGCTTGGAAACTAAATCATACACTGAAATTAAAACTTAAACTAAAACGACATTAAGATTTAAAAATTACACTAGATACTTTGATACATTGCACCCCACTTGTATTTAAATGACTTTTTCATCTCTGTCGACATTCATGAGCTAATCCCACCACTTTCTATCCATTGGATTAAGCCAGATCATCATATTTGCCATTTGTCAAATTTGGCGGGAAAAGTCTTTGAGCAGGTTTTTCTCATTAATGGCTCTTGGATAATAGTGGAGGTGGAAGGGGAGTGGGTAACAGGTGGAGATGGTGAGGTGGAGGTGAAGAGGTGGAAAGCAAGTGGTGAAAACCACTGGTATTAGTTAAACAGCTATGGGAGAGACAAGCTACAGTGGTGGCGGGTTTTGATTTTTTTAAACATTGGACCGGGTTGGGGTAATGGATTGGATTTGGGCCTGAGTTGGGTTTAGATAATATATAGGGTCCGGTTTGGTTTTGTAGCTAGTTAACCCAAGGACCAAACTTGTAAATCTGCCAAAGTTAAGGGTTGAACCTGCCAATCATCCAAAGGTTATTACAAGGACCAAAACTGCCAAACTTGAATAGTACAAGGACCAATATTGATTATTTTCCATTTTTGAAAATCCAAGGGCCTTTTATGTCAATTTTCAAACTCCAGGGACCAATCTTGTAATTTCTCCAAAGTTTATCATAAGGACCATTCTTGTCATTTATAAATAGTACAAGGTTAAAATTTGATAATTTTCACTTTTTAAATTAACCAAGGACTATATTTGACATTTTCTAAACTTGAGGGACTAAAGTTGTTATTTTGTGATTTTTGAACTTTAAAGGGTTTGTTTTGACAAATTTTGAATCTCATGGACCTTAAATGACATTTTACAAGTTTTTGAATTACCAGGGACTAATTTTGACAAGTTTTGTAACTTGGGGGACTAAAACTGCCAATTATGCAAACTTGATACGTTTTTCATCAGATTTTGATGTTTTTGCATTTAAAACATATAAAACACTTGTTTGTGATATTTTTATCATTTTGAAGCATTTCTGAGTGTTTTCAGATGTTTTTGGCATTCTAAACAGTATAAAAATGATGAGTATTTAGACACTCATCAATCCCCCACACTAAGATATTGCTAGTCCCTAGCAATGATTTGAGAAAAATTTAATGGATTTTATCTCTTTACCAAAAGCCATTACTTCTGGAGTAGCCAATTGTTTTGATTCAAGTAAGAACCTTGGCACAACGATAACCAAATGATTTTGAGCAAATCATAAGCTGTGAACGGATTTGATTTGTCTTTACCAGAAGCCGTTTGCTTCTGGACTAGCCAACTCTTAGATAAATTATCAATATTATCTTTGGTGAGCTGATTACCAATTATGGATTTTCAACTGCCTTTACCACAATCCATAAACTTGCGGGCTAGCCAACTTTTCACTAGTTTAAAGATATGGTGAGTTGAACACCATACAATTTTGGGCAAATTGCAAGCCATAAACGGATTTGAGATATCTTTACCAAGAGCCGTTTGCTCCTGGATTAGCCAATCCTTATGTGGGTTAGACATGGCGGACTGATTACCATTTGCTGAGTAAGTGAAAAACACTTACTCCAAAAAATTTTGGCCAAAAACGGGGGAATTGGGTGGAATAATTACATGATAAAATTCGTGAGAATTCCCCCCCACACTTAGAAATGAATATTGCCCTCAATATTCAAAGTACCGGCGGTTATGCCGAAACCTAGAACATAAAAGGGAAATACTACGGCCATTATTTTGTTTTTGATATCTACACATTTTTTTTGAAAATGATATACAACAGTGTGGGGCGGCTCCCCCACACTAGGGTGGTAGAAAGGGGACAAGTAGACAGAAACATGGGTGAAAACCCATATGGTGTGTGCTACTATTTTTGATTCCCGAGTCACTAGCTTGACTCGATCCCCGCATTCATTGGTTCATGGGGAATGTTTGTAGATCCGGGACAACCACAGGGGGAATGTCCTCTCCAAAGTAGTGCTTTAATCGATGACCATTTACTTTAAAATTTAGACCATCAGGCTGAGATAACTCAATGGTGCCATAAGGATAAACCTTAGTGATAGTAAATGGACCAGACCAACGGGACTTAAGCTTTCCCGAGAAAATCTTCAATCTAGAATTGAAAAGAAGGACTCGATCACCAACGTTGAAAACGCGGTTCTTGATTTTAGAGTCATGAATCTTCTTTGTCTTTTGTTTATAGATCAAAGAGTTCTCGTAAGCTTGATCACGAAGTTCATTTAATTCATTCATTTGAACTTTTCTGTGATCACCAGTCTGTATATCGGTTTGCATGTTTTAAGGCCTAGTAAGCCTTGTGCTTTAGTTCAATCGGAAGATGACATGCCTTTCCGTACACTAGCTTGTAAGGAGTACACCCAATTGGTGTTTTGTAAGCTGTACGAAAGGCCCAGAGTGCGCCATCCAGTTTATCCCAGGATGCACGATTTTCACCTCGTCCTTTCAAGGATTCTTTTAATACCACGGTTTGAAACTTCCACCTGCCTACTTGTTTGGGGGTGGTATGCAGTAGATAGACGGTGGGTAACACCATACTTTTGCATGACACGATCAAATTGGTCATTACAAAAATGTGTACCACGATCACTGATTATAGCACGAGGAGTTCCAAACCCGCAAAAAGAGATTTCAAAATTTTCACAACTACTCGGGCATCATTGGTAGGTAAAGCTTTCGCTTCAACCCATTTTGACAAATAGTCAACAGCCACGAGTATGTATTTGTTACCACGAGAAGATGGAAATGGCCCCATAAAGTCAATACCCCATATGTCAAATATCTCACAAACTTGAATGGCATTTTGTGGCATTTCATTTCTTTGAGATATATTTCCATGACGCTGACAAGTGTCACAGGTTTTGACAAAATTGTGGGCATCCTTATAAATTGTGGGCCAATAAAACCCGGAATCAAACACCTTTTTGGCAGTGTAGTTTGGACTATGATGGCCACCGGTGGGTCCAGCATGGCAAGCTTTGAGAATGTCAAGAGCTTCTTGTCCATAAACACACCGTCGGATGACTTGATCCGCACAGATTTTGAATAAGAAGGGGTCGTCCCAGAAATAATGTTTAACATCTTTGAAGAATTTGTTCTTCTGTTGGGTTGACATCCCTTTCACTATGAAGTTACCCGCATGGTAATTTGCAAAGTCAGCAAACCATGGGGTAGAAGAGTTTCCACGAAAAGAAACCGCATTGAGTGTCTCGAGAGGAAATGTTTCATTTATTTCCTTTTTCTCGAAAACATCTTGGTGAGGGTTTTCTAATCTGGACAGATGATCAGCCAGGTTCTCAGCTCCTTTTTATCAATGCGTATGATGATATCAAATTCCTGGAGGAGGAGAACCCAACGGAGCAATCTCGGCTTTGCATCTTGTTTTGCAAAGAGATATTTAAGAGCCGAGTGATCCGTATACACCACGCATTTGGTCAAGATGAGGTACGGCCGAAACTTCTCAAATGCATACACCATGGCTAATAGCTCTTTTTCTGTGGTGGTGTAATGAGTTTGAGCTTCAGTCATAGTCTTACTTGCGTAGTGAATAGGCTGAAAATGCTTAGCTCTACGTTGCCCTAAGACTGCACCGATAGCAAAATCACTTGCATCGCACATGAGCTCAAAGGGTAAATCCCAGTCGGGAGCAACGAGAATGGGTGTTTCAGTAAGCTTTTTCTTCAATGTTTCAAAAGCTATGATGCACTCGGGTGAGAAGATAAAAGGAGCATCCTTTTCAAGAAGATGGGTCATAGGCCGGGCGATTTTGGAAAAATCTTGTATGAATCTACGATAGAAACCGGCATGACCTAAAAAACTCCTAATACCTTTGACGGTAGTAGGATGAGGTAATTTAGCAATAACATCGACTTTTGCTCTATCTACCTCAATCCCATTTTTTGAAATCTTATGGCCAAGGACTATGCCTTCTTTGACCATAAAGTGGCTCTTCTCCCAGTTTAGACAAAGATTGGTGTCTTCACATCGTTTGAGCATTTTATCTAGATGGGAGAGACATGTTTGAAACGAATCCCCAATGACCGGGAAGTCATCCATAAACACCTCCATTGTTTCCTCGATCATATCGTGGAAAATGGCCATCATACATCGTTGGAACGTGCCAGGAGCATTACATAAGCCAAAAGGCATACGTCTGTAGGCAAAAGTTCCGTATGGGCAGGTGAATGTAGTTTTATCTTGATCCTTTGGATCAATGGGGATCTGAAAGTACCCCGAGAAACCATCCAGGAAACAATAGTATTCATTCCCTGCTAATCTCTCAAGCATTTGGTCCATAAAGGGTAGAGGAAAATGGTCTTTACGGGTAGCGTCATTCAACTTACGATAGTCAATGCACACACGCCATCCCGTCACCAATCGAGTTGGAATTAACTCGTTATCTTCATTTGTGACAACAGTTATGCCACCCTTTTTAGGAACACAATGAATTGGGCTAACCCAAGGACTATCTGAGATAGGGTAAATCAATCCTGCATCAAGAAGTTTGATAACCTCCTGTTTGATAACATCATGGATTTTTGGATTTACTCTTCTCTGATGTTGAACTGCTGGCTTAAAGTCATCCTCCATCAAGATTTTGTGAGTACAGAACTCAGGGTTGATACCCTTAATGTCAGAGAGTTTCCAAGCAATTGCTTGCTTGTGTGACTTTAAGATCTTTATGAGAGCAGCTTTTTCATCTTTACTCAAATCTCGAGCAATAATGACGGGTAATTTATCATCACCTTCTAGAAATGCATACTCGAGATGAGGTGGTAAGTCCTTAAGCTCAACCTCAGGAAATTCTTCAGTTTTCTCAACTGATTTGATTTCCTTGTTATGAAGTTTGACGGGAGGGAGCGAAAATGATGATGGATCATCATTTAACAATTTCTCAATGAGAAGTATGTCCCCCTCAATGTCGATGGGAGCGTGATCAATTTCCCATGGTACAGAATCACTAGACAAGTAGGCTTCAATCTCTTCTAAGATGAAGTCACTTTCCTCAAATGGGGTGAGAGAAGGAGTAGAATTGGCAATGATGGGTTGAGATGAATGAGTGAGATTATCACTCGAAGAATTATGATCATAACCAAGAACTTCTTGCGAGTACTCTTCAGAAGCAACATCAATGATATCTATTCGGTTAACCGACTCAGAATCATAGTTTGCGGAGTACCTCGAAGTTTGATCAAGGTTAAAAGTGACAGCTTCATTACCAACACGTAATGTGATCTCTTGCTCAAATACATCAATGAGAGCACGGCCCGTTCTCAGGAATCCTCGACCAACAATGAGAGGAACCCGATGATCGCATCAAAATCGACAACCACGAAGTCAGCTGGAAAATGGAACTTTCCTACTTTCACAAATACGCCCTCGGCAATGCCAAGAGGACGGGATATTGTACGATCTGCAAGCTCGAGAGTCATGCATGTAGGAGTAAGTTCCGAAAGAGAAAGTTTCTTCCATACTGAATAAGGCATCAGGTTGATGCTTGCACCAAGATCTGCTAGGGCAAAGCATTCAACCATTCCCGAAATACACAATGTAAGAGAAATTTTCCAGGATCTCCAAGCTTTTCGAAGCTTTTCGGATAACTGCAGAGCAGGTCTCGTTAAGAGGAGTTTTAGCCATTTCAAACAGCTTTTCCTTGTTGCTTAACATGTGTTTGAGAGTTGATGCAAACTTAGGCATCAGATGATAGCATCCGCAATGCTTATGTCAAAATGTAGTTCTTGGAAAATTTGAAAAAATTTGTCCATTTGATGACTAGCTTTTTCACGGAGCTTTTGCTCATTCAAATGTGATGGATAAGGAATAGAAGATTTGGATTTGGTATTTTCAACGGGAGCTACAGGTGGTTCAAAAACAACTCCTGGATTAGACTTGGGTTTCTGGACAACTTGAGGCTGGACATTGTTGGTACCTCCATTATCAATAGGAAGTTCCTTGTCCTTTGTCGCCTTGGTAGCTTGACTCATTTCTCCTAGTGGAGGAGGCATTGGAGTCGTAGGTCCATTGTGTGTCCTAGGTTCACTTTCCACTACCTTCGGGAGAGAAGAAGAAGAGGTAGTAGGAATAGCGGGTCCATCATATGAAACACCACTTCTGGTCGTGATCGCCTTTGCATCGCCCCTCGGGTTAGCGATCGTGTTGCTCGGTAAAGTACCTGAGCTCGAGGGTCGATCATTTAAAGACTTCTTTAGATCAGCGATCTGACTGACCAACAACCTGCTCATTTCATCTTGGGATTTCATGAACTGCTTCAATAACTCATCGATGATGGTACGGAGGATGTGGAGGGAAAGTCTGAGGTCGGATGTTTTGATTATGACCTTGTTGTTGAAAATTCCCTTGATTAGGATTCACATTCCCCTGAAACTGATTCCCTCGATTGAAATTGTTTTGATGAAGGTTCCCTTGTTGTTGGAAACCTTGATTGGGTCCAGGATAGAAATTACCTTGGTTTTGATAACCTTGGTTCATTCTAGGTTGATTCTGATTCCGGTTAGGATTTTGGTTAAAACCGGGTGGTGCCTGATAAGTGTTAGCACGGTAGCTTGGTTCATTCTGAGGACGGTATTGATTACCTCCTTGATTTGAAGTACCGGCTATAGCATTAGCTTCAAACGGACTACCATCGGTGGCAGTACACTTGTAGTATGCATGAGGACCACCACAAGTAACACAAACTTCAACTTTCTTCACTTCACCATGTGATGGTGATTGAGTGAAGGTGACTTTCTTTTGGTTAGCAAGAACCAAAGCCTGAACAATATCTGTGAGTTTATCAATCTTAGCATCGGTGCTAGATGTACTCACAGGAGATGAAGTAGAAGGTCCAAAGATTAGACTGAGTCGATATGCCTTTGTGCGGAAAGAGCGGACCTGGGACTTGTTTTCAATGATTTGTAAGGCTTCTTTTGTGGTTTTGCTAAGGAAATTACCTCCCGCGGAGGCATTCAAAGAGTCTTGGTCAGCTTGTCTCAGACCATTGTAGAAAGTATCCATTTGCATTAACTCAGTAAAACCATGGTGCGGACACTATGAGCAAATCTTTGTAACGATCCCATGCCTCCCCGAATGATTCATCAAATCTCTGAGAAAATTTCATTATCTCATTCTTAAGACTTGTAGTTCGGGATGGAGGATAGAATTCGTTAACAAACTTGGTAACTAGATCCTCCCATGTCTCAATGGAACGAGGGGTTGTTTCTCAAGCCAATTCCGGGCTTGTCCTTCTAGAGAAAATGGGAACAGAAGAAGCTTGATAGCTTCATGTGGGACATTCTTGTACTTGATGGTAGATGCAATCTTGTTAAACCATCGAATGTGTGCATGAGGATCATCCCGCCCAAAACCATAGAATTGGCTTTGGGTTACCGATTAAGTAACCCGTTTTGAGCTCAAAAGTGTCGGCCACGATGGCTGGGACAACAATGGCATCTCCGTAACCCTCGATGGGTGCTTGGAGAAGCTCATTCATGGGTTTGTCTTCCGCCATTTCGACAGGAGGTGGTGGTGGTAGACGTTCCTCAGTCACGGCTGAAGGAGCTGAACGTCCTCTACGTCTACGAGGAATGTTTCCAAGTTCTGAAAGTGGACTTGTAGAACTGGAAGAACGAGTGCGCATGCACTAAGTATAAAAATCAATTTTTCAAAACAAATGCGAGGCAAAACGACAAGTGAACTTAACCAATAATCACAAATGAAATGGCTTCTTTGAAAAAGGTACACCAAATCACAAGGACACAAAGGCAAGTTTTAAATCTGTGGTTCGGGAACTTATTATGGTCACACCCCCAGTTAGTAGGTGTACTGCCTTGATTTGCGGTGGTTGATTTTTATGTATATATTAAGTACCACTGAAAAGACGTAGGTAATGATTTGTGCTGATGGTTTAAAAACTTTTGGAAAATATTTTTGGTATCGTCTCGTTTAACCAATTCGTATTTCTTTAAGAATCACCTTAAAAGAAACACAAGCTAGAAAACGTTACGATTGTTTTGTTGTTTTATATTTTTTTTTTGGGTTTTTAACACTTTAGGAAAAGTGTTAATGAACTTTTTGATTTATATTAACTTTACAGAAAACTTTTTACAAACTGTGGTATATGTGCAAGTACGGGTCTGAAAAATGCTACAAACACGCTTACAAATTTCCCCGCAGCGGCCAAAATTTGATTGGTGCAAAACCGTCAAGTTATCTCACGCAAGCCAGCCACTTGTGAATGACCAACCGTAAGAAACTCAAAACAGTTTAAACACCAAATGCAATTTAGATCAGAGGAATATAGTGTATTCCTGGGTCGTTAAGTCCCACGGAGGATGAATTGGTGTTAAACAACTTCAGATGATAGAATGATCACTAAGGATAGTGATCAGTAAGGATTTTGATGAATAATTATACTAAAGAAAAAGTTCTATAAATTACAGCGACTTAAATGCAAATTAAAGGAAATTAAAAAGCTAAAATATATTAAATAAACGCTATTACTATTTTTACAATGATGTTTTTGTGATTTTATAAAATAAAATGACTTAAATAAACTATTTAAACTAAAACGTCAACTCAAATTATCTAAAAACGTGATTTAAAATAAAAACGTATGTTAAGTCTAAAAATTATGCGAGTGCGCAAGCAAAAACGTAAATTTTATGAAATAAAAGTCCTACAAGTGTAAAACCAATTTTCTTGCGTACTATATGACAAAAGAAAATTTTAGAAAAAAGATTTATATTTTTTTGACTTTTATATTTTTTATTATGAATTAAATACGGTTTTAAACAAATTAAATGATTAAAAATACTAAAACTATTAAGAAAAATCTGAAACTTTTTTGTAAAATACTTAATACTAATACAATTTTATAAAAAATACAAAAACTGAAAAAGCTAGTCTCAATAAGCTGTAAATAAGCAATTAAGTACGAATAAGCTATATGAGACAAAATGGGGTTATGTATTTAATTTTGCAAAGTATGACCGAGAAAGACCCAAGGGCGCAATGGCATACAGGTACACCACTATCACTCTCTTAAGGTGGAGGTCTCAGGTTCGAGCCTGCCTCCCACCTTTTTGCAAAAACATTTTATTTTTTTGATTTTATTTTACAAACTTATTGAATACACTTAAATAAACAAATTTTATAACTGAACCTTTTTATAAAAATGACTAATAAGCTCTGTTTCAGCTTATGTTTCTAAACAGTGGGCTATAAAGTGAAATAAGCACAAGGATTAAGCCTAATGGCTATTAAACTACTTAATAAGCTAATGTAAACTGAAAATAAGCTAAGTGAATAATGATAATCTAATTTTACAACTGAATGAGCACAGGAAACTAGGAATAAGCTCTGAAAAGGCAATAAATAAGTACTAGCTTATCTGATTTGCACAGGACACTAACTAGTTTACTAGTTACTTTTAAGCTAATTTTAAGCACCTAAATAAGCTAGGAAATGAAAACAATTACTTGGATTAGTTAGTTGACCAGTTAAGCTATCTAAAAAACTAAATTACAAAGTTTAGCTTATATTAATAAGCTTGTGAGAAGCTTATGAAGAAACTGGTAACACTGATTGATTAGAGTGTACTAGATAAAATGGACAGAACTATAAGCCATGAGCAGGCTTATCAAATAAGCTATTAACTTGAAAATAAGACTTGGAATAGACACACAGCTAGGTGGCCTACTCAAAAAGCTAAATGGCACAAGATAAGGTTGGCTAATAAGCTTTGTAAGAGCTTGTGAAATTGCTTATACAACTGGTGCACAGGGCATATTTTGAAAGAGGGACTTAAAAGAAAGATGAGAATAAGCTATCTATAAGCTAATTTTATGAAATCTAGTATTTTTATATTTTTGTTTAGCAACTAAATATTAATTTCCCAAAAGGGCATAAGCTAAATATTAGTATTGAATACACAGTAAAATTATGAATTTTATTCAAAAATGACTTAAGCTGAAAATTTGACTTTTATAAAAACTAACTTAGTTTGACTTTTATGAACTTTGAATCTATCCTACTGATTAATTATGATATATTAAGGTGTAATAAGATTATATTAAGCTATGTTAACAACTTTTAAGCTAATGTGATGATTTTTTCAACTTATGGTTCCAACAGTAAACTGTCAAGAGGTATAATTTGGAATTTTGACTTTTATTCTAACAAGGTATGGTTTTTAATGCTGAGATGAGTTATTTAGACCTAATGAAACATGAATCAAATAAAAACAACAGCTATAACAACCTATAATACAGTGATACAAGCAGATCCAAACACCCTTTTTCAAGACTGATTTGGAACTTTTTCAAAGCAACACAAAGATTAAGACCATGAGCTTGATTTCAGACCTTATATAATCATTTTATAAGACTAAAGAAATAAAAATTAACAACAATAACAACATACAACTAAGAGATGATGATTATATTATTTAAACTGTGAAAATGAAATCTTTGCTAACTACAATTTTAAAAGAATAAGAAACTGGTTTTATTGGATAATTATGTTTAACTATGACTAATTAAAACAGAAACACACAGATTTAAGTTAATGACTAGCTTGTACAGTGAAATACAAAAATTGAACAATAAGCTTACAAACTTGATCCAAGCTGAAAACACAGAACAAGGACTTGTAAACACTTCCTAAAGCTTCCCAAAAAGCACTAATCCCAAGGCCATCCAATATCAACCCTGCTCCAGCCTTCTTGTACCTTTTACCATGGCTTTTTATTTTTCAACTTATTTATTTATATTTTTGTGATTTTTGCTTTTTGATTACTAAACTGATTTTTAAGGTAACTAATAGCTTTAATAAGCTATATAGGTGCTTATATGGCTTATTTAATCCAAAATAACATCTATTAACAACATTTGATCACTTTGAGATTTTTGAACATGAAAACTTTGCATAAACTGAAACAAGTCTTAAAGTTGAAATTTATGGTTACAAAAGATTTCTTATACACTGAGTACTTGAAATTCAAAGCTTGGAAACTAAATCATACACTGAAATTAAAACTTAAACTAAAACGACATTAAGATTTAAAAATTACACTAGATACTTTGATACATTGCACCCCACTTGTATTTAAATGACTTTTTCATCTCTGTCGACATTCTTGAGCTAATCCCACCACTTTCTATCCATTGGATTAAGCCAGATCATCATATTTGCCATTTGTCAAATTTGGCGGGAAAAGTCTTTGAGCAGGTTTTTCTCATTAATGGCTCTTGGATAATAGTGGAGGTGGAAGGGGAGTGGGTAACAGGTGGAGATGGTGAGGTGGAGGTGAAGAGGTGGAAAGCAAGTGGTGAAAACCACTGGTATTGGTTAAACAGCTATGGGAGAGACAAGCTACAGTGGTGGCGGGTTTTGATTTTTTTAAACATTGGACCGGGTTGGGGTAATGGATTGGATTTGGGCCTGAGTTGGGTTTAGATAATATATAGGGTCCGGTTTGGTTTTGTAGCTAGTTAACCCAAGGACCAAACTTGTAAATCTGCCAAAGTTAAGGGTTGAACCTGCCAATCATCCAAAGGTTATTACAAGGACCAAAACTGCCAAACTTGAATAGTACAAGGACCAATATTGATTATTTTCCATTTTTGAAAATCCAAGGGCCTTTTATGTCAATTTTCAAACTCCAGGGACCAATCTTGTAATTTCTCCAAAGTTTATCATAAGGACCATTCTTGTCATTTATAAATAGTACAAGGTTAAAATTTGATAATTTTCACTTTTTAAATTAACCAAGGACTATATTTGACATTTTCCAAACTTGAGGGACTAAAGTTGTCATTTTGTGATTTTTGAACTTTAAAGGGTTTGTTTTGACAACTTTTGAATCTCATGGACCTTAAATGACATTTTACAAGTTTTTGAATTACCAGGGACTAATTTTGACAAGTTTTGTAACTTGGGGGACTAAAACTGCCAATTATGCAAACTTGATACGTTTTTCATCAGATTTTGATGTTTTTGCATTTAAAACATATAAAACACTTGTTTGTGATATTTTTATCATTTTGAAGCATTTCTGAGTGTTTTCAGATGTTTTTGGCATTCTAAACAGTATAAAAATGATGAGTATTTAGACACTCATCACTCTTTCACATCCACCATCACTTTAGGATGGTTTTAGACTAGTCTTTACTTCCTTAGGATAATTTTTTCTTGTACTAAAAACACATCATTGTGTTCTCTTTTCATGATCTTTACTCATGAAAAAATTTAACTAATGAATGTTGTTTATTATATTGTTGGTGTCATTACATAGTGTTTGGAAATGCTTATGAATGATCATTATTACTAACATTTTTTTTGTAGCTTTATTTTCACAATCCATGAATCTTCCCATTAAAGCACCCAATTAAGGGGGAGCTTTGAACAAGGGGGAGATAATAGCTCGGGCTCATTACATTCCGCATAGCCTCTTCTTTTTGTTGAGACAAAAAGGGGGAGAAAATATAGAACTTTGAAATTATTATACATTTGACTTCCTAAAAGTCAAACAGGAACCCTCATTGATAATACTTGACTTTTCCTAAAAAAGTCAAACTGCATACTTTGACTTTCTGAAAAAGTCAACATCATGCATCAACTAGTGAATACTTTGACTTTCATAAATAGTCAAACATCATACACTTGCATTACCATTCTCTTTTCAAGTTCTAAAACTAATATTTTTATAACTCTTGTACAAACTTTGTATCTTTTATAAAAATAAAATTTATATTTTGTCCTCAACAAAAAGGGGGAGATTGTTAATACAAATATCGCATTAAACGTTATTTATATTTTTGATCTTTACCTAAGTTTTGTTAACGACAAAAGTAAATTTAATTTGTATAAAAGCTTAAAGCTTGTCAAGTTTAATAGATATTAAAACAAGCTTTTTCAAACAATATATTCATCATTCAAGCATTTACATTTATGATTAGTAACATCTTGATATGACTCTAATCATTATGTATGATAGTAGTTTTTAGAATGTGTTAGGTTCTTAAAACCAAACACTACTTATGTACTTGCATATTTCTAAAAATAGAAATACAACATATGACATCATGTGATGCATCATGAAAATCATTGGAAGATTTCATTAGATATTTTGTGTGGATTTGTACTCTTCATATCTTACACAATCTCACTTAGATAGAGTTGACTTTAGCAAAGATTTGATATCTTGATGTCAGACCGGCGGTACATAAATGGTACACGGGCGGAACCCTTTTAAGGGTTCCGCGGTCCGTGGACGCCTCGTCCACTTTGGCTATACATAGCAATGCCAAGCCAAGTAGTTTTTCATCCCTTTCTAACATACTCTCATACATATCTTCTCTATAACCTTTCTAACTCAGGTTTCCATATAATATTAGTGATCTCTTTTGTAGCAAAGAAGATCAAGTCTTATTCAAGCTTCAACGAAGTTGGAAGTCTTTTTATTTAGTGTTGTATGATCTAGTGTTGATTCATACTTCATTGTTGTATCAAACCATCATAATCTTGTGAGTGTGAGTGGTTAGTATTTTAGTCCTCAAAATACATTGTGTGTGGGAGTGGTTGTACCCTTGGAAAGAACTCGACATATAGCTTAGTGTCGGAAATAGTGTAAGCAGAGTGTAAAGGTTTTCTCCGCCGGTGAAAGGAGCTTGTTGACTAGTGAAGTTAAACTCTCGAGTGTGAGAATCGAGGAGTGGAGTAGGGCAAGGAAAAAGAGTCCTTGTAGACCGAACCACTATAAACAACTTGTTGTGGTTTGATCATTTCTTTCCTTATTTACTTCTTACATATTGCTTGCATATTTCATTAACATATCTAAGATCAATATCAATTGATCTTTACAATAAGTTTCAAAACAAAGTTTTTAATTGGTAAACTATTCAACCCTCCTTCTAGTTTTCTACAAACTTCATCAGTACCGTAATCCAACGTTAAAGAGTGTGTGAGCATGTTGGAGAAAGACGTGGAGACACGGGCAAAACTGAGGCAAACTAGAAGCAGATAACAACATACTATCACTTTCATCACAAAGAACAATGATCAAAGAACAAAGTTAAAGATGACGTCAAAGCATAACTGTTCAAAGAAAACTATCTCGCTACACTGGAGAGATGGTTCGAATCAAGGCAATTCTTCTCACAAGAAAGAAGAATGTCAGAAGACGTCAAAGCTACTATTACATCAACGCCTTCACCGTTTTTCATCACCAACACTTGAGGGGGAGATTGTTGGAATCACTCCTAAACCATAATCAAGTGTCAGTAATTAATATGTAATAGTGATGCGCTCCAGAACAGTCAAGCTTTATCACTCAAGCCTGCCACTTGTGAATGGCAGACCGTAACAAGTTTAAAACGGCTCAGGAACGAACTCAATGAAGATCTGAGGAGTATAGGGTCTCCCCGGGTCGTTATGTCCCAGTGAGCTATGCGATGAATTATCAAACGTAAAGTGATCGAGGAGTTTGAACGGAAAAAGGATTTGATAATGATTATTATAACTACAGAAAAAGCCAACAAATTACAACGGCTTAAATGCAAATTAAAGAAAGTTAAAAAGATAAAATCTATTAAATAAACGCTATCACTATATTTAAAATGATGTTTTTGTTTTTATGTTTTTATAAAACTGAAATTAAAATCTACGCGACGTACAAATTAAAAGGTGAAACTAAAGCAATATTAAGCCTAAAAATATGAAAATGATGTTTTTACAAACCTAATGATAAAAGAAAACTATTAGAAAAAGAAAATTATTTTTTTGACTAATTATCTAATTATTATTAATTAAAAACTAATTTTAACTATTAAATAATTCCCTAAAATACAAGAAATTAGGAAATAAAACTAGAAAAATAAAATTATGAAATGGAAAAGTCTAAAATATCAAAAAAGAATTCTCAAAACTATTTTTGTATTTTTCTGATTATTTTTCTATTTTTTTATGGATTTTAAACTATTTAAAACTAATTAAATTATTAAAAATTACAAAATAAACTAAGAAAAATCTGAAAATTAATTTTTTTACTTTTTATATTTATCTAAACCTAAGAAAATTGAAAACTTATTTTTTTGAAGCTTTTCTTAATTATTTGTATTAAAAACTGATTAAAAATACTTAAAAACTAATTTAAATTGAGAAAAATAGCAAAACTACTTAGAAAAATCTGAAAATTTCAGGAAAAGTCTAAAATAATATAAGGAATAAAGGAAAGATAGAAAAACAGGTGCATGTGGATGAATATGCAAATGCTTATTGAAATAAGCACTTGATTAAGCAAAAGAGCACCAAAAGCTACCAAACTGAAACACAAGCTATGATAAGCTAAAATACCCAAAATACAACAACAAACAACAAGCTTAACACTCTGATAAGCAAGATTCAATGATTTGATTAAATGAGCTACAAGGCTAAACACAGATTCTGGGGACTAACTTTAAGCACAAGCACAAGCTTAAAAATAAGCTCAAACTGAAAACTACAACTTGGAATCTAGACTAGACCTGGGTGAGATCAATTGTACCAAAAATCAGACCATGATAAGCTCTAATAAGCCCTGTGCCTAAGCTGCAATATCTGAGAAAAATTCTCGCAGTGTCTTTGAGACAAAGGGAGCAGGGAGACAGTACAACTTGACAAGCTTATTAAGAGCTTAAAGAAAATTTCCAAAAATCAGAAAATGACAAAAAGAAAGTAGACCAAATGAAGTTTTCAAATCAACAAGTTTCACCGATTTAGGCTTAAAAATGAATCCAAGAAAAATCCCTTTCAGTTGGTCCAAAACATGATTTTCATATTTTGACTTTTGAACTAAAAATGAAAAGTTGACTTTGTTGAGCTTTGCCACCGATTTTAAGTAATGAGATGGATGTTAATGATTGAAATGTAACCTCTGCAAGCTTTGTTTAAGACTTTTGAACACAAAACAAAAGGTTGATTTCCAAAATCCAACAAAGTTAACTGCTTGAGAGATTTGAAATGAATTTTGACTTTTACAGTAGCAGGCACAATTTAATGACTCAACCGAAGTTTATTATGAGTTAATACACCCGAACCAAATGAATTCTAACACTGAACAAGCCTTGAGCACAAGTTTAACAAAGAATACCAAACACTCCTTTATTGCAACTGATGTGAAGTTTAAAACTATTCTAACACTATCAAGCACAAACCATTGATCAAACTAAGTTAATGTAACCTAATTACTACTTTTTGAACAGGTAAACCTTATTATAAACCAACAAAACAGATTATGCTATGAACTTTGGAAATAACTTACAAGTGGTCCTAAGCCACAATGGCCTGAAACAACTCTCAAGGAAAAACGAACCAATATAAACCAACCCACTGGAATCTAAATCAACCCATTGCTATCATCTGATCACCCCATTTCCAACTGCATTTCCAATTCTAGCCCTCCAGTTGACTTTGGTTGACCAAATTTCAAAAGTGATTAAAACTTAAACTTAAGCTTATAGCAAGCTATAAGGAGCTTGTATAAGCTTATATAAACTTGAAAAGAAGCTTTATGAAGCTTGGATTCAAGACTTTGAGAATAAAAATTTTAACAGTTGACTTAACAATATGGAATGATATTATAACTGAAATTAGAACTTGAAATTGATTAATATTGATGAAACAACTTAAGAAAGTACAATTTAACAAAAGTTAACTATGTTACAACTTAACTAAAACATTTAAGCTAAAATCGACATTAACTAAATTTCTTAAGAACTAAAACTCCTCTTCTTCTTCTCTTGCTTCTCTTTTATACCCAAATGCATTATCTCTCTCTTCTGATGAAATCCCACCAATCCTAGCCATTGGATGGCTCAAAACTGATCATAACCGTTTAAATGGTGTTTTGGCGCCAAATTGGTTATCTGACAGATGAGGTAGAGTGAGAGGTTAGGGATGCATTAAATGGACCTTGGATGTTAGTTGTGGAGTGGGGAACATCTTTGAGTGGAAATGGAGGAGGGGGGATGGGGGTTCTGAGTTGCAGAGAAAGGTGTGAGAGTGGAGGACTTTTGGCGGGGTGGAGTGTTTTGACCAAGCTTTTGACCAGAGTTAATAATAGAAGGGGGTTCACAATTCATTATGACAGGGGTCACATGGTGTCAAGGGTCTAAAATTGGTTTGACAAGGGTTTAAATGACAAGGGACCTTGGAGTAAATTCTGAAAATTGAGGGGTTACTTCTGCCAATTATGCAAAGTTATTCCAAGGGACCACAAGTGACAACCTTCAAAAGTATAAGGACCAAACTTGCCATTTTGCAATTTTTCAAGGGCCATTTCTGCCAATTTTCAAAGTTGAAGGACTAAACTTGTAATTTTCTCAAACTTTTCATATTTTTCACCAAAGGACTAAATTTGACAACTTTTGATTTTAAAAGGACCTTTGGTGACTTTACTTTTGAAATTATGTGCTCAGGGACTGTTTTTGACAACTTTTGAAACTTGGGGGACTAAAACTGCAATTTTTGCAAATTTGATATGTTTTTCATCTGATTTTGATATTTTTGCATTTAAAACACATAAAACACTGATTTGTGATATTTTGATCATTTTGATGTGTTTCAGTGTTTTCGATGATTTTGCAGCTTTATATTGTACAAAAATGATGAGTATTTACACACTCATCAATCCCCACACTGAGATATTGCTAGTCCCTAGCAATCTTTTGAGAAAATTTAATGGATTTCATCTCTTTACCAAAAGCCATTACTTCTGAAGTAGCCAAATGTTTCAGTTCAAGTAAGAACCATGGTACACCGATAACCATCTGATTTATTGGCAAATCATAAACCATATAACGGATTTGATGTGTCTTTACCGTAAGCCGCACTTTCTGGACTAGCCAACTCTTAGATAAATTATCGAATTATCTTTGGTGAGCATAATACCAATTATGGATTTTCCACTGCCTTTACCACAAGCCATAATCTTGCGGGCTAGCCAACTCTTCACTTTTTAGGATATGGTGAGTTGAGAACCATACAATTTTGGGCAAATTGCAAGCCATATAAACGGATTTGAGAAATCTTTACCAAGAGTCGTTTGCTCTTGGATTAGCCAATCCTTTTGTCTATTAGACAAGGCGGATCGATAACCAATTGAGTAAGTGAAAACAATTACTCCAAAAAATTTGGCCAAAAACGGAGGAATTGGGTGGATAATATATGATAAAATTCGTGAGAATTCCCCCCCACACTTAGAAATGAATATTGCCCTCAATATTCAAAGTACCGGCGGTTATGCCAAACAAAGAACGAAAAAGGGAAATATGCATGGCCATTATTTGGAATTTTTTTTGAAAACATGCGGGGCAACCCCCCCACACTAGGGTGGTAGAAAATAGAAAGAAGTCAGAAATATGGGTGAAAACCCATATAGTGTGCTATTGTTTTTGATTACCGAGTCGCTAGCTTGACTCGATCCCCGCATTCATTGGTTCATGGGGAAAGTTTGTAAATCCGGGACAACCACAGGGGGAATGTCCTCTCCAAAATAGTGCTTCAATCTATGTCCATTCACTTTGAAGTTTGGCCCGTCTATTTGAGATAATTCGACGGTGCCATATGGAAACACTTTGGTAATGGTGAATGGACCAGTCCAACGGGTCTTAAGTTTCCCCGAGAAGATCTTTAATCTAGAATTAAAAAGAAGGACTCGGTCACCAACGTTGAAAACGCGGTTCTTAATCTTTGAGTCATGGATCTTCTTTGTCTTTTCTTTGTAGATCAAAGAGTTCTCGTAGGCTTGATCATGGAGTTCATTTAATTCGTTGAGTTGAACTTTCCGATGATCACCCGAAGACTTGAGGTCGAAATTTGCCTGCTTCAAGGCCCAATAGGCTTTGTGCTCAAGCTCGATCGGGAGATGACATGCCTTTCCATACACGAGCTTGTAAGGAGTACACCCGATGGGTGTTTTGTAAGCGGTACGGAAGGCCCAAAGTGCATCTTCTAATTTGTCCAACCAAGAGGCACGATTTTCACCTACGGTCCTCTCCAAGATTCTTTTCAAACCACGGTTCGAAACTTCCACTTGCCCACTAGTTTGTGGGTGATACGAGGTGGAGAGACAGTGGGTGACACCGTACTTAAGCATTACTTTTGCGAATTGGTCATTGCAAAAGTGTGTGCCGCGATCACTAATGATAGCACGAGGAGTTCCAAAACGGGCAAAGAGAGACTTTAAAACTTCACAACTACTCGGTCCGTTGGTAGGTAGCGCTTGCGCCTCCACCCATTTAGACAAGTAATCGACCGCCACGAGTATATACTTGTTCCCTCGAAAAGACGGGAACGGCCCCATAAAGTCAATGCCCCATACGTCAAATATCTCGCACACTTGAATGGCATTTTGAGGCATTTCATCTCTTTTAGAGATGTTACCATGACGTTGGCAAGAGTCGCAAGATTTGACGAGGTCATGGGCATCTTTGTAAATTGTGGGCCAATAGAAACCGAAATCAAACACCTTCTTGGCGGTGTAGTTCGGGCCATTATGTCCCCCCGTGGGTCCATGATGACAAGCCTTGAGAATTTCATCGGCTTCTTGGCCGTGAACACACCGTCGGATGACTTGATCCGCACAAACCTTAAACAAGTAGGGTCGTCCCCGAAGTAATGCTTAACATTTTTAAAGAATTTGTTTTTCTGTTGGGACGACATCCCTTTCACAACAAAGTTACCCGCATGATAGTTTGCAAAGTCGGCAAACCATGGGGTACTAGAATCTCCACGATGAGATACCACATTAAGTGTCTCGAGAGGAAACGTTTCGTTTATCTCCTTTTTATCGAGCACACCTTGATGAGGATTTTCAAGACGGAAAGATGATCACCGCTAGGTTCTCCGCTCCTTTTTTATCACGGATGGTGATATCAAATTCTTGTAGGAGGAGAACCCATCGGATCAATCTCGGTTTTGCATCTTGCTTAGCAAAAAGATATTTGAGGGCCGAGTGATCCGTATACACTATGCTTTTGGACAAGATCAAGTATGGCCGAAACTTCGCGAAAGCATACACCACGGCTAGTAACTCTTTCTCCGTAGTGGTGTAATGTGCTTGAGCTTCGGTCAAAGTTTTGCTAGCATAGTGTATAGGCGGAAATGTTTCGATTTTCGTTGCCAAACCGCACCTATGGCGAAATCACTTGCATCGCACATAAGCTCAAATGGTAGGTCCCAATCGGGGGCAACTAGAATTGGTGCTTCCGTGAGCTTCTTCTTAAGAGTTTGAAAAGCTTCAACGCACTCACTAGAGAAGATGAAAGGAGTGTCTTTTTCAAGAAGTCGGGTCATAGGCCGGATATTTTTGAAAAGTCATGAATGAAACGACGATAGAAACCGGCATGACCAAGGAAACTTCTAACTCCTTTGACAGTAGTGGGAGGAGGTAGCTTTGAAATAACATCAACTTTGGCTTTGTCCACCTCAATCCCTTTCTTAGAGATTTTATGGCCGAGGACAATTCCTTCTTTGACCATAAAGTGACATTTCTCCCAATTTAGACAAAGGTTCGTGTTTTCACAACGTTCAAGCATCTTGTCCAAATGGGAGAGACATGTTTGGAAAGAATCCCCAAAGACCGAAAAATCATCCATGAAGACTTCCATAGTCTTTTCGATCATGTCATGGAAAATGGCCATCATACACCTTTGAATGTACCGAGCATTGCATAAGCCAAAAGGCATGAGTCGGTAAGCAAATGTTCCATAAGGACATGTGAATGTGGTCTTTTCTTGATCTTGTGGATCAATGGGAATTTGAAAGTAACCCGAGAAACCATCGAGAAAGCAATAGTATTCGCTTTCCGCTAATCTCTCAATCATCTGGTCCATGAAGGGTAAGGGAAAGTGGTCTTTACGGGTGGCTTCATTTAACTTTCGATAGTCAATGCAAACACGCCATCCCGTAACCAATCGAGTAGGAATCAACTCATTTTCATCATTTTCAACAACGGTTATACCACCCTTTTTGGGTACACAATGAACGGGGCTCACCCAAGGACTATCCGAGATAGGGTAAATCAATCCGCATCAAGAAGTTTGAGAACCTCTTGTTTGATAACATCATGGATGTTTGGATTCACTCGTCTCTGATGTTGAACTGCTGGTTTAAAGTCATCCTCCATTAAGATTTTATGAGTACAAAACTCAGGGTTGATACCCTTAATGTCGGAGAGTTTCCAAGCAATTGCTTGCTTGTGTGACTTCAAGACCTTTATGAGAGCAGCTTTTCATCTTTACTCAAATCTCGAGCAATAATGACGGGTAATTTATCATCACCCTCAAGAAATGCATACCCGAGATGAGGTGGTAAGTCCTTAAGTTCAACCTCAGAAATTCTTCGCTTTTCTCAACTGACTTGACTTCCTTGTTATGAAGCTCGATGGGAGGGAGTGATAATGGATCATTATTAAGCAACTTCTCAATGAGAAGAATATCTCCCTCGATGTCAATTGGAGCGTGATCAATTTCCCATGGAACCGAATCACTAGACAAGTATGCTTCAATCTCTTCCAAGATGAAGTCACTTTCCTCAAACGGAGTAAGAGAAGGGGTGGAAGAGTTAGAATTAATAAGACTAGGAGATGATGGATCATTTTCGAGAAATTCTTCAATGGGAAGAATGTCTCCCATAGGATCACAATCATCACCATCCAATCTGGATGAAACTGAAGAGAGTGTAGTTTCATCCACAGAGTTAACAAACTCGATACGATAAACAGATTCCGGAGATGGGACAAGTGGTGTGCTCTTAGAGCTAGCAATTTCCACCACTTCTGATAAAGTCTCCGATTCTAGATCATCATCATCATCATCAAGAACACTCTTGACTTCCCTGGTACAACTTTCAAACCATTTGTTTGAACCAGGGGTAATTTTCAAAGCTTTGAGCTCAAAGACGCTTTTGGTGAACACTCTTAACCGTGAAATTTGAGAGTGTTGCATTGATTCTTTCGGATTTTTGATCAATTGTGGCAACACTCGCTTGTATAGAGGTTTGGAGTTTGGGTTGATATTTAACGTGAGCTCTTCGTTGTCAACCCGTATGGTCAACTCTTCAGCAAACACATCAATCAGAGCACGACTCGCTCTCAAGAAAGCTCTCCAAGATGAGGGAACTCTAGGATCTGCTTCGAAGTCTACTACAACAAAGTCAGTATGAAAGTGAAACTTTCCCACTTTCATCACTACATCCTCGGCTATCCCACGTGGACGAAGTTACACGGTCCGCTAGCTCGAGTGTCATACAAGTGGATGAAAGTTCGGGAAGAGACAGTTTCTTCCATACCGAGAGTGGCATGAGGTTAATGCTAGCGCCAAGATCGGCCAAGGCGGAGCATTGAAACATCCCCAAGAAATCACACGGATTAAAACCGCCAGGGTCTTCAAGCTTTTCGGGAAGCTTATTAAGAATGGCCACTGAGCATTGCTCATTTAGAGGGGTTTTCGCCATCTCAGATAGCTTGTCTTTGTTGGTGAGTAAGCCTTTAAGCGTGGATGCAAATTTAGGCATTAGAACGAGAGCATCAACGGAGCTTATATCAAAGTGAAGCTCATTGAAGATTTGGAAAAATTTTTCCATTTGCTCTTTGTTTTGGTCTTTGAGCTTCTCATCATTCATTCTTGATGGGTAGGGAAGTCGACTAGACTTTGAGTCGGAATGGAAGTGTTTCCTGACTCAGGATTTTTCCTCGGAACATCGGGTTCCGGACTTAAAGCTTGGACTACCGAAGGTGGGACGTGTGCGGTACTTCGTGGGCTTGAATAATGCACCTTGTCCGTTGTCTCCTTGGTAACTTGACTAAATGCCACAGGAGGAGGGGGCATAGGAGTCGTAGGTCCATTGTGCGTCTTACCACTACGAGTGGTGACGGCTTTCAACTCGGCATTTGGATTGGGAATAGTATTGCTTGGGAGTCCTCCAGAAGATGATGAGGCTTTGTTCATATTCATGTTCATGAAACTGCTCATCATATTCTTTAACTCATTTGTCTGCCGAGATAATGTGGCATCAATTTCCCTTTTTAGCTCACCTCTCATGTTATTGATCTGAGTTTGCATTGAACGCATGTTTGACTCAGCCATTTTCATGAAGTCATTTGGTATGGGAGCTTGAGGAGGTTGTTGATAACTTTGATGATTAGGAGCTTGATATGGTTGGTTGAAATTGTTCCGGCTTTGATTGAAATTTTGAGAGTTATTGAAGTTGTGTCCTTGATTCGGAACAAAGCGATTTTGACTGCCATGGTTTTGATTGCCATGGTTTTGCACGGAGGAAAACCGGTGGTGTCATACCGCTAAGTGCACGGTAGTGAGGATCAACTTGTGGTCGGTATTGATTGTGGTTTACAGCAGCCTACGGAGCTTGGTAAAAGGCAGCATCGGTTGCTTGACAATCATAATACGCGTGTGGACCACTACAAATTTCACACACCTTGTTTTATGGCTTTGATTGGTTCCGGCTTATGAATTTCGCTTTTGATTTCCTTTACCTCTTTTATCATACAATGGATCATGTCCGTTAGAGCAGCTATCGAGTCGCTAACTCGTAAGAGTTACCGGATGTAGAAGCGGAGTGTTCGAACATTGACTTTGTTACGAGAAATAGGAACTTTTGATTTACTCTCGCAAATTTCAAGCACATCTTTAGGTCTACGATTCAAGATATTGCCACCCGCGGATGCGCTCAAAGAATCTTGATCGTTACAGTTCAACCCATTATAAAAGATATTGACTTGTTGAAGCTTCGTGAATTCATGATGGGGGCATTTCCTGAGGAGATCTTTGAATCTCTCCCATGCCTCTCCAAAGTTTTCATCGAAATTTTGACGAAATCCGGAAATTTCATTTTTAAGATTAGTCGTCTTTGATGGAGGGAAGAAGTAATTAACAAACTTTTGAACAAGATCCTCCCAAGTTTCGATGGATCGAGGGGATTCTTTTTCCAGCCAAATCCGGCCGCCTCAAGTGAGAATGGAAATAGCATCAACTTGATCACATTTTGTGGCACATCCTTGAAATTGATAGTTGAAGTCAACTTGTTAAACCAACGGATGTGTGCATACGGTCTTCACGATCGCACCCGCGGAATTAATTTGTAGACACAAGTTGGATCAAATGTGTCTTCAATTCGAAGTGATCAGAATTGATAACCGGTAAAACGATGGCATCTCCATAACCCTCGTGGGTGCCCGGAGCATTTCGCCATAGTACGCTCGTCGCCATATTGTTGTTTGAAATAGTACGAATCTCGGGTTCGACTATTTGGGCAGCACGCCTACGAGAACGTCTTCTAGGAATTTCTGCTAGATCACGCAAAGGACTCAATGATCTAGAAGAACGAGTGCGAATGCACTAGAGTTAACTCTAAGGACTCTCAGAGTTAAGGATAGAAATGGAATTATGAAGATATTTCAGATGAGAACGAGAATTATGAAGACGTTTTATAAAAATGGGGTGAGAAGAATCTTTATGGGTTTTCTGGTTCTGAAACGCCGATATCACAACAAAATCAATTAACACAAAATCGAGGCAAAACAACAGTGAACTTAACCAATAATCCAAGATGAATGGCTTCTTTGAAAAGGGTACACCAATCACAAGGACACAAAGGCAAGTTTTAAATCTTTAGTTCGGAAACTTATTATGGTCGCACCCCCAGCTAGGTAGTGCACTGCCTTGGTTTGCGGTGGTAATCTTTTAAGTTGTTATTATTAAAGAAAACGACGAATCTTTTTGTATTTTTTTTATATTTGATACATATATAGAAACAAAAGGAAAAATATTTTTGTGTTTTATACGTTTTTGCTTGTTTTTGGGTTTTTGGATTTTTTAAAGAAAAATATGGATATATATATATATAGATAGATGGATGATATGAACAAATGAGTGAGTATTCAAACAACTAATCTGCTAGACGGAAGACAATTAGCACAACACGGCTAAGCGGCCAAAATTTGATGCGCGACAAACAGTCAAGCTAAATCACACAAGCCCGCCACTTGTGAATGGCGGACCGTAACCTTTAAAATCTGCCAAGCACGAATGCAATGAAGATCCGAGGAGTATAGGGTCTCCCCGGGTCGTTATGTCCCAGTGAGCTATGCGATGAATTATCAAACGTAAAGTGATCGAGGAGTTTGAACGGAAAAAGGATTTGATTATGATTATTATAACTACAGAAAAAGCCAACAAATTACAACGGCTTAAATGCAAATTAAAGAAAGTTAAAAAGATAAAATCTATTAAATAAACGCTATCACTATATTTAAAATGATGTTTTTGTTTTTATGTTTTTATAAAACTGAAATTAAAATCTACGCGACGTACAAATTAAAAGGTGAAACTAAAGCAATATTAAGCCTAAAAATATGAAAATGATGTTTTTACAAACCTAATGATAAAAGAAAACTATTAGAAAAAGAAAATTATTTTTTTGACTAATTATCTAATTATTATTAATTAAAAACTAATTTTAACTATTAAATAATTCCCTAAAATACAAGAAATTAGGAAATAAAACTAGAAAAATAAAATTATGAAATGGAAAAGTCTAAAATATCAAAAAAGAATTCTCAAAACTATTTTTGTATTTTTCTGATTATTTTTCTATTTTTTTATGGATTTTAAACTATTTAAAACTAATTAAATTATTAAAAATTACAAAATAAACTAAGAAAAATCTGAAAAATTAATTTTTTTACTTTTTATATTTATCTAAACCTAAGAAAATTGAAAACTTATTTTTTTGAAGCTTTTCTTAATTATTTGTATTAAAAACTGATTAAAAATACTTAAAAACTAATTTAAATTAAGAAAAATAGCAAACAAGCTTGGAAAAATCTGAAAATTTCAGGAAAAGTCTAAAATAATATAAGGAATAAAGGAAAAATAGAAAAACAGGTGCTTATGTGGATGAATATGCAAATGCTTATTGAAATAAGCACTTGATTAAGCAAAAGAGCACCAAAAGCTACCAAACTGAAACACAAGCTATGATAAGCTAAAATACCCAAAATACAACAACAAACAACAAGCTTAACACTCTGATAAGCAAGATTCAATGATTTGATTAAATGAGCTACAAGGCTAAACACGATTCTGGGACTAACTTTAAGCACAAGCACAAGCTTAAAAATAAGCTCAAACTGAAAACTACAACTTGGAATCTAGACTAGACCTGGGTGAGATCAATTGTACCAAAAATCAGACCATGATAAGCTCTAATAAGCCCTGTGCCTAAGCTGCAATATCTGAGAAAATTCTCGGCCGAGACAGTGGAGCAGGGGAGACAGGTACAACTTGACAAGCTTATTAAGAGCTTAAAGAAAATTTCCAAAATCAGAAAAATGACAAAAAGAAAGTAGACCAAATGAAGTTTTCAAATCAACAAGTTTCACTGATTTAGGCTTAAAAATGAATCCAAGAAAAATCCCTTTCAGTTGGTCCAAAACATGATTTTCATATTTTGACTTTTGAACTAAAAATGAAAAGTTGACTTTGTTGAGCTTTGCCACCGATTTTAAGTAATCGAGATGGATGTTAATGATTGAAATGTAACCTCTGCAAGCTTTGTTTAAGACTTTTGAACACAAAACAAAAGGTTGGATTTCCAAAAATCCAACAGGTTAACTGTTTGAGAGATTTGAAATGAATTTTGACTTTTACAGTGTAGTGCACAATTTAATGACTCAACCGAGTTTATTATGAGTTAATACACCAACCAACGAATTCTAACACTGAACAAGCCTTGAGCACAAGTTTAACAAAGAATACCAAACACTCCTTTATTGCAACTGATGTGAAGTTTAAAACTATTCTAACACTATCAAGCACAAACCATTGATCAAACTAAGTTAATGTAACCTAATTACTACTTTTTGAACAGGTAAACCTTATTATAAACCAACAAAACAGATTATGCTATGAACTTTGGAAATAACTTACAAGTGGTCCTAAGCCACAATGGCCTCAAAACAACTCTCAAGGAAAAACTAACCAATATAAACCAACCCACTGGAATCTAAATCAACCCATTGCTATCACTGCATCACCCCATTTCCAACTGCATTTCCAATTCTAGCCCTCCAGTTGACTTTGGTTGACCAAATTTCAAAAGTGATTAAAACTTAAACTTAAGCTTATAGCAAGCTATAAGGAGCTTGTATAAGCTTATATAAACTTGAAAAGAAGCTTTATGAAGCTTGGATTCAAGACTTTGAGAATAAAAATTTTAACAGTTGACTTAACAATATGGAATGATATTATAACTGAAATTAGAACTTGAAATTGATTAATATTGATGAAACAACTTAAGAAAGTACAATTTAACAAAAGTTAACTATGTTACAACTTAACTAAAACATTTAAGCTAAAATCGACATTAACTAAATTTCTTAAGAACTAAAACGCCTCTCTTCTTCTCTTGCTTCTCTTTTATACCCAAATGCATTATCTCTCTCTTCTGATGAAATCCCACCAATCCTAGCCATTGGATGGCTCAAAACTGATCATAACCGTTTAAATGGTGTTTTGGCCAAATTGGCTATCCGCCAAATGGGGTTGAGTGAGAGGTTAGGGATGCATTAAATGGACCTTGGATGTTAGTTGTGGAGTGGGGAACATCTTTGAGTGGAAATGGAGGAGGGGGGATGGGGGTTCTGAGTTGCAGAGAAAGCAGGTGAGAGTGGAGGACTTTTGGCGGGGTGGAGTGTTTTGACCAAGCTTTTTACCAGAGTTAATAATAGAAGGGGGTTCACAATTCATTATGACAGGGGGTCACATGGTGTCAAGGGTCTAAAATTGGTTTGACAAGGGTTTAAATGACAAGGGACCTTGGAGTAAATTCTGAAAATTGAGGGGTTACTTCTGCCAATTATGCAAAGTTATTCCAAGGGACCACAAGTGACAACCTTCAAAAGTATAAGGACCAAACTTGCCATTTTGCAATTTTTCAAGGGCCATTTCTGCCAATTTTCAAAGTTGAAGGACTAAACTTGTAATTTTCTCAAACTTTTCATATTTTTCACCAAAGGACTAAATTTGACAACTTTTGATTTTAAAAGGACCTTTGGTGACTTTACTTTTGAAATTATGTGCTCAGGGACTGTTTTTTGACAACTTTTGAAACTTGGGGGACTAAAACTGCAATTTTGCAAATTTGATATGTTTTTCATCCGATTTTGATATTTTTGCATTTAAAACACATAAAACACTGATTTGTGATATTTTGATCATTTTGATGTGTTTCTGAGTGTTTTCAGATGATTTTGCAGTTTATATTGTACAAAAATGATGAGTATTTACACACTCATCAAATAGGTAGCTTAATTATGGCCTTTATGTTTGTTATTTGCCTTAAGCTTATGTAGAAGGCCCATGAGCTTAGGCCCATGTCCATTAAGGAAAGGATGGGAACTAGGAGTGTTGCCCTAGCTTCCCTCCTATAAATACTCTTGTAAACCTTCATTTGAAGGTTGGTTGTTCAAATCACTCTTTCATTACTCACGCCTAACCTTTCAATATTCAAACGCGTAGTGTTTGTTTGTGTATTGTTCATCCGATCTTCTCTATATCTTTCTATTAATCTTGTGTTGTAAATCTTGTGACCTAACAGAGTATCAAAGCTATCCAGATTGTTCGAAGGCATATACTTAGCCTTATATTGTCGTAAAAGCCAAACATACCATAGTAAATTAACTTTTGAATCCACGAAACTATCACGCAAACTGAGTAGCTAATGTGCTAGCCATGTACATTAAATACGAAATTTCTAAATGTTTAATACAGTCACTTTTTGAGAACTTATCGAAACTGATCTAAAGCGCCAGAAACAACATCCATTATCATTTTTATCACCTCATTTCTCTAGCTACATACTATATGTTCACACTTTACACTTAGTTTTAGAACTGTTTGGGAGTGTTTATTTAAGTGCTTACCTGCTTATTAACAAGCAAACAAATACTTACTTGTGAGTATCAGCTTATCCTAACACCCTTTGGGTCAACAAACTATCCTAATTTTATCCTAGCGTACCTAATATATCATCCACACATTCACTACCATCAAAATGTTCCTTTAAATTGAATCAATCGAACTCAAAGATATTATAATTCACTTCTTAATGAGACAAAACTATAGCAAAATCTAACAAATTTTCTGCTATAAATTAGAATTACAACATATAGATAAATCGACCACTCACTGAATATGGGTTTGTTACGGCGGCGGCTTTGGAGGGCTAGTTGTGCATAACAGCATTCGTAGCTGTGTGAGCGATGGTGGCTGGTGACTATGGTGGTTAGGGCCTGATAACGTGGGGAGTCGCCGTTGGAGGTGTAGGTGACGGTTGTTGGTGCTATAATGGCCAATTAGGGTTTGGTGGTGGTGTATATTGAGAGAAAGAATATAGATTGGTAACTGTGTTTTTGTTTGTTTGGCCAGGTTATTGAAAATTTTGAAGAACAAATAAAATTAAATCCTACCAAAAAGAATGTAGGGAGGGAATTGTTGCGCCAATTATTTTGGTATTATATGATTGAAATAAAAATTAGGGGTGAGCAAACGGACCGGATGGACCGACCGACAAAACCGACCAGACCGAACCAAAACCGACCGGACCGAAGGACCGGCGGTCCGGTCTCGGTCTACCATTTTTGGCAAATTCGGTCTCGGTCCGGTCCGGACCACAAAACGAAAATTTAGCCTTGTTGGACCGGACGGACCAACCCAATGCAAATCTTGTTAGCCTTGTTTAATATTTCTAATAATATTTTAAGATAAAAAGTATTTTTAATCCATGATAAATAAAATAAAAATCAGAAAAATACAAATCTTTTTCCTAAAATTGTTTTTAACCATTTAGGACCTTAGAAAAATAAATTTACATTTGTAGAGTTAAAACTTGGTAGTTTAGGTTTTTAGGCTCGTTAAGTTCCCGGTAATCTCGCGTTTTTAGTTTAGATTAGATTAGGGCTTAATTGTAATTTGCTTTATTGTTTAGGGCTTAGTTGTAATTTGCTTTATTGTTGTATAGTATTTGTCTTAGTTTACAAAACCTAATGCACATGACCCATGACAATTGTCAATTACCCATTGTTGATCACCAGTCATGTATTGGTCGATAATATGACACTATAAGCCACTACAACCCAATGCACATGACCCATTACCCATGTTAATTAATCATTATCAACAGTCATGGATGTGTCGTAACATGACACTCTAAGCAACTATAACCCGATGCATATGACCCATATGATGTCAAATACCCATTATAATGAATGTGACCAGTGATAACCTAATGCACATGACCTATGACTCATGTGAATTAGCCATCATCACCGGTCATGCATGGGTTGCACCGCCTTGGTAGGTGTATAGTTATAGTCTGAAGGTTATATGAATTGTATTTGAAGTTATTAAAGGCGGTCATGCATGGGTTGCACCGGCTTGGTAGGTATATACTGCTTGTCACGCACTAAGAAGCAAGTATCCGTGGACCTCCGATCATGTTATCCGATCGAAAGTTTGAACTCGGCTTGAGCTTGACTCGATAAGCTTGATTTATATGTAAAGATGTGTTTTCTTACAAAAGTTAAAAATGAAATATAACCTAAGAATCGAATTCGGTTTGAATTCAGCTCGAAATACATTCATAAATAAGTATTTACACTTAGTACACTTACATACAAAATATGTAAAAAAACATATATATGCAATATCACTTACAAGCTCAAAAAATCATCAATAACTCGAGTCGAACTTATATAAGGTTGAGCTCAACTCATTAAACATTTTGAGTTCATTTGATAGGCTTGAGATTGAGCTCAAAGCTCGATAAGAATCAACTCGAATGAACTCTAGTTAGTCAACAAAAGATCAAATCATTCACGCCTTAATAGGGGTGAGCATCGGGTCAATACCAACCCGACCCGACCCGAGAAATCCCGAAACCGAACCGAATACCAAACCGAAATTACTCGGATTTACTCTGGTCGATTCGAGACAAGTCAGTTTAAATCAGTTTTGGTTGTTTTTTCTCGGTTTTGACCCAATTCAAAGAAACCTAAACCGAATACCAAACCGAGTATGGTCGATTCGGTTTCGGTCGTTTCACTCAGTTTCGGTCGGTTTTGCTCACCCCTACGCCTTATCCTTACCTATTTTACTTAAAAAAACAAAACCGTCTTTTCTCCAAAATTTCAATCTCCCTCTCAAGATCCTTTCCCCAAAATTTCAATCTCCCTCTTTTGATCCCGCCCATTTTTCCCCAAAAATCAAAACCCTAACACTAATTTTAAATCACTTCTTCCATTTTCTTCTTCTCACCACACACACACACACACACACAAACCACCCATAAGTCCATAACCTTGTTTTGGTTCCGTTGTGATCGTGGGTCGCAATCTAATTTGTTTTATCTTCATTTCATTTGGTTTTTTAGAAACAAAATCGTAGAGCAGAATATGGTGGTGTGAAACATTGATCGATCCTGGATAACTAGGATAGTTGTTAGTTTATTGATTGCTGTAGATATTTAGTTGTGCTTTCTAATGAAGGCATACAGGAAAAGTAGATGTTCAACAGTGTACGTTCAATGATTCTTCTTGTTATTTGTTAGTGGCGTCTGATAGGGAATTAAGATTTTGCTAATTCTGAAGATCCTCTATCAATGGCCTTGTTTGCATATATGTGTGATATAGTTCTTGTTTAATAAGGTTTGATGAGGGAGAGCTCTCAGAAGACGGTCCAAGAGATGTTGAAGGTTTAGATGCCTCAGTTGCACACATAGCTAACTTGTTATCTACCGAGCCTTCTGATGGTAATGTTGTTATCTTTTTTTTAGCGATTACCCTTTTGGTTAACGGTTACAAAATAGGTGGATGGTTTTTACCGTTATTTGTTGGAATCGCTGAACTTCATTGTAATAATAGCTTTGTTATCTTTTTTAACAGTTAAACTTGGTATCCGGGGATTCAGTATGGGAGCTGCATGTGCACTTTATTCTGCCACTTGTTTTGCACAAGGAAGATACGGAAATGGAAGTCCCTACCTCGTCAACTTAAAAAGCTATTGTAGGATTGAGTGGCTGGCTTCCTGGTGGACGGTAAAATATTTAGATTATGTTATTGTCGAGTCGGTCAACTATGTTAAGCTAAGAGATTAAACTATAAAGTAAATGGGTCAAAATCATCTGAAGTGTAATCATACACATATATTATCGACATAAATTGAGACTGCCAAGAAATGCTATGAGCATTTGTCGAATAGTCAAAGTCAATAGTCCATTAAACTACAACAATTTCTTTAGTTGTTAATTTAATGTGATTGAGTTACATGAGGTTGAATTCAAGATTCAATTAATGCGTTGCAGGAATTTGAGAAACGCGATAGGGGGATCACATGATGCCATTAGACGTGCTGCCTTATTGCCGATTATGCTTTGTCATGGAATCGATGTATTCTAAACTTGTAAAGATAGACCCGCTTCCGGACAAACGGGTCAAGTGGGTTGAACAAGTCAGAAACAATAAAGTGTATTTACGATGGATAAATATTCTAAGGTATGTTAAAAATAATATTTCTGATTAATCGTAGTTACAACCAAGTCTTTTGATCACCCTTATTTACCAATTACCTATGCCCATTCATCTTGCAACTACTATGCATGATTACATCATTTAACTTAGCAATTTACAGGTGATGAAGTGGTCCCATACACATTCGGAGAGAGGTCCTCTCGATCTTGAGCTCACCGGATTTAGACATGTTACATTCAAAACATACTAAGGGTACTAAATAAAGTACGCTTGCATGGAAACAATAAGAAGTACGTTGCACAAACCGAAAACACTTGCGAAAAGTACGTGACTTTTGCTTTTGACTACCCATGTTCAAATATGTAATATGAAAAATCTATAAAGTCTAAATGCAATCTATTTGACCTCAAAGTCAGATTGTACTTATATCATTTTACAACATGATGGTTGAAAATGTTTTCTTTGCTATGTACTAGGAATAATGAGGTTCACTTTGTGGTGAGATACAAACCAGGGTCTCGTTACTCGTGGAATTTCCGTCGTGATCAAAAGGTTGTGACACGCCGAGTGAATGTATAGGAATAAACCCCATTTATCTCGCACTAAGTATTTAGTTATTTACATAGTGGGCCGAGGATGAACTAGATTCAAGAAAGCATTACAAGTAATGTTTTTCTTTGCCAAAATGCATGCTTAATCGCAAGTAGTAAAGTCCGAGACCGCCACAATCAAGGTACTTCACTATGTTAAATTATACTTGTAATTGTTAACAACCTTTAAAGATAATCTATTGGCTTAGATTTATTGGTGGAGACTAGCCATCTTTATCATTAAGTTTATCGGTGTTTCTTAGAAAGAGTAAAAGGACCATATGGCATGACTATTCATTTTATTATGCTTTAGGTTTATGTTTGTTTGAAACCATATTTCCTTCTATATCTTTTTATGGAGTATCGACTTTCTTATGCTTGCAGATTCCTCAACTGGACTTAGAGATTCCTCCAGAGTCGCAACGTGGATCTTTATCAATCAGTAAGTTCGCATCCCATGCTCTCAAACACATTCTTTAGAATAATAAACTTTTAGTTCTCAGGCATATCTTATAAGTGTGATGTTGCATGTTTTTGTCTGAAATGTATATGTATGAACATTGAATGCAAATGTATGGATTTAATGGTGCAACAATTGGTTCAAGGTGATTTCAACAATGTCTTGACATATGTGATTGAACCCCATTTTAAATTGTTAAGTAATCTTGAGCAGAGCTCATTTGGTGATTGATGTATCCTGTATTGCATCTTTGTATTATCGTTGAACACCGCTTCTCCACAAAGAATAGTAATAGAAACTCCATAAAAATAGTACATTGTGGTAAAAACAGATGCAGAGCTCTATTAATGTATAAATATAGCTTAATTTAATGAGCTACTAACCATGGAATATCTTTATAAAGAATCCAGAGATAGCATGTCTATGCTAAGAGATAGTCGCTATATCTGTGAGCATGTAAAGTGTGTTGAAACTCCGCTTGAGCTGATATCTTAATGAACAAGCTCCCGCCAAGTCAGAACTTTTTCCTTGGCTTAGCTTTTCAGTAAAATGTAAATTCGTAGGAATTGAGGTCAAGGGTAAAGTTTCGTAAGGTTGACCCCATATGCATTGAAATCACACTTAAGGAGACTTGTGGCCTGTTTTACATTATTGACTGATTTAATCACCAACTTATTAACCAATTTAATCACTAATTTTTATAACTTACTATCTGACACATAATAAAACATAACCCACATCAACCATTTCTAAATAAATTGGGTGACATTTTTTTTCTTCTTGTTGGAATAGCTTTTGTGTCTTGCTAATATTCATAATACTCTTGTTTATGTTTTAATTATTACAATTTCTATAAATCATTTTCCTTGTAATATATATTATCAAAGATTTTTACTAAAGATTTTTATCAAAGCTTGAAACTGTACAATCTGTGCGCTTTACGTTGAGAGGCTGAGTTCCATGAAGAAATATGTTTTTGGATTAGGTTCTGCAGTGTAAGTGAAAATAGCGTGTTTTGTAATTACTAGCAAACCCGCCCGTGCCCAATATCTGAATCAATTTGATACAGGTCTTGACAACAACCCTCGTTTGGCACACACGGACTTCAAAACAGCAGAAGCAGAATCTACATGATGGGATGGGTTTGGACGAGTCAACCGAGACTCACCGCTGGGTCAAAAGCCCTTTAAAAACGAACATCGAAGAAGTGGTGAAACATGTGTTGTCTTGACCTCGGGTCAACCTGAGCTGACCTGTCGATTGGTAACCTTTATTAAGACATACTAACATTTTATAAATATTTCATTTTGCTTGCAGATATCATATGCAATTGAGAATGAAAAAGATGGTAAATAAGACTTTCAAGATATACAATGTGGATCGTTCGGTTTGTGGCCATGTGGCACGTGCTGTTGCAAAGAAGTATGGAGTTACTGGTTTTGTCTTTGGGCGCTTAAACATAACGTAAGAACCTGTATCTAAATAGGAAGTATCTAAGTGACAGTGTTGGTATTTGAGAATATGATTATGTACGACATTACAATTGTATATTTGGTTCAGTTATATACATTCGAGTTTTATTCAATTTGAAATTGCATTTTGTTTTTAATTATGTTTTATATATATATACTCATTCCAGCAAAGACTAACATAGTATTAGCATTAATAACTTGCTCCAAAGAAGTACTAACTTAGTACTAGCAAGAGTAACTCTGCAGCATACTAACTTAGTACTAGCAGTAGTAACTCTGTGACTAAAAGATGCGCTCACATAATATGGTCACGCTTATCAACACTATTGGTCACTCTTTGTTTAATTCGATGTGTGACTAAATATTATAAAATGTCACACAAACTAAAAATTCATGTGACCATTGGATGAATAATAGTCACACAAAATAGAACATTTCTTCACTTTAAACAGCATATGGTCACACTTATTAACACTTTTGGTCACTTAATGCTTAATTGTATGTGACTAAATACCCAAAACAAACATGCTTTGTGTGACTAAATATTACAAAAGGCCACACAAAAACAAAATTCATGTGGCCATTGAATGATCAATAGTCACACAAAATACACATTTCTTCACTTTAAACGGCATATAGTCACACTTATTAACACTTTTGACCACTTTATGATTAATTGTATGTGACTAAATACCCAAAATAAACATGCTTTGTGTGACTAAATGTTAGAAAAGGTCACATAAACATAAAATTCATGTGGCCATTAGATGATCAATAGTCACACAAAATACACATTTCTTCACATTAAACAGCATATGGTCACACTTATTAACACTTTTGGCCACTTTATGCTTAATTGTATGTGACTAAATACCCAAAACAAAAATGCTTTGTGTGACTAAATGTTAGAAAAGGCCACACAAACATAAAATTCATGTGGCCATTGGATGATCAATAGTCACACAAAACACACATTTCTTCACTTAAAACACCATATGGTCACACTTATTAACACTTTTGGCCACTTTATGCTTAATTGTATGTGACTAAATACACAAAACAAACATGCTTTGTGTGACTAAATGTTAGAAAAGGCCACACAAACATAAAATTCATGTGGCCATTGGATGATCAATAGTCACACAAAACACACATTTCTTCACTGTAAACACCATATGGTCACACTTATTAACACTTTTGGCCACTTTATGATTAATTTTATGTGACTAAATACCCAAAAGAAACATGCTTTGTGTGACTAAATGTTAGAAAAGGCCACACAAACATAAAATTCAAGTGGCCATTGGATGATCAATAGTCACACAAAACACACATTTCTTCACTTTAAACACCATATGGTCACACTTATTAACACTTTTAGCCACTTTATGGTTAATTGTATGTGACTAAATACCCAAAACAAACATGCGTTGTGTGACTAAATGTTAGAAAAGGCCACACAAACATAAAATTCATGTGGCCATTGGATGATCAATAGTCACTCAAAATACACGTTTCTTCACTTTAAACACCATATGGTCACACTTATTAACACTTTTGGCCACTTTATAATTAATTGTATGTGACTAAATACACAAAACAAACATGCTTTGTGTGACTAAATGTTACAAAAGGCCACACAAAAATAAAATTCGAGTGGCCATTGGATGATCAATAGTCACACAAAAGACATATTTCTTCACCTTAAACAACATATGGTCACACTTATTAACACTTTTGGCCACTTTATGCTTAATTGTATGTGACTAAATACCAAAAAGAAACATGCTTTGTGTGACTATACAGTGTTTATGGTCACTAATACGGATTAATCCAACAAAATTTGTACCTAATTAGTCACACATGTTACGGTTTTGGTTACTCTTTTGCAATAGAGACTAAAAAAAAGTCAAACACGTGACCATAGAGTACCTATGGTCGCGGCACCTTTAGTTACACTTACTCGAAAAATCATGTGTGACTATATGTATATCGTCACACTTTTTCGATGTAGCCAAATCCACTTTTTGTTCTAGTGTTAGGGTTACAAGAACCTTGAAGTGATCGACTATAGAATAACTCGTACTCTAAATCTAACCTAGGACCTCCTTTTATAGGCTAAGGAGTTCTTCTAGGGTTACAATAACTTTCTATACAAGATACATATTATAGAAACTTTTCTATAATTATCTAACCGACTATACAAATCTGATAAGCAGTACTAACTAAAAGTGCTAGCAGTTTGTAGTGCTAATTATATTCTTTGCATTCCACATTCAAAGCTAACAGTACTAACTATTAAGCTTGGCAGTACAAACTGTCTTTGCTAAATTCCCAACAATCCTCCCCTAAACTTGTGATTTTATTTGCAAATCAGCAAGTTTCTTTAGTACTTCTTTTTCTTCATGCTGTTGGGGAATTTTGCAAACACTTACTTTGCTGGCTTACTTGGTCTTTGTGCTTGAATGAAGATCTTGTGCACCAATTCTCTTGCCATATCATTATCTTCTTCAGTAGTCAGCTTTGAAGATAACATTACTATCACTGTCTTCATTCTAAGCGGATACTCCTTTTCTACAAGCATAAACCAGTCATGAATACATTTGTAGACATGATGTACTCCAAATGAGCTGTATAAAATCCATGTAGTTCCTGGAACTGTTGCATCTTGACTCCACAATCTATCATAAGGATCAGGCTCAAATAATCTCTCCAATTCTACCCAAAGCTCCTGCTCCTTTTCATCAGGATCTTCCTTATGATTGAGATTTTGTTGTACCAGTTCCCATAGCTTTACTAAGTCATCTCTGTCAAACGATTTGCACATGTCTGCAAATGTCTTGTACATCTCCGCTATATTTCCAACTCTGATGATCCTCCAAGCTTTTCCAAATTTGTCATTCTGAATCTCCCAATCAATTATGGGATGCTTGGTCTGTAAGGCTTCTACATGTATTCCCTCATCATGTTGTATAATCATCATCTCTTTCAAAGCTTCATCTTCCAAATCTTCCTTTGTAGCAGATGAACTTCCCTCTATCATCTGCTTCTTGGATACTTCAGACTTAAATACCAAACCAGCTCTTTTTGTTCTGACGTTTGGTTCTTCTGTACCAATAGGTCTGAAATCTTCATGTATTCTTTTGTAAGCTCTGACATACATCTCTTGAATTTCCTCAAAAGTCTTGCCCTTCAACTGAAAATCTTTCTTATGATCTTGATGCTTTAGATAAAACTTCATGTTTCTCATCAGTTGACCTTTTGTTGAAGGCTTGACTCTTTTCTTAGACTTTTGCTTTTCTCTCATCTGATTAAGCAATTCTTGTATGGCATCCTCTTTCTCTTCTTCAGGAACTGCTGCAGCTTCCTCTTCTTGTAATATTTGAGCAAGCATTCTATCTTGTTTTTCAATAGATAGATCAGCAGCCTTTTTCAACTTTTGTTCTTCCAAGAATCTAACTACTTCCTGTTCTTGCTCTTCTTTAGCCCTTTCTTCATCAAATACCATCTGTGCAGTGATCTTAGGCTTCTTCTGAACTACTTCTTCTTCAATTAGAATTCCTTTTCCCTTGTCTACTCTTGCAGTACCTTTGTCTGAACCAGTAGTTTCCACTGCTTTCTTGGTACTAGTAGCAGTATCAACAATATCTCCATGTTCTTCAATCACTTCTGTTGGGGCTTCAAAATCAACATATTCCTCTTCAAATGGTGTTATTTCCTGTACATAAACTTGATCTTGATTCCCACTTTCAAAGCTTAAAGTCCTCCCATGAGTCTATGCATCAGTTTTCCTCCCCTATTTGTGAAATTCCCTAATGTCTGCTGGATCACTTGAGCTTGTAGAATCCACAATGTTTACCTTCCTGGGAGCTTGCAGAACTTTAACTCTCACCTTCAATCTTTTAACCTTCTGAACTAATGTTGAGTAGACTTTGGCATACAGCTTCTTTGTTTCTTTCAAATCCTTCTCCAAAGCCTCAACCTTAGCTGTCAATTTGGTACATGTAGCCGTCAATTCAGTAAGTGATTGGCTGCCCTCAGCACCTCCAGATGTGTTACCTTCTGGGAGAGGTGCATCATAAGGCAGAGACTCAATTTTCTCCCTAGTTGGACTAGGAGGATCACTGAAGCCACCCATATTTTCAAATTGGCTTGGGATTCCAATAGTTGTATCCAGTCTTGGAGGACTAGAAACATCCACTGTTGCCATGGTTGGGGTCTTATTTATGTTACCACTGCCCTGTGCTACATCTAAGCTAGACACAGTAGTGGTAGCCCCTTCCACTCTGCCAGAGGCAGTCTCATTAACACTTGGGGTCTGAGTAGGAATACTAGGATGAGAGGCCATAGCACCCTGTCTGTGTTTTCTCCTATATGTTTGTGTAACTGGTGGTGTATAAGTGATATTTGGAACAACAATAGGTGTGTGTTGGGACTCAGCTGGGATTGTTGATCCTTCACCCTGTACGTGCACAATCATGTTAGGAAACAAAGGAACTATCACCCCATTAAACAACTTTGATGCCATAGACATATTTGCAAAAAGTTTTTGTTGCAAACAAGGTGTTGAAAAAATTTCAGTATGGGTGAGTAGTTTGATTTTCTTCAAAACCATTTCAACAAACCTTGGATACATTAGAAATTTAGTTTTAGAATCCACATTCTTCACCATATTTTCAAAAATCAGTTTAGAAAAATTATAGACCCTACCTGTGGATAAACAAATGAGAGCAATAGCAATATTGCTATTGAATTGCTCCCAAGAGATTTTCTTAGGGCTTATACAGTGAAGAAGTGTGTGTATGAAAAACCTCAATTGAGGGGAGAAACAGCCTTTTTGAAAAGTCAGTTTTTGATTTGCTGTATCATACCCCATCCTAGATAGATGTTCAAAAATTTCAGTATTTGGTAAGTCATAAAATCCACCCTCATCATTAAAGTGGAGATGTCTCCTCAAGGATGATTCAGATATCCTAACTGTCTTACCATCTACCTTACCTTTTATTTGTGTGTCCCCATGTTCCAATGTTTTGACAGTAGCAATCTGCCAAAACTGTTGAATATGGGAGACATAGATAGTGGGGTTTGTTATAAGTGCATACCTGATGTATGATTGGTTGAGAAAATTCACTATCTGATGAAACTGTTCACTACCCTCTGGTTTTTCCAAGAAAGCAACTTGATTGTGAGCTTTAACAAATTCCATGATAAAAGATTTGATTTACAGCTGGGGTTTGATCGGAATAGTTTTAATTAGCAGTAGGTACTGGCAATTGAAAGTGCGTTAGGGTTTGAGAGTTGTATTTGTGAGAATCGTTCATATAAAGAAAATTAGAGAAAGTGAATAATTTTCACAAATAACAACCCTATAAATATGACTAAACAGATAAAAATCCCCAACGACTAGTAAAAACGGATTTAACTGCACAGTACCAACGGCTACTCAGCAGTACAAAAATTTTACGCTAGCAGTACAAACTTTACACTAGCAGTACAAACCTTTTAACAAAAAATTTATCCGACAATACAAACTTGTTATCTTTGAAAAACATACTGTCCACCACATTTTGAGAAAACTAAGTGTTAAGGAAAACACTTATCATAGTTTTTAGCAAACTACCAGCTATCAACGGATTTGAGATGTCTTTACCAATAGCTGTTTGCTTTGGACTAATTAACTCTTCACTGTGAAGTATGGTGAGTTAAGAACCATATAGTTTTTGGTAAACTATCAACCATTAACGGATTTGATGAGTCTTTACCAGGAGCCGTTTGCTCTTGGACTATCCAGTTCTTCAAAATATATGGTGAACTGATTACCATTGCACTTGTCAGTGCACAACTCCAGTCCAAGAAGTCTGTCATCAGTTATTTGTGGTTGTTTTGTCACCATCAAATAGGGGAAGTTTTCTTAACCTGCAAATGTTAGTAGACACCAAGAAAAATACAATCCAAGATGTTTTCACATAAGAACTTATCAGGTTATAAAAGCAGTACCAAATTTTTTACTAACACTACAAACTGCTTTTTATAAGAAAACTAAAGATAGCAGTAGAAACATACTTTGACCTCAATAACAGTACAAATCATTTACAAAACTTTACAAAAACACAAAGAGATAAGATTGTTGATTAGAGATTCATCATACCAATACTTGCAATTAAAAACTGAAATCTACCCACATCAAAACCTTTTGTGAGCAAATCTGCAACATTGTTATCAGTATGAATTTTAACAATTTGAATTAGTTTCTTTTCATAACAATCTCTTATAAAATGATGTCTTATCTCAATATGTTTTATTTTTGAATGAAAAACAGGATTTTTAATTATGCACATTGTACTGCTATTGTCAATATAAAGCTTGGTGTTCATGAAATTGTACCCATAGTCCAGTAATTGATTCTGAATCCATAGCACTTGACCACAACAACTTGAAGCAGCAATGTACTCTGCTTCAGTAGTGGAATTTGCCACCACTGTCTGTTTCTTACACTGCCATGAAATCAACCTATGTCCAAGATACTGACATCCTCCAGTAGTTGATTTCCTATCCAAACATGCTCCGGCATAATCATTATCTGAGTATGCAACCAGATCAAAAGGTGAATCCTTAGGATACCAAAGGCCCAACCTAGGTTGACTCCTTAAGTACCTAAAAATCCTCTTTACAGCATTCAAGTGTGACATTTTAGGAGACACTTGAAATCTAGCACAGGCACACACAGCAAACATAATGTCTGGTCTTGAGGCAATTAAGTACATCAAAGACCCAATCATGGACCTGTAAAGATGCACATCAACCTCTTCACCATCTTCATCTTTGACCAGAGGCTTGTTTGGATCCATAGTAGTCTTAGCAGACTTCACATCATTAAATCCAAACTTCTTCAAGATATCAGTCACATACTTCTCTTGACTGATGAAAATGCCTTCATTTTTTGCTTGACTTGAAGGCCTAAGAAGAAAGTCAGTTCACCCATGGAACTCATTTGGAACCTACTGTGCATTAACTTCTCAAACTCATCACATAGCAGTGTCATCTACATAAACTTGAACCAGTAAGTTGTCACTTTTTGTCCTTTTTATGAATAAGGTTTTGTCAATTGTGCCTCTGACAAACCCATTGGTCAACAAATACTTGGATAAGGTGTCATACCAAGCTCTTGGAGCATGATGTAGTCCATACAATGCCTTTTCCACCTTGTAAACTTCATCTGGAAACTTAGGATCTTCAAAACCAGGTGGTTGTGAGACATATACTTCTTCTTCAATTGTCCCATATAAGAAAGCACTTTTCACATCCATTTGATACACTATGAAGGTCTGATACCACCTGTTAGATTGTTGTAGCTCGAGGTTGTTTAGACCTCATATTATCTAGGATACACAATAACAAAAGCGGAATATTCAACAATGAATTAACGTTATTATGAACAAGGTTTTTCTTCATAACACTCCAAGCTTCAAATATCATTTGATTAGAATAATACGGTTACACTTAATCTGTAACAGGAATCAAGAGATTCTTGAAGCTAAACTAAACAAACTCTAAACCCTAGACGTTTATACTCTACGTCTAGGTTACACACACACACACCTTTAATGACTACATTATGGAAGACTTAAATTATGAAACATATACCCCATGTCCTCTTTATATACTAGAGGATTAGGGTTTACAAATATCTACGAATGACTAAACAATAAATCTTCCTTTTCAATCAAGTCCTTCCATCTTTTTGTAAGTTTCATTCTTTTCACTTTGAGTCCCTCTTGTTTCATTCTTCTTGTTTTGTTTCATCAAATCAATAATCCAAACAATCTTCCCTCCTTTGGGGTCATTCCCAAAAGCAACATATCCACCATCTATAGCTTCAAAATCTTCCAAATTGGACATGTCACCAGTCATATGTCCAGAGCAACCACTATCAAAAATTGCTTTATCCTTTAGAGCAACCACTATCAAAAATTGATTTATGCATCAACATAGTCAAAGCGTTTTAAATCCATTGATACACTGCTGTTTCTGGAAACATGATCTAAAACCTTTATTTTTGGTTTCCAGACCCAGCAAGCTGAGGCCTTTACAACATAAAAATGATTGCACAATACAATGTCTGTTATCACTTTTGGCTCAGCAGTAGAAACTGCTTTTGCCTTAGCAGTACAAACATCTGTTCGTTTTTGAAACGACCTTTGCTTATTTGGAAGAACAATAGTAATGGTTCTAGTAGCACCATTTCTCATCAATACTGTCCTTGGAACCATCTTCTTGTTATCATGAGGGTGAGGGTGTTTTGAAAACTTTTTATGATTCACCCTGCTGTTATGGTTCCATGAGGTTTTCTTGTGGTAAAAATAATTTTCTTGTAAATGCTCAAAGCTACCACAATTATAACAAGCCTTTTTAACCAATTTAAAATCATCACCTAATTTTTGAGATATTAGGTAGTTCCACTTTCTTTGGTTTCTCTAGGCCTATTATTTTGCCTTCTAGGCATCTGTCTAGGTTTCTCATCATACTCAACCATTTTCCTAGACATACTTGCACCTAACATAGGTTTTACAAACCTAACAAGTTTAACAGTTTTTGGTCTATCTTCGTTAACATGCTCAGGTGTTGACTCAAACTTTTCCTCATCACTTCTGATGTCCATTCTTCAATAAGTGGGGCATCAGATGACTGTGTTTCAACTTTAGGTGTGACATGGTTAGACTCTCCTACAGTTGTGCTTCCTACCGCTCCTATAAAGGAGATTTCTTTCTTGGGGGTGCATAAGCACTTAAAAGTGGAGGAGATACTTCATTATATCCTAAGCCATTACCTTTTCTCATTAAATGACTCTCAATAGACTTGTTCACAAGATCAGATGCAAACTGAAGTTTATCTACTGTGACTATGTGTTTTTCTTTTTCAGCTAATGCAACATCCTTTTCTTGTGAAGCTTCTACAAGTTTTTGATTGAGAAAATTAATTTCACAATCTTTCTTAAAAGTATGACCCTCTAGAACAGCTATCTTATCAACATATTCTAGTTCATTCTGTTTAAGATATTCTAGCTTTTCTTCAACTGATTTTAGACTTTATAACCTAAGTTATCTAATTTTAGTTTCTCTACTTCATCTCTTAAACACTCATTCCTGGCCTTAAGCTCTTCTAAAGTATCTACACATGATTTATAAAAACATCCAGATTCATTAGATACCTCAGAGTCAGAGCCAGATGATGAAGAAGCATAGCCCATCAAAGCAAAGTTGGATCCATCTTCAATCTGATCACTCCAGTCATACTCACCTAGACCATCACATGACACCAAAGCTGTAGTGGTCTTAGCATCTTCAATAGGAATTCTCTTTGGAGTGTCACCAATCTTCTTAGAAGCCCCACCCATCCTTTGACAGTTGTAGCACTCAATCTTTAACTTGTCGAACCTTGCAGTGTTCTGTGCCTTGAACTTGAGCTCTCTTCCAGTCTTATTCAAAAATCTCCTTGCCCTCATGGTCAACATAGCCATCTGCCACTTGATATCAATTTCTTCCAGATCATCAGGGTCAATCTGCTCCAAATCTTAATTTACTACATGAGTACTGGTAGTAAGATCAGCCAAGAAAGCACAAATAGCAGCATCACTGATGTTATCACTAGCAGTAGAAACTGTTGTGATAGCAGTAGAAACTCCACAAGCAGTAGAATGAGTTTCCTGATGACTGTCTGACCCTTTTGAGGACACAAATGCTAGGTTTTGTGTGCTTGGGATTGAACTGAATGTTCCCTTCACTTCTGATTCATACACTTTGAGATTATTGTATAAATCATCCAAGGTCAGCTTATCAAGACCTTCTTTGTTCCTCCAGACCACAGTATGCATGATCCATTAAGGTGCTAGACTTCTTAGAAACCTGAGATTAACATCTTCTTGAGGAATTGCAACTTTCATGAGTGCTAGTTGACTCACAAGTTTCTGCAATCTGCACGCGTCTGATCAATACCTTCATTCCTTAAAGCAACAAAGTTTTCAAACTGATGCTTCAAAATATTCTCCCTTGATTTCTTTGTTGCATCATTCCCACTAAACCTTTGTTCAATAGCTTCCCACAAAGACTTGGCATCTTCATTCTCACAGAAGCTTAATTGATACTCATTAGGTAATCCCATTAGAAGGATACTATGAGTCTTGATCTTCAATCTTCTCTGAGCTTTGTCTTCATTACTTTTGATGGGTAGATCCTTCCCATCAGCACCTTAGCAGGCAGCGAATCACCCTTCAGGATGATTTCCCACATAAAGAAATCCAACATCTTGAGGTACTGCTGCATTCTTAAACTCCAGAGTTCATACTTTCCTGTCTTCAGCATAGGCACCTTAGATGCAGTAACCATGTGTGTTGAATCTTTTATAACTTCAATAATAGTTTTAAACACGAATTCTCATATATCACAACTTCTAGATCACAAGCTCTGATACCACTTGTTGATCCAAGTTGAGCAATTGATCAAGTTGATTAAGTCAGATAAATCTAACACAAATAACAATATAGTAAGTTGTCTTGAATCTAAGATTAAACAATATGTGGAATCTAATGTTTAACAATTAAGAGAATACTTAAACACAACTTGTTTCTCACAAAACACTTCAATATATTAATACGAATACTCAAAAGTATTAGGGTTACAAGAACCTTGAAGTGACCGACTCTAGAATAACTCGTACTCTAAATCTAACCTAGGACCTCCTTTTATAGGCTAAGGAGTCCTTCTAGGGTTACAATAACTTTCTATACAAGATACATATTATAGAAACTTTTCTATAATTATCTAACCGGCTATACAAATCTGATAAGCAGTACTAACTAAAAGTGCTAGCAGTTTGTACTGCTAGTTATATTCTTCGCAGTCCACATTCAAAGCTAACAGTACTAACTATTAAGCTTGGCAGTACAGACTGTCTTTGCTAAATTCCCAACATATATATATATATATATATATATTAGCTACAATTTTTTGTAGCTAATTGGCTACAACTTTCTGTTATAAATGTGGGTCCTTGATTCTATTCTTTGGGTATCTGATTCATTGCTAGTGTATTTTTGTGAAATATTGTAGCCAAGCTATCCCACACACACACACACACACACACACACACATACACACACACACACACACACACACACACACACACACATATATATATATATATATATATATATATATATATATATATATATATATATATATATATATATATATATATATATATATATATATATATATATATACTATATAAAATGGAAAAATGGTCAAAGTGAAAAAGTGAAAAATGTTGAAAGTTGAATGTTGAAAACATGGTCAATGGAGAGAAATAAATAATATAATTAATACTCTTATTAAAACACCCCATTACTTAAAAGTACAATAATTTATTCACATTGTACACCCAATTAAAAGCACATCTACCAAATTAAAACAACCAATTGAAACCGATACCGGGTTGACCCGTTGAAACCGATACCGGATTGACCTGTTGAAACCGATACGGGTTGACCGGACGCTTCAAACCCGACGGGCTGACCCGGTTTAATTTGACATTTTTTCGACCCAACCTATCGGTTTGACTCCGTTTAAATCGACCTATTTTTTTATCGGAACGGTTCAACCAGTTAAACCACCCGGGTGAAATCAGGTTTCAAATTTGACAAAATTATATGAGAAATGATGAAGTAGTTGTGGAACCCGTGACAATTTTTTGAAAGGAGAGACCAAGTAATTGTAGTTTTGGTTTATTTTGCTTTGACACATGTAATTTGTCATTTGTATAAAGTTATTTTAAAAAATGTTGCTCTTGCACCATTTAAGGGACTAGCATATATGAATCGTCGTTTAAAAGTTAATATATATTGTATAGCCCTTTGTCCAGTGTATCAATAATGTTATGTAAGTTTATTAAAATCACAAAAAATAAATAGCATTGTTATCTTTAGCGATAATTATTTGTACCTCAAACAAATAGCTTTGAACAATGCATAAATATCTATACAAATTGATAGTACAAAATAATCTTATATGGTTATATCCAATTTGCAAAGTTACAATTTTAAAAGCCACACACCAAATGATAAACGTTACACATGTAAAAAAAATAGTTATCACTGCCTAAATCACTGACAAAACAAGAAAAAGCGGTCACACATGTTGGCTATACCTCTAAACTACAATATAATATTGCCAACTACGTAATACCGTTGCTTTTTGTAATGCTTGAATCTATTATTACTAAAAATCTTAATAACTTAAAACAATCCTATTAGAAAATATACTCACACACTTAGATCGACTCCACATAATTTTTTAAAAAACTATATATTTATGCTGCTATGCAACCACGCATCAGAATTGTAGTTATTCGAAAACGATTCTCTAATGCTACAAATACAGTTTGTTGAAAGAAACTTATGGGTCATCGGAACTTTGCTGAAAACAAGACATCGCTGCCGCTAGGCGCGGGTACTCGTCTAGTATATATATATATGCTTTGGTTTCATTGAGAAGGTTTTTAAATTGAGAAAATTGAGAAATCTTCATTTGAGCTATTGATTCATATTTTTTTTTATTTGATTCACAAGTATACATCAATTAATAGTGAATAGAATCTATAAATCACAAATTTGATTCACAAATCTTTGTAAAAATCGAGTTATGGTAATGATTCATTAAAGTTGTACAGATGATTCAGAATTATACTTATATCTCAAAATTGTGAGATTTTTAACATTGACTCAATTTCTTTTTACACATTTTGGATTATAATCACATTAATATGAGTTGTACACTTGAAAAACTTGAATCGATGTTCCAAATCTATCATTTTTAAAAATCCTTTTCAATTGAGAAGGACTTAATCCTTCTCAATTGAGAAGGACTTAATCCTTCTCAATGGATCCAGATTCTATATATATATATATATATATATATATATATATATATATATATATATATATATATATATATATATATATATATATATATATATATATATATATATATACTACTTATAATGTATTTAAGCACTTCTCTAAAATAGATTTTAAGCAAATACAAGTAAAAAAACATAATTTACAAGTATGTAAAACACAAATCAACCTAAAAAAATCAATATTTCTAACATACAATTAATACATAATTTAAAACACCCCATCACTAATATATACAACTACTTAAACACAATGTACAAATCTATATTACTCATCTAATACATCTATACTACATATATCTTCACAAGTATGTAAAGCACAAATCAAACTAAAAAAACACTATTTACGTGTGAGACCATAACCATCATCGATCTTTAAATAAAAAATAAATAAATAAATAAATAAAATATTAAAACAACATTCAACAGTCCCACGAACATCCATCAAACAAACACAACTTATCTAATCCTATAACCCACCTCACGTATACAAAAACAACATCAAACCAACACTGTCCTATATACCCACTCCATCTTTCATTTTTTTTAATACCAATACGAAGAAAAAAAAACAACATAAAAAGAAAAACACCTCAGTATCTCAGCTTTGTTTAAACTTTTACATCAACCTTTAACAAATCTTAAGAGTAAACCAAACACATCATAGATCTATTAGAAGACAAGTTTCTTCAATACCCGAAAAAATTAGAAGATAGAACAAAAACACAATCAGTTTCATTCTTATTTGTGTCGGTTGAAACAAAAACGAAAAGGAATAAAAGAAAGTAAAAGAGAAATATCTGAGTTTTGTCCAACTTGTTTTCAAATCTTTAAAGATTCACAAGTTTCTTGAACATACAACAATCATAGATCCATTTGAAGATAAAAATTCTTTTTTAAAATTTTGAATCTTAAAGAAAGCACAAAACCATAAGGTTTCATAGTCTTTTTCATTCGGATCAAAGCAGAAACTAACCAAGAAAAGTCAGTTGTGAAAAAGGTAACCCAAGAAAGAGACTATCTTGTGTTGATATCAAGTTCTAAGTTGGTATAGATCTATCTTTGTGGCTGCGTTTTTTGTAAGAGTGAAATTAAAGTGTGTGTGAGTAAAATTAGGGTACAAGTTACATTAAGTGGTATTATTTAGCTAAAGTTTAGGGTTATTGTTGGACTTGGGTATTTTGGTTGGTGATGGGCTGTTAATCCACGAGGGATGATTTTTCCTGTAAATTCATTCTTGGGCCGAAAATTTAAAAGAAATTTTTGTTTAAGATTTAAAAAACAAATGCATAATAAAATATTATAAAAATTACACAAACAAAAAAGTATATAATTATATATATATATATATAGGGAAGGGATCGGGTGCGGATTGAATTATAAGTAGGGATGGTGCGGATAATATCACAGTAGCTTTTTTTTATAAAAAAATTCAAAAAAATCTGAAAAAATAAAAAAAATAAAAATGATGATAAATTATTAAGAATCGCTGAAAAAAATTTCAAAAAAAAAAATCGTTTTCATGATTAAAGGTATTGTCATATTAATGTCGATTTTGACTTTTTTACAAAAGTCAAGATCTAATCTTAATATCACATAAACTTCTTCTTTTTTAATACAAATTGTTAATATCACACTAATTTTTTTTATATCACACTACTTTTTTGGTTTTTTACTAATATTATTAATATCACCGTTCTTTTTTAATAAAAAAATGTTAATATCACGGTTCCTTATTACTATCACATGAACTTTTTTCTCTTTTTTTAATATAATTGTTAATATCACCGTATCAATCATATTTTTTTCAATAAAATTGTTAATATCATAATAACTATCATATGTTTCTTAATATCAAGGTTCATTTTTACATGTTAAAAAACTTAATATCACAGTTGGTTTTATAATATCACACTAGTACTCATAATATCGTTAATATCACGGTAGAACTCATAATCAAGAAAACAAAAAGTGCTCAGAAAAATCTGAAAAAATAAAAAAATGAAAGAAGATAACAATAGTAAGGTTCGCTCAAAAGGAAAAAAATTTAAAAAATCGTTTACATGGTCAATTGCTACCGTGAAGTTAGCGTAGATCTTGACTTTTTTACAAAAAGTCAAGATCATATCTGAAATGGGCGGTCCAGATCTATCCGTACGTCCGCACTAAAATTAAAAATCCGCACATGATCCTCACTATATATATATATATATATATATATATATATATATATATATATATATAGAATCCGGATCGATTGAGAAGGTTTTTATTTTGAGAAGATTGAGAAGGTTTTCAAAAATCATAGATTTTTAACTTTGATTCTTGTTTTTCAAGCGTAAAACTCATTTTAATGTGGTTAAAATTCAAAATGTGTAAAAAAAATTTGAATCAATGTTAAAATTCTCTCGATTTTGCGATATATATAGAATACTGAATCATCTGTACAAATTTAATGAATCATCATCATAACTCGATTTTAACAATGATTTGTGAATCAAATTTGTGATTTATAGATTCGATTCATCATAAAATGATGTTTACTTGTGAATTAAATAAAAAACATGAATCAATTTGCTCAAACGAAGATTTTTCAATCTTCTCAAAATAAAAACCTTCTCAATGGAACCGGAGCCTATATATATATATATATATACACACACACACGTCAGCTACAAATCAGGCCCGCTGCAACGTGCGGTATAAATGAAAAACATTTGATCGCCACAAAATTAATCACTGAGTACCCGCCGCCGCATTGCCCGACTACCCTGTTAGTATATAATAAGTCCAAGAGAAAATTGAAATACAGAAACAATAAATGTGACACATCTACACATTATTATTGGCCAAAAATAACAGTACTCCATCTAGTGAGTGACATCCACCCACACCTCAACTTTCCATCCTCATCCATCAAATATCATCTTCTCTTTCATCGTATCATAGAAAAAAAAAAAGAAAAGTACTTTAAAACTCAGCTAGCTAGCTAGATGGACCCATTTTCTGATCTACAAACTGTGAATGAACATCATCATCATCATGATGTCAACCCACCACCACCACCACAGTTCTCCGGTAACAGCCTCCACCCACCTTATTCCGAGGTAACACGAAAACCCTTTTGTTTCATCTTTACATAAATAAATACTTTGCTTGTACTGAAATGTTTTTTTTTTTTTTTTTTTTTTTTTGGCAGATGATAATAGCAGCAATATTGGCCTTAAAAGACAAAGATGGTTCAAGTAGACAAGCCATAGCTAAATACATAGAAAAAGAGTACACAAATTTACCACCTACTCATCCTACTTTGTTGACCAACCATTTGAAACGTATGAAAAACGAGGGCGAGTTAATTATGGTTAAGCACTCTTATATGGTTCCTCCTCCTAGGTCTAGTGTTTCGCCTTTACAGGACCATCATTTCACTGGTTATACTGTCACTAGTATTGATAACAGCTCTTTTGCTAATGCTAATGATAATGTTAATGCTGATGTTGGTGCTAATGTCAATACGAATATTGGTGGTGAGAACTCTGCGTTTTTAACGCCTAGAAGGAAGCCGGGGCGTCCTCCTAAACCCAGACAGGATTTTGGGTTTCAGCCTCAGTTTGAGGGTGGGGTTCAGGATTTCCAGCCCCAAACGCACTTTGGTCAACAATCAGATGATGGTGCACCGCAGCAGCAGGGGGCTGCTGAGCCTGTTTTTGCTTCATTAGGTCTCGCTGACGACAGTGTTGCTCCGCTTCCAACTCCTGAGAATGAGAATGTCGCAGTTGTTTCTTCCGCAAAGAGGGGTCGAGGTCGTCCACCAAAGAGTGTGGCTTCTGGTGCTGGTGCTGGTGCTGGTGCTGGTGCTGGGGATGGAGATGTTGGTGGTTCGAGTGAAGTGGTGGAACTAGAAAAGAAGAAGCCTGGAAGGCCTAAGAGGTCTGTGACCAAGCCACAAGCTGTATCTGTTGTTAATGGCGGTGTTGAGACTGGTTCGGTTTCAAGAGGAAGGCCTAAGCGGTCTGTGACCAAGCCACAAACTGTATCTGTTGTCAATGCTGGTGTTGAGACTGGTTCGGTTTCAAGAGGCCGTGGTCGTCCTCCCAAAAGCAAGTTCAGAAAATTGAGTTCGCAATCATTTGGCCGCCCAACCAAGGTCAAACATTCTTATCTTTTCTAATGCGGTACTTTTTTTTCTTCCAATAGTATTCGTATTTACTAATCCACGTTGCTTACCTTTGCTGTCATTTTTTTATCCGCAATGTAAGGAAGTAGGTTCAAATGATTCAGCTCACAAAAGAACGTCTGCCTTATTGTCTTGCATTTCAACTCTTTTTTTGTTGCCTGTGACTTCTTTGGTTCTGAATATGATAACTTGTCCATAGTAGAGTTTATTGAATGTCACTAACAAATATTAGAAGATCTTCACATTTTTATTCTTACTCTGCTTTCAATTAAACTAGATAACATAGTTGTTAAGATCCTGATCTTGATCATATCTTACGATTTTACAATACGACAAAGCAAAAACGATCTGGATCCTATGTAGGATCTTAGTAAGCTTAAGATCTTATAAAATCTCAATCTTGACCACAAGATCTTAAGATCTAATCTGATCCATTCTTACTTTCTCGAACCACAAAACCTAAAGAACTACAAACTTGTGGATTATGTTTTGTAAAATTTAAAAAACAACATGTTAATCTTCTTAAACATTCCATATTCATAATTTAGGACAACATTGCCATGAAAAATTCATATAATTTTGTGTTTATGATATATAATAATAACTTGTAGATTTGAATAATATCACAAAGATCTTAGAATCCTGATTCGATCTTACGATTTAAATCTTGCAAAAACAAAAACGACCCTAAGTAAGATCCCGATCTTGAAAACCTTGCTAGATAGCATAGATGCTTTTGCATAAAAGTTGCTCCCTAGCTTGTAGGCTTTTGCAGTTTCGTCCTTATTGAGGTTTAGGTTAACTTTAAGGAAATGAATTTTTGCCCTCAGACACAAATTCGGTTAATCATGTAAGAACTTTAACCTGTAAATGAGGATGCAATATGGAATATGAATGATATATTGGTTGAGATAATTATTAGCCGATTATGTCTCTTAACCCATTAGTGTTGCTTATTAGCATTATTATTCAAGCTATGTAAAACTGTAGATTGTGATCTTTGCTAATAAAATCATTCAAGGGGAATACCATGTGTTATTAGAATATATATAAATCGAAATTGCTCTCTTTAAAATGCACTTTTAAATATACTCGAAAGCTAGTTTTATGTAATCTGGTCTATGTGTGTGTTATTTATTTTATTTTTTTTAAGAAAGATAAGACTTGCTACACTTTAAGCATCGACATAATATTATTGATTAAGAAGAAAGCTAGGGTGGTCACTCAGGTTTTTGATTGCTTAGATCATAATTGTTCAAAATTTAGGTAAAACATTACTTCTTCTGCTGAAACTGTATTTTATGGTGTGTCGTGGATGTTGACGTACCTGTGCACCTCTTGCCCTAAATAATGCTGGCCGTGAGTCCATGACCATCTTAAATTGAGCTAAATAAGGTGACTTGCCTAAATCTTTAAAGAAACTATGTGGTCATATCGGAGTGATCCATATCATAGCATTAACCAAGGTTGTAAAAATCGCTAGGCGCTAGTGAGGCGGTCGGGTAGGGTCTAGCGATTAATCGGTTAGGCGAGGATTAATCGGTGATTAATCGGATTAGAATTTTTATGCACAAAATTGTAATTTTAGATATTATATTATATTATATGTATGAGATAAGCATAGTGCATCAAAGTTCAAATATTTCAAGTGTTCAAATATAAACATAATACATAATTCTTCAAAGTTCAAAGTCAAACATAGATATTACTCGGTTTGTTGACCATTTTTAAGCGATCTTTGACCGATTAATCAGTTTGTTGACCAATTTTTAAGCGATTTTGTCCGATTTTTAAGTGATTTTGTTGACCGATTTTTAACCGATTTGTTTGATTAATCTGATTAGATCGATTTTGTTCGATTTTGTAAGATTAATCAGTTTGTTGACCGATTTTTAAGCGATCTTTGACCAAAACGATTAAATAGGCCGATTATGATAAATCAAGGCGCTTAGTGAGCGATCAGCGATTATGCGGGGATTAATCGGCCGCCTGGGCCGATTTTTACAACAGAGGCATTAACATGTAGTGAACTTGTAGGTTTTAGTCTGGACTTGCTTTAGCTGAGACTATTGGTTTGTATCTGTATGTGGTTCATAAGCCACATAGTTTTGTACATAAACTTTAATTTCTATAAAAGTTTACCGGGCTAAAAGCCTTTACAAAAAAAAAAATCCCAAGCTTTATCTATGAGTGTAATATTCAACTTTGGATAGTTATAACATTCGTTGCAAATGAAAACAGTTAGTTATGAGATATGAGACCCGAACATCTCATTCACGCTTCATATTGATATATTTAAAATAAAAATAAAAACTTCTTTTAGTTCGATTCTGCAAATTAATGTTGTCATTTATGATGTATTCTATAGTTTGCTTAGGTTTAAATGGATAGAGAACATTCAATCATCACTTTAGATTATTTGATCATCATGAATGCCATGTGCCAAAGGAAGTCCATGGCCTTGAAGAACTGTATTTCAATGTTTATTTAAGGTGGTAAAATGTGCATGTTTGATGGTATAGATTCAGGTCAGAATGGGGCGGGTCAGGCTGGGTTGACATGAGAAACTTCTGTCCAGTACTTGTCTTGAAATAGTTAAAGACTATAAACATGAGTTCGCAAACTATATTATTATCATTTTATAATCTAGGCATACAATTGAGTGGCCATCAACCCATCTTTTTTGAGCTTTTGATTTATTATGTCCATTTTACCAGCAGCAAATGACCTAGTGGAAAGTGTTAGTGGACTTATTTGTATTGGATTGCTATTAGTATCTCTGTTAGACTAGTAGGACCAAGCCCAAGCCCAAGTGCTAAGTTAGGATTTAATATAAATATTAGGTATCATATAAACTATATTATCAATCAATATTATCACGTCTTACATGGTATCAAAGCTTTAGGTAAGATCCACCAACAAAATTTTGCTATCCTTGTGTCATCGACTACACGCCGGTGATCGGAGGGATCCCGGTTTATCTATTTTTAATTTATTATTTTTGCTTAAATAGAAAAAAGAAAAAGAAAATTGTTTTTGGAGTTCAATTGTTTTTGTTTGAATTGTTTTTGGAATAATCGTTTTTGGTTTTGCATATGCTTTTTAGGATTTGTTGGATCAATTGGTTTGTTTTTTGATTGATAATTGGTTTGTAATAGGTGATATATTAATTGATAATATCGTTTACATGAGACCCAATATTTATACTAATGACTAACTTAACACTTGGGTTTGGGCTTAGGCTTAAACCAATACAAATACAAATACAAATATCAGTCTAACACAAATACTACTAATACCAATCCAATACAAATAAGTAGACTAAGAAAAAGGTCATTGGTTTCCTCACAAGAGGTCAAGGATTCAAACCTTGCTAGGTGTGTACATTTGGGGGTGGCTAGAGAAGGGTCAGAAACGGTCTCTGATTAACCCGGTGAGGCCACGTACATCTGAGTTAAAAAATCTCGCCCTCCCTGGATAACCTGAATAAGGAAAAACCTCATCCGTTTATGTCCATTTTCTATGTAGAGATAAGAACACAATTCAAATGGCCTAATTCACAAGTTAAATGGTTCAAATTGCCATCGCTAATGTTTCTTAATGATAGAAATATGCCTTATAATAAATGCTGGATGTCCTACATCAAGTATGCCGAAGAGAACATACGTACATGGACTTCATAGAAGCCTTTCTAAATTGCATTAGATATTCTGGTAGTATCTAAATTGTAAGATAATTAATGTTCCTATTCATGGGTGAAACAACCATTTGGAATTATAGATTGCACATAATTTGTTTAGTGTAGCGGATTCTTACTTCCACTAGGTGGTTAATATTGATTTAGTAATAATATTATTTTTTTGGCTTTTCTGAACCCCAGGTTGAACCAGGAACCGCGATAATTGTGACAGATCCGCATCAGCTTGTAGCTTACCAAGAACTGAAGTCGAAATATGAGCATTTAGTAAGTTTACCTTTCATCTTGTTAAGCATTTATCCCTATTATTATCAATTTCAGTTGTCGGTATTTTTGAAATATGAAATAATATACCAATCTCAAATTTCATTATAAACTTACCACTCGTAGGGGGTGCTTGGAGTAAATATTGGTTTGGAGTTAATATATAGGGGGTGCTGGAAATAAAATAGATATTCTCTTCAGTGTTGAAATAAATGACCATGATTATCAGCTCAATAATCAGTATTAGATAATCATGTTCATACTCGTTACCACAAATACCAAATTGTCGAGTAGTATTAAGACTACTCTTTTTTACCGACCTTCATATTGTTGATAATCCAGAAATCGAAATGCATGAATAAAACTTTTGGAGTTGCATACAATTGTTAACAAATAATTGATAATTTGTGACAAAAATAAATTCATGTTTTGTACTAGATTATTTTTAACTCATATAATATAACATTTGTTTCGGTAATTTTATAGGTAAATTTCTTTAGCAACACTAGTGTATGCTGAACACTATAAATGGTTTAATAAGACTAGTAGATTATCTGCGCGTTGCAGTGGCGGGTATCATGCAATTAAAATATTCATAAAAAAAAATTAGTTTTATATTTTACGATATAATAGCTGTACGGATGACAATAATTTTAGTTTTGAATAATTTTAAGCAATAACAATATTTTTTATATAAAAATTGTAGATTATCCACATGATGTTGTGATAATACTGAGTCGGTATCTGGTATATTTGTAAAGGTATGAGTTTAAAGTAGTTGACAATGACCCGTAATCGCAAATTATCATTAAATAATAACACAATACCGAACTTTAAAAATCACTTACATTATACTAAGAAAATTTAGTTCTCTAAAAATAATGTTTGCTATATGTGTCCCACATATGACACAAGTAAAAAAGTACTTATAAAGAATTAAAGATAAAGAAAAACTAAATGTTCAAAAGTCATGTGGGTTACTTTAAAGAGTATAATTATTATTATACAAATATTGATAATAAATATAAAATATATAATTAGCACTTGTCACTTAGCACCTTTGCATCATTTGCTTTGAAAACGTCAGATTTTTATAAAACAAACTTTTTAGTTTTTACGGTGAGTTTTATCAAAAAAATTCTAAAAGCTGTATATGTTGGTTCTCGAGGCGCTCTTGCGATTTAATAATATTTTTTGAGAATTGTAATTTAGTATGCATTTTGAAACCATAGTTATTTAATAATATCGTTTTCGGACGACTTTTATGGGCTAGCCGAACCGGTGATGACTCCGGTTCCCGGTTGAACCAGTTGGTCCGATCCATTTCTTAAAACCATATGTACCAACTTGTTTACATATAAATTGTATGAAGCTTTGTGTGTTTTATTAATTTGTACAATATGTATAATAACAAAGTATTTTTCATATTAGGGATGTTTTAAAAATAACATTAATTAAGTAATTATTGTTATAGACGTTTTTTTCTTATATTAAATTACGTTGTATATTTTTATTATTTTTTTTTAAAACTTGTCTACAAAAAGTGCTTAAAGTGTCGCAACCAATGCTATTATAGATGCACTTATTAAAATTTACCATTATAAGCAAGTGTTTAATCTTAATTTTTTAAGTCTTCCATTTTAGAAATGTTCCAAATGCTTGATAATGTAGTTTTTTTTTTCATTTAAGATGGAAAGTCTATTAGTTTTATGTGTTCAAAGATAGCGCTAGCTAATCTCTTAACCATTTTTTGCAGCAATCGAAAGCAAAAGAAGTGGTGGGCGTGGTTAGGCCTTATGTAAACCCTGAGTATGAAGCTTTCGGGGCTCTGCAAGAGCTGGAATCGTTAGTGGGGGCAGATGCTAATGTACAAGCAGTGTTCTAACTTAGGATTGCCGCTGAAGTCAGACAGTGAGGAAGTGGTTTGAGGTGTTACAAGTGTGTTGTAAAGGCTTGTTGTAGAAGATCAAATAATGTAACTTTAGATTGATGGATGCTGAGTTTAGTTGGCATGCGAGGTAATGTAATAAATAGATTTACAAGTGAAGTTAAGACTAATTATGAATGGTTATTGTTGAATATTGTTTGTAGCTTTTTTTTGGGTAAAAGGATATTGTTTGTAGCTTTGTGCATACATAAATGTATTCATGATGTTAGGTGATGCATGTTTTACCTTTCTTATGCTAGTTGTTTTTGACTTTTTTCCTTATGCTTTTTAAATATTTATATTAACCACTGTCTTTCAGTCCTTTGTTTTGAACCTTGTTTGTGTGGTAGCCTTTCATTGTCCTGTGGTTGGATGCATAAAGATTAGACAAACTGAGTCATCTAAAACCACATCTGAGATCCAAGTTAGCAAGTAACAACCAAAAATCTAGCCTTACTATTTTTAAGACACAATTTGAAGGCCAAATAAGTGGAATGCAAGCATGCTTTGTCAGACTCGCAACTTGAAAACTAAAATTTTAATTAACAAGGTTTTCAAGATCTTTATTCAGGATTGGAACCGTAAGATCGGATCGGGATCCTAAAATCTTACTATAATGTCATTTTCTTAATAGTTTTTATAATATTATTCAAATCTACAAATTGTTATATATTATTAACACAAAATTATATGAATATTTTATGAAAATGTTGTTTTAAATTATGAATATGGAATGTTTAAGAAGATTAACATTTTTTCAGATTCTATAAAACATGATTCATAACTTTTTAGTTTTTTATTTTGCGTTTCGAAAAAAATAAGATCGGATCGGATTATATCTTAAGATCTTATAGCCAAGATCGGGATCTTATAAGATCTTAAGTGTGTTTAGATCCTAAATAGGATCTGGATCGTTTTTGCTTTGTAGTATCGTAAAATCGTAAGATCCTAAAATCAAGATCGGGATCCTGACAACTATACTAATTAGGTTTCATGCATATTACTCACCCAAAAATTACGAAGACTGATTTAAAACAAAACGAAAAGTTCTCCGAAAGAAAATTGTATCTATTCTGATACCGTCTTTAAAATGTTTAGTAATCCCTCACATGGGCGATAATACTTCAAATCACACGAAAATAAGGCATAGTATACTCGAGGTAGAGTAAAAACATGAAATAAGGCATTAAGAGGCAAAGTGGTGTTTGGAATGGAAAAGATCGTTAGAGCATCTTTGATAGAGAGGTTTAAAAAGGGTTGCAAATGCGTTAGAGATAGGTTGATGCATTGGAGGGAAAGCTTGAAAATTACTCCGTACGTATTTAAGCAATACACTAGATTAGTATTGCACTATTGCTCGACATATTGGTTAATTTATTGAGAAATTGGTTTGTAAGAGATGAGTATAGATGAAAGGGGTGAATTTTAAGGAGCTTTGCAATGGGGATGCTTTTACAATAAAATGTAAAAAACATGTTTGCTTGTAATTCTGAAAAAGAATGACTCATTAAATTAGAACCTATCAATTTCATTCATGAGCGGCCCCTATTTTTTTGTTGTTTCGACTTGTATATAATTTTCATTCAAGATGGAATTAGGTGTCCCAGATTTAACTTTCATGATGTTTCGACTTGGATATAATAAACGGCTAAAACGTATGAGTGATAAAAGATATCGAATTGAATGACCTGCCGTCATAAGAACCAATGACTTGCCGTCTATATAAAATATTTTAAAAAAAAAGAAAAAAAATTCGTTGTGAAATAAGGATGTAATCCTCTCAAGTTGAGAAATACAACTTTACTTAAGTTGGGGCATTATGATCCATTAAATTTGATCTGATAGCTCAAATCAAAAGTTTTTTTTTTATTTGAACTATTGGATTAAATCGAATGACTCACAATCATCCAACTTGAGTCAAGTTATACCTCTTAACTTGAAAGGCATCTCGTTCCTGTGAAATAGGACAATCACTGGCTTGTTATTAATCTACTCAACTATGTCATTGGTTTCTAGGCCACCAACTTTTTAAATTTATTTACATCGGTGAATCGTTGTCAACGACGATCAATGACTGTCAACAATGATTAATCTTGTCAAAAACTTGCAAATTTTGCTGAAATACCCAAAAATTGTCGTAAATTAGTTTTAATCATTTATAGTCATTATTTATATTTATTACAGGATTTTTTTAAGGAAAATATTGCCAGGAATACCCAAAACTCGCCGAAAATACTCTAAACTTGCCAAAAATGTCAATCTAATTAATCACCGATTAATCCCGCCTATACTAATTACAAGCTACAAAAAGATCGACCGCCTGACTATCAATTTACGATTTTTACAACTTTTGATAAAAAGTATAAAAAGTAATAACATAATAATAAATGATAAGTGTTCTTCCCTTTTCTCTTTTTCACTTTCCAACTCATTTTTTATCCTTCCAATTTTTACTCATACTATTTTTTTTTCTTTCACTATCAGTTTTTTCCTACTTTTAATATACTAATTTTCTTTCATAAAATTTAAATGTTCATAGACAAATTTTTCATTGAAAGATAATTAAAATTTAATTTTGTATTTAGTGTTTTAAAATTGATGATACACACAATTGTTTACACGTTTTGAATGGGGTTTTCAGGATCGAATTGATCAGACAATAATCATGATATCATAATCAAGAATCAATAAAAAAAAAAAAAAAAAAAAACAAAGAAGATTGGGTGAACCCATAATAAACTGAATGGGTTTCCTAATCTATATATATACTGATGAAACGTTGCCTACATGAACAGGCATACCGATTCCTTAAAACTAAACGTTACAATACTTATAACCGTTATAACCCTAAGACTAAACCAAATAACCGTTTCTTTCTAATGGGTTTGTTGGCCTATTGGCCCAAACCAGGAACTTGCAGGCTTTTTCTTAGTTTCTTGATGCATTCTTCAATCTTTTCTTTTAATCTTGATGTCTTCAATGTTTGGTGTTGTCATTGATCTTCATGATCAATTCTTTGACTTTAAGGCAAGTAAATCCCTTGGCCTTCTTCCTAGCAATTTGAGTACATCTTCATGGCTTTTGGTTTGAAGCAAAGGAAAAACCAACAAGCCTTTTTACTTTTTCTCTTTAAAACGGCATCCATTATTTCCATGGTATGCGTTTTTTCTTTGATATGAAGCGCAGATTTTTCTTCTTGATTGGTGATTGAAACATGACTTGGGTGTTGCTTGATCCCTTGAAGCTCTGATACCAATGTTTACAGGTTCTGAATGGGGTTTTCAGGATCGAATTGATCAGACAACAATCATGATATCATAATCAAGAATTAATAAAAGAAACAACAAAGAAGATTGGGTGAACCCATAATAAACTGATATATTAAAACTGAATGGGTTACTTTTGTTTACAGAAATCCTAATCTATATATATACTGATGAAACGTTGCCTACATGAACAGGCATACCGATTCCTTAAAACTAAACGTTACAATACTTATAACCGTTATAACCCTAAGACTAAACCAAATAACCGTTTCTTCCTAATAGGTTTGTTGGCCTATTAGCCCAAACCAGGAACTTGTAGGCTTTTTGGCGTCTAAGACATTAAAATGGGTCTAACAACAATTTAAAACAAAACTTACGATGAACAACTTTTTTAATTGATCAACGACGCGATGATGAAAAATTATTTGTTTATTGATGAACAACACTTATATTGGATAACTACGTTTTTATTGATGGACAACCTTTTAATCGATGAATATGACGAACAACTATTTTAATTAGTAACAACTCTTTAAATTAAAGAAAAATATTTTTTTATGACCAATAACTTTTTTTTTATTGATGAACAACTCCTTTTATTAACAACCAACGCTTTTTATTGATAAACAAGTCTTTTGAACAACACCAATGATAGATAACTCAATTTATTGATGAACAGCTCCTTTTATAAACAACTCTTGTCTTATTGATAAACAATTATTTTATAGATGAACAACGCTTATGATGAACAACGCTTTTTATTGATGAACAAAGCTTTTTATTGCTGATCAACGACTATGATGAACAATTTTTTATTAGTGAAGAACTCTTTTATCGATGAATAAAAACGATGAATAAAAACTATGACGAACAACCTTTTTTATTGATGAGCAATTTTTGTGATGAAAACTCGTTATTTTTTTTAAATCTCGATAATCCAAATTAAGAACGATGAGTTTGTGTATCACATGTTTGATGAACAAAACAGTAGTTCATCAAAAAAATGTGAACTGATAAACTAAGAACTTGTATATTATTAATAAATAGATGGGTACTTGTGTATAGCATCGGGATTTCCTAGTGGCAACCAATTATAGTTGTGATATTGTGGTTAAGTGTTTTATGTAACGTGAACTTTGAGATGAAACATAAATTTTATTATGCTCCACTATTAATCTTCATCATTTTCACTTTCATCAATTAGGCTGCAAAACATTTTCCGTCCAAAATACCAAAACTTGATTCTTAGCGATTGGCGTTGGCATATCTTCATCATCATCCGAGATGACAATAACATCATCCTAGTTCCAGTTTAACAAATTGGGATTGAAAAACGGATTGGGAGGGGGATTGGGAGCGGGATGAAGGTGTGTATAAACAAACAAAAGCAATGTACATGTAGGTGTTATATAAATGACCATGAACTAAAGTAATGCAACAACAAACGATAAATAAAGATCAAAATGTACTAACCTTAACATCAACATTTTTTTTAATATACATTTCCTCAACTTAACTATGAATTACCATGAAAGTAAGAAAAAAGTTATGGTGTTTATAAAATAGAGATTAGGATAATTCTTTTAGAACTATTTATTATAATTTTTTTTAATAATAAAAAAGAATGGAACCGTGTATGCATATTTGTAAATTAGAAAAAAGCCTGTAACACATATTTGTAAAATCGTGTTTTTATAAGTTTTCATTTCTTAGTTTCCATTTTTAATTCTTTATCACTGTTAAATTCTGTTTTTATAAGCTTTCATTTCTTAGTTGACATTATTTTTAGGCCAAAACACATATTATTACCCCCGAACTTGTCAAACTGGATCATTTAGTACTTTAAAACTTTAAGGGTGCATGATAGTACCCCCGAACTTGACTACTTGAAGTTGAAACTGCTACAACCCTATACCAAATTAACTACATAATTTATCATTTTTTTTTTTATTTATGCTATAAATCAATTTACTAAAGCCTAATGCAATAAAAATGATTTGTAGTTAAAGTTAAAATTATTAATTATATTTTATTGAAAATTTAGTTAATTTGATTTTTCTTTTAATTATCGAGAATAAATTTATATTTGAAATAAGACATTTTAGAAAGTGAATTTACCGCACTACATTGATATAAAAAGATATCCATATTATATACTAAGCGTTTGTTTTAAATAATTTTGAGACCATAACAACTTAACTATTTATTTCTTCATATGTATATGTTAAATTGAAAATTAAAAAACTCCTATAAAGTTAGTTGTAAGTTAATCTAAAAATTATTTGAAACAAACATTTAATAATATACTATGAAGATTTAGTAAGAGTATTGTGTTAGAAATATTTTAGAAATAGATACTACATATATACTTTTATATTCTAAATAATTTATTAAAATAATATATTAATTTTTCAAAAATGAAAAATAATTAAATTTTAGAAAAAATGTATTTATCTAGGCAAAGTTTTACTATAAATTATCTATTAAAACGATTTTAATAAATTGATTTTTATAAATAAAAAACAATTAATTGTTGAGTTAATTAGTATAGGGTATCAAAAATATCATTTTGTCAAGTTCAGGCAACCATTCTGCACCATTAAAAGTTTAGGTAGATAATCTAGTTTTTCAAGTTTGGGGATACTGATATGTGGTTATTGTTTTTATTAGTTGACAATTTTAAAGTTGACATTTAAGATAAAAGTTTAAAAAGTATTAAATGGTAGATTAGGAAAATCACTTTATTCTTTTTTAAGATTTTTATGTTTAAAAAATAAGTAAATTTGCTTTATAAATGATAGAGAAGAGATATACTAGTATGTTTGGCACGGAGCGGGGGTGTGAAGTTTTTTGGGACGGTGAACGGTGAGCAATGAGCATTTGAATTTTAGTGGTTGTTTGGCAAAAGAGCGAAAAACTTTGCTAATTTAAAAAAAAAAAAACTATTTTTTCAATGCTTCTTTAAAAAGCAGTGAACGATGAGCTGTGACTACGAATCTCAGCTCACAACTGCTATTCACCGCTACTTTTAACAAACACGCCCACAAACTTCACATATTTTGTTTTGAAACTGTTCCGTCATATTTTTATTGTTTTATCGAACAAATTTTTTTATTGATAAAGTTTTAATGATGAACACCGACTTCTTTCAAATATCTTGCAGCGATGAACACAGTATTATGTTGGTGAAGGCTTACCAATAGAAGAAGGTTATTTGTGATGAAAAATATTTTATTAATGAAGATTGACGATGATAAACAACAACGCCTTATTGATGAATTTATCTTATATGTATCGGAAAGTGCTTATATCATATTAAATAATTATATGGCTAGAAATACGTGAGTTTATGGGGTGACACACGTATACATTAAGTCATTATCATTTATAATAATGTAATTAATATATTTAAAGTTTTTTTTAACGACATTTTAATTAATATATTTATAGTAATTATATTAGTTTATATTTCACGAAAATAGTTAACGGTCGTTAATTAAACTGTTATACGTTTTAATTAGTTAGAAGGCTTATTATTAACAAATAATGGACTTGTTAAATTGAAGATAACTCAAAACATATGGAAAGCCCATACGAGGACGTGTAGTATGGATTATCCGTAGAGATCACTTCCTTTAGTGATTCAAGGGTTTAATTCATGGGTGTCAAGGGAAGAACTCAACTCATTCTCAAGCTCCATTGTTCATTCAATTATCGTACAATATATATATATATATATATATATATATATATATATATATATATATATATATATATTGTCAATCATACACATCACATGGATCTACTAACGAGGCCTTTTCCGCTGCTTATTTATATGATTATAAATGTTATTAGAGCCTATAAATCCCAACAATTTGAACATGTGATCAAGGAATAAATTTCATTTTTTTTGGTTAAAATGTGAAATATATTAGCACCAAGAATATAAAAGATAGTCGATCTATGACATACTGTTAGGTCACCATATTGTAACACAAGCATCAATATGTTAGAAAGATAGATAAGGTGATCGGTTGCACTCTTAAACACACACACGATATAGAATATTGAAAGGATATGCGTAGGAAATGTATTCAAGTGAACAACCAACCTTCAAATGAAGGTTTATGATAAGGTTTTAAAATGTACATTTTTTAGAGGTCATTTAAGCCTTTATTTGATCACTTTTGTGTCCGTTATTACTTAATATCGTTCCTTTTCACTTTTTAGGTCTCTTGAAGGCAAATTGCTGGAATGACACTTATTCGGACGAAAAGGCGCGAATATACGAAGAAAATGGCCAATGTCAAGAATCGAGACACCCAGGCTGCTGGAACTGAATGGGACGGCGTCACAACTTAAAAGGGGACGGTGTCACTGCCAAAATGGCGACGCCGTCGTGCATTTTTTGTGACGGCTCAGTAGCCAAATTGCTAATTATCAAGTGACGGCATCAGGTTTTAAAAGAGTAGGGCGTCGCAGCTCAGACGACCTAGATTTGATCCAGACGGCGTCAGAGACTGAAGGCGACGGCGTCACAGGCATAAGGTGACGACGTCACAATGTTAACGTGGCCAAGACGAAAACTTATTGACGGCGACCCGACGGCGTTACAATTAAAGAGTGACGCCGTCGCGATTGTAACACTATATATAGACATCGAATTTTTAAGTTTTCATTGTGTAGTTTTGTGGAGTAAAAACCTAAACCGAACCAAGGCTGTCTTGTACAGTATTTTAGGGTTCCATACCCTATCTTACATCAACATAAGTGTTCTACTTCATTAATTTAATTATGTCTTCAATTGATTGTGTGTACACTTGCATGTTCCCCATGTCCGGCTAAATTACTTGTGTGTTTGCTTAGGTAATATGAAACTTAGTTATTGAATATTGATTGGTTGTCTCTTATCTTAATTGTGATTGACTTAGTATTGCGATAGGTCATTCGTTGTGTTGTTAATGCTTGATTAATCTTTGTTGAACCTTAGTTTATAATCATCTAGAGTAATTGTAGGCTATACATCCAAAGAATACCTTAGAGTTAAAGTTTATAAATCCTAGAGATTTTGTAGTCATTAACCTTTGGTAGCTTCAAAGAGTTAGGGATAAACGCATACCGTACGACCTTAGAGACACAACGCGATTAAGAATAAGGACGTGACAATTCAACTATCAATAGGAGATAACTAGGGAGTAATAAAGCCTAAGAAAATACATTTTTAAATCATCATACGAGCACACAACAATTAGACATAGACTACCCTAGCTTAGATTTAATAACTAGATAAAAGTAGAGTAATCGATAGAAATACCAACCCCCAAATCCAAACCCCGAGATTCGTACCTTTCAATTTCCTAAAAAAATATAAAAAGCTAAAAAAATAATCTTCCTCAACCCCAACCTTAGCGTAGTAACTTCTCACTAGCATTCCTATTCCCCTAGAGAACGATATCAATTCCCATGGCTTACCCTAATACTACACTACAACGATTAGGTTTACTGCCTAGGGTGTTGAAAAACTTGCTCGACGAAAAGGAAGTTCCTTTGACCCCGAACGCGCTGTGTAAGCGTATCAAGTTTTTGGCGCCGCTGCGGGGGAATAGAATAGCTAGTTAGGAGTCTACCTCGTTTAGGTTTCCTTGCTTGATTCCTATCAAGTAAGCTTTTTTTTCACATTTTTAGCTTTCTCGTAGTCTATCCCCCCCTTCTTCGTGACCTTTCTTAGTAAACCCCATCACTTTTCATCATGGAAGGTGATAATCAACCACCAAACCTGCCATTTCCCCCCACCAATCCCTTTAGGCAACTTAGGACCCGCAGTTCCACCAAAACCCTTCTTGAACCTTTTGCTGAACCCGAAAGAGAGCTAAATAGGCGACGAAGAGCTCTCCATGAGTCGGAACCACAAGGCACCACCATCAACTTTGATGATGCCGCAACTGACGAAGAATCCACTCATTTCTCCAATTCCCCCGAGGCCGTCAACATTGACAACCTGAGCCAACATAGCGAGGAAATCCCCGTCTCTCAAGTTAATGGATCCATCAATAGACCAGAAGCAAAATCTCTCAAGGAATACTCTTCCCCCTCTGCATCTGGATTTACCAGCACCATTGTCTACCCTTCTGAACAGGTCAATGAGGTGTTGCATGCCACGGATATTTGGCTCATCCAGAATGCATGTCAATTCCATGGATCCCACAGCGAGAATCCCATTCATCACATCCAAGGAGACATCTAGATTCCGATTTTTCCCATTTTCTCTTCAAGGACAGGCCAAGGAGTGGCTCGATAAGCTTCCTTTAAGGTCCATCTTCACTTGGGAACAACTCGCAACCATATTCACCAAAAAGTTCTTTCCCCCTTGGGAGAACCGCGTCTATCCGGAACAAGATTCTTCGCTTCCATCAAACATATGAAGAATCTATTGTTAACTCCTGGACTCGTTACAAAGATCTCATTCAACAGGCTCCACACCATGGCATAGACCTTTGGTTGCTTATTCAAATCTTTTATGACAATGTCTCCCGAAATGATCAAAAAAGGATTGACTTCTCAACTGGCCGAATAATTTCCAATCTCACTGCAGAAGAAGGATGGGACCGCATTGAGGAATATGTCCAATACCAGGACAACACTTGGAATGAGCCAGTAACTGTAATGAGTATCTCTGCTGTCTCAAATGAAAAACTATCATCTCTCGATGATCGGATAAAGAAAGCACAAGATAAGCTTGCATACCTCACGAAATCGCCAGAACCTAAGAGGTTGTTTAACCCATATCTGATATGCGACATTTGTGGAGGGTCACACGAGAGCGACGAGTGTGATGATAACACACGTCAAGAGCAAGCCTTCCTTTCTAGTCATGACATTTATGATGACCCTTCCCTTCTCACGTTCTATCAAAATGATGAAGGCACTCCTTGGGGTAATTTAAAATGGAAGACTGAGGGAAATGAGTGTTCTGAATACACCATCCGTGATGCCTTTGAAAAAGAACTCGGGCAATTTACCATGGAAGGGGACATGCTTTTAAAGGGTCTCGAAGGATTCATTCAAGAGCAACAAGCTGAATTAGAAAGCCAGTTCACCGAACTCCACAAAAGAATAAGTGAACCTGGTCCAACCCATCACGATCCAACTTGTGCCATTACTACTCGATCAAGAATTACTACCAAGGATCCCCCACACCCTAACCATAATCCCACCACCAGGGAGTCCAAGTTAGGAAATGGAGCAATTCCTGAACCTCCTCCAGCCCACGATCCCCCTCCATAAACCTTAGCACCTGCCCAACGACCGACCCTCGCACGGATTCCTTATCCCTCGCAACTAAAGAATCAAAAGGCTGAAGAAGATAATGAGAGAATATTTTCTTACTTAAAACGGACTTCCATTAACATACCATGTTGGGAATTCTGGAAAGTAGGAATTCTGTTGATGTTACTGCTGACGAATCTGCTGAAGTGCAACATGATTATGCTCAAGAAGCAATTCTGCTGAAGCAGTAAAACGTGTAGATGGTTTCAGCTGATATTATATTTCTACTGATATAGTCAATCAGTATTAGTTTGTTAGGATATGCATGAGCTATTTTAGGTAGTGATATGCATTTATTTTATATTATTGTTTTATTTAGGGTTCCTTGTGTATAAAAGGAACTGATGTCTTTTGTATTGAAGATAGATAGAACTGGAGAAAACATTCCAGGGAAAAACATCATAAGAGAGAGTGAAAAAGATCCATAGAGGATCATTGTTTTATTAGAAAAACCTTGTTGGTAACTTTGATTGTGTTAATTATTATCTGCTGTGCATCTGTTCAATCATTGTTATTATACCCTAGTTGAGTCCGGATCTTGGTTTCAACAATTGGTATCAGAGCGGGTGGCTCTCGATCTAGGGTTTATAAGGTTTTTCAATTGCAGCAGTCGTGATAAAGCAAAAGAGACGGCAGATGATGGTATGATTTATGTTTTGTTACGATTTGGGTTTTTACTCGTACATTGATCATCTATTCACTAGTCCTATTATTCAATTCATGATAAACATATACGTGAGTTTTATTTGTGGTCATAAATCATACGCATATGTTCTCTGAATGATCATCTTATTGGTGTCATATATTTGTCGGTTAGTAAGTTGATTTGCAAATTAAAGATAGATCGTGATTGGCTATTCATTTAAGTGGGTCACGAAGGATCATATTGTGATAAAAGAATTCATTGGTCAAACGTTGAATTCACATTGATGATATTCGTATAATGATATTTTATTTCTGCTGATCGATAAGTACTCATTGGGTATATTATATTTCATAATATCACGTGATATTTCATGATATCAATATTGATATCTCACGCTGGTCCCCACACATGATTTTACATTCATATTTTGATCACAATTGAGTTGGGATCTCGTCAAGTGGGGTACATAATCAATAGCATTATCTGATTTTGGTTACATTGATCTACACGTGGGGCTCAAATTTGGTGTGCGGCTTCTTATTGGTTGGCTGATCACGTGGGTCTGTTTGACCTTGTGACTTGTTGCTGCAGTCACGTATATTATTTTGTTTCCACTGATAGTGGGTCGTTGCTGCTGAAGAGGTCACGTGGATACATATTGAATTTGTTTACTGATCATTTTGTTGCTGCTGTTCACACGCTGGTCCCCACTTGCATTGGATCTCATATTATTGCTTGCTATCACGTAACTTTACTGCTGTTATCATATAAAATGACAGAATTTGATAATAATAGGGATGAGGTTGTGTTTCCTTGTTTGATGAATGATGAGTATGAGATCTGGGCTAAGAAGATGGAACACTGGATCATGAATAATGATATGAATATCTGGAAGGTGATCCAAAATGGCAACAGCTTGAAAATGACTGGATGTGATCAAGCTGGAAATCTCTTTTTTCATCCTCCAACGACTACAGATGAACACATTGCTGTACAAAGAGAGTCAAAGGCCAGAACTACCTTGCTTAAATCTATTCCTGCTGATCATGTAGCAGAGTTTCGTTATATGGATGATGCAAGTCGTATATGGAATGCAATCAAAGCACGGTATGGTGGAAAGGCTGAGTTCAAGAAGATGAGCAAGGAAGTTGATGCTCAAGGTTATGCTGAAGAACTTGCAGGTCTACAATTTGCATTCATGGGCATCTCTCAGGTACAAAATTGTGTGTTTGGTTGTAGTGATAAATATAATGAACTTAAGGAAGCCTATGATATTTTGAAACCTAAATATAATGAATGCTATGTTGATGTTGAAGCTTATAAACAGTCTTTAAAAACATTAGAAAGACAAAAAGTGTGGTTTCAAAAGAATCAGTTGGCTTATGATGAACAGATAAGAGTGTTAGAAAGAGATCTAACTAATGCTAAAAATGAGTTAAAATATTCTGAGAAAGAAAGAGCTAAAGTAGAGCTAGAAAAACAAGAAGTGCAAGATAAGTTGGATACTGAAGTAGCTAGGCATAAAGAATGGCTAGTTTCTGGTGACAAGTTAGCTAGTCATCTATATGGTAGTCAAGCTCCTAATTCTGGGATAGGTTTAGGTTTTAAAAAGTATGTAGGATTAGAAGCTAGGCATGATGGGCATAATACTACACCAGCAGGTTTAGCTAATTATGTCAAAGAAGGTGACCTACATGTTGTACGTGGATCTATTAAAGGAATACCTATGCCTGTTGACCTTTCCCTTACTGTTGACTTTAATGGATCACACCATTTATATGGCAAAAAGTCAAGTGACTTGCCAGACCTTAGTAGCAAAACTAATGACTCTGTCTCTTGTTCTAAAAGTGACAAGTTATCAGATCTAAAGTCCACTAACTATGCCTCATGTGATTCAAGTGAAAAGTCTGACTCACCTAGGCACACACCCAAGAACACACCCAAGTCCAAAGCTACTGATGAGCCCAAAACAAAGCCAGTTACTTCTTCTGTGAAACACAATTTTGCTTCTAGTTCTATTTCTGATAAGTTTAAATGTAATAAACAAAGTTGTGTTAGGAATAAGTCTTTTAAGAAGAAATCTTGTTTTGTGTGTGGTAGTAAACTCCATCTTATTAAAGACTGTGATTATCATGAGAAAAGGATGGGTGTTTCCTCTGGCCATAAGACTTCTAGACCCACATGGACTAATGTTGCTAGTATTCCTCCATTTTTTCCCAAGGCTGCACATGTGAGAGCAGGTAAACCAGTTCCTACTGGTAAGCCAAAGGTGTATGCATATGTTTCTGCTGACAGGCTTAATAGGCCTTTTCCAGTTCCCTCTGGTGGAGGATATTCTTCACCAGTTACTAAGGGTTGGTGGAACAGTAAGCATAGACTTATGCCCTATAGACCTACTAGTTCTTATTTTCAGTCATACACACCTTATGTATCTCATATGAATATGGCACATGGTGGAGTTAGAGTGGCAACTGCTGTTAAGCCCTCAACAGGTTATTCTTGGAAAACTCAAATGAAAGGTTTATTCTGGGTACCCAAGAAAAATAGTCCTTGTCAGGTGCATTGATTAAGGGGAGGCCTAAGCCTAAGGGGAGGCTTATTGTTGTATTTTTGTATTCTAACCATTTTTGCAGCTGTTGGATCCTTATAAGCCTAAGGGGAGGCTTAGTGTTTCTGCTGACACTACAACTGTCTTTGGTTTCTGCTGTTGCTTGATGGTATATTTTACATGTTTTGTTTATTTTTATTTTTATTTTTATTCTTTCTTTATTTTATATTTAATTAAAAATTAAAAAAAAAATCGTATTCTTTCTTTTGTTTAAAAAAAATAAAAAATAAAATAATAATAATAATAATAATAATAATAATTCTAACCTGTCTGTGTTCAGTTTCTACTATTTCTTGCTTGCAGGTTTTGGTGTTGGTTAATCACCACACAACTAATGGTATTCATCTCACCATGTCTTTCTGACACAAGAGTTGACTAGCCCATAGGATTATGGCTTGTGGTAAAGGCTGCGGAAATCCATAAATGGTAATCAACACACCATGATGATGACGGCATTCCATCAAAGAGTTGGCTAGTCCAAAAGCAAACGGTTTTTAGTAAAGACATCTCAATTCCGTTGATAGCTGTAATGGTTTGCTCAAAATCATAGGGTACTCAACTCACCCATGCGTCATTGCTAAGAGTTGAAATGGTCATCAATTCACCATGGTTGCTGCCCTATTGGGTGATCCAAGGATTGGCTAGTCCTGAGCAAACGGCTACAGGTAAAGATATATCAAATCCGTTTTATAGTTGCTGATTTGCTAATAAATCAGATGGTTATCAGTGTACCATGGTTTTCGAACTTAAACATTTGGCTACTCCAGTAGTAATGGCTATTGGTAAAGAGACATCAAATCCATTATTTTCAATGATTCACCTCTCACAGGTGTTAACACACCTGGATGTGATGAGAATAGTATGAAACTAATATGTTTTGATGTACATGTTGTCATTTGTTGCTGCAAAGATCTGAAGTTTCAAAGTTTTGTCATCATAGAGATGTTACTATTATGGTTCTTTTTGCTGATGTTCGAGTACAATCCTCTTGTTCGAACTTTTAAAGACCTATCAGGAAACTGGAACTTAACCAAGTCAAATTCCAGTTTAGGGGAGGATTGTTGGGAATTCGGAAAGTAGGAATTACGTTGATGTTACTGGACGAATCTGCTGAAGTGCAACATGATTATGCACAAGAAGCAATTCTGCTGAAGCAGTAAAACGTGTAGATGGTTTCAGCTGATATTATATTTCTACTGATATAGTCAATCAGTATTAGTTTGTTAGGATATGCATGAGCTATTTTAGGTAGTGATATGCATTTATTTTATATTATTGTTTTATTTAGGGTTCCTTGTGTATAAAAGGAACTGATGTCTTTTGTATTGAAGATAGATAGAACTGGAGAAAATATTCCAGGGAAAAACATCATAAGAGAGAGTGAAAAAGATCCATAGAGGATCATTGTTTTATTAGAAAAACCTTGTTGGTAACTTTGATTGTGTTAATTATTATCCGTTGTGCATCTGTTCAATCATTGTTATTATACCCTAGTTGAGTCCGGATCTTGGTTTCAACATACCACTTCTCGATGTATTCTACCATATCCCAAAACATGGCAAATACTTCAAGAGGTTACTATCGAATCGGAATAAACTTGAAGGGTTGATATCATTAGGAGAAGAGTGCTCGGCTGTCATCCAGAAAAGCTTGCCCAAGAAGAAAGAAGATCCTGGTAGCTTCACCATTCCCTGCTCTATAGGGGCACTTTCTATGAAAAATGCCTTGGCAGATCGCGGGGCAAGCATCAACTTGATGCCCCATTCCTTATTCCTCAAACTCGGAAATTCAGGACTGAAACCAACTAGAATGAGTATTCAGTTAGCTGATCGATCAATCAAATATCCCATTGGAGTTTGTGAAAATATCCTTGTGAGAGTAGGAGAGTTCAAATTTCCGATTGATTTCGTGATTTTAGAAATGGAGGAAGATAACTCAGTCCCGATAATCCTTGGAAGACCCTTCTTGGCTACAGCTCGTGCCATCATTGATGTTCATGATGGTAAACTCACTTTACGAGTGAGGTCCGAGAGCTTAACCTTAGAAATCAAGGATTCTATGAGTCATTCCTCGTCTTACGATCACCCTATTTATTTTATTGAAGAAGTTGATGAATTTATTGATGACATAGATGGCTGTATTGATGAGTATCTATTAAATGAATTCATGAATAATGATAGCAACATGATATACAATGAGGAAGAGATTGAGATGGTTGGAGCTGTTTCCTTTTACCCTCATAGGGAAGAGGTTGAACCTCTTGAACTTCAGAAGACGGAAAACAAGCTAAAGCCATCGATCAAGGAACCTCCCACTTTGGAATTAAAAGATCTTCCGAGCCATTTAGAGTACGCCTTCCTTCAAAAAGAGGACCAACTTCTTGTCATCATAAGCTCCTTGCTGACCACTGAACATAAAGAGAAACTCTTAGAAGTTCTAAGAGAATATAAAGGAGTGATCGCATGGAGTGTTGCTGACATTAAGGGTATTGAATCTACTTTTTGTACTCATAAAATTATTATGGAAGAAGATTACAAACCAACCATTCAACCTCAGAGGAGAGTTAACCCTAATATCAAGGAGGTAGTGAAAAAGGAGGTTGTCAAGCTCCTCGATGCCGGCCTAATTTACCCCATTTCGGATAGCCCTTGGGTCAGCCCAGTTCAAATGGTTCCAAAAAAGGAAGGGATGACGGTTGTGAAAAATGAAAAAGATGATTTAGTACCGCAAAGAACGGTTACTGGTTGGTGTGTTTGTACGACTACAGGAAATTAAATGATGCCACCCGGAAAGATCATTTTCCATTTCCATTCATCGATCAGATGCTCAAAAGGTTAGCCGGGCATGAGTACTACTGTTTTCTTGATGGCTTCTCAGGATACTTCCAAATCCCCATTGCTCCTGAGGATCAAGAAAAGACTACCTTTGCATGCCCCTACGGGACTTTTGCTTACAAGCGAATTCCTTTCGGGTTATGCAACGCCCCCACCACTTTTCAGCGATGCATGATGGCCATAGTCCATGAGCTGATTGAAGATAGCATGGAAGTCTTCATGGATGATTTCTCAGTATTTGAGAATTCCTTCGACCTTTGTCTATCCAACCTTAGAAAGATGTTGAAACGGTGTGAAGAAACGAATTTAGTCTTGAACTGGGAAAAATGTCATTTCATGGTAAGAGAAGGAATCGTCTTGGGGCACAAGGTCTCCGAAAATGGAATCGAGGTCGATAGAGCTAAAATCGAATCGATATCCAAACTACCCTATCCTACTACCGTTAAGGCCATTCGAAGTTTTTTAGGTCATGCGGGCTTTTATAGAAGATTTATTAAGGACTTCTCGAAAATTGCCCGGCCAATCACACAGCTTCTTGTCAAGGATGCCCCTTTTGATTTTTCTGAAGAATGCAAGGAAGCATTCAATCGCTTAAAGAAAGATCTTACTCAGGCTCCGATAATGGTCACCCCTGATTGGTCCCAACCATTCGAAATCATGTGTGACGCTAGTGATTATGCTGTAGGCGCAGTGCTTGGCCAAAGAAAGGAAAAGCATTTTCAACCAATTTACTACGCTAGCAAAACCATGAATGTAGCGCAAGAGAATTATACAACCACCGAGAAAGAACTTTTAGCTGTGGTTTTTACCTTCGATAAGTTCAGACAATATCTCGTCCTTTCCAAAATTGTCGTCTTCACAGATCACTCCACCTTACGATATTTGTTTTCCAAACAAGATGCAAAACCTCAACCTATTAGGTGGATTCTATTGCTTCAAGAATTCGACATTGAAATTCGAGATAAAAAAGGAGCTGAAAATCTTGCTGTTGATCATCTATCGAGGTTAGAGAACCCAGACCTTGAGAAGTTAGACCAAACCGAGATTCGCGACTCTTTTCCTGAGGAACGGCTAATGGCCATTAAGGAAATTGAGCCATGGTATGCGGATTATGCTAACTATCTGTCCAGTAGGGTTTTGCCAAATTACATGACTAGGCAAGATAAAAGGAAATTCTTCACCGCGCTAAAATACTATTTCTGGGATGAGCCCTTCCTATTCCGCATATGCCTCGATCAGATCATTCGACGTTGTGTGGCTGGAAGAGAGATTGACCGAATTATGAGAGAATGTCATGCGGGACCATCTGGGGGGCATCACGGTGTTAATGTCACGCACGAAAAGTTTTCGATGCCGGATTCTACTGGCCTACTGTTTTCCGCGACGTTAAGAGATTAGTTCAAACGTGCGATGCATGCCAACGGTCGGGAAACATCTCACGGAGGGACGAATCACCTCAGAACTATATCCAAGTCTGCGAAATATTCGATTTTTGGGGTATAGATTTCATGGGACCTTTTCCAGCATCTGGAGGAAACGAATACATTCTAGTAGCTATCGACTATGTATCTAAATGGGTGGAAGCCCAAGCACTTAGGACTAACGACGCAAGAGTAGTCATCCATTTTCTAAAAAAACTCTTCGCGCGATTCGGGATTCCCAAGGCATTGATCAGTGATAGAGGCACCCACTTTTGCAATGCTCAAATGGAGAAGGTGATGAAGAAGTATGGTGTTCCGCATAGATTTTCTACAGCATATAACCCCCAGACGAATGGGCAAGTAGAAAACACGAATAGAGCATTAAAGCGGATACTTGAAAAAACAATCCACCAAAATAGAAAAGATTGGGCTTTCAAACTAGATGAAGCACTCTGGGCATTCAGGACTGCTTATAAAACACCTATCGAAACAACCCTTTTTTGCTTGGTATACGGGAAAGCATGCCACCTCCCTATTGAACTTGAGCAAAAGGCATACTGGGCACTTAAGGCATGCAATATGGATTATTCTGAGGCAGGGTCAAATAGGTTCCTACAGCTTCAAGAACTGGACGAACTAAGACTTGAAGCTTATGAATCATCGATCACATATAAAGAAAGGGCGAAAAAATGGCATGACCAACGAATAAAGAATCCTAAAGAGTTTGTGGAAGGAGATAAGGTGCTCTTGTATAATTCAAGATTGAGAATATTTCTGGGAAAACTCAAATTGAGATGGTATGGACCTTTTTTGGTGAAAAGGAAAATGGACAATGGGGCTGTGATACTACTAGACCATGATGGAAGGGAATTTACCATAAATAGACAACGTGTAAAACATTATCAATTGGAGAATAATGAAACGGTCAACGATGTGGATATTGTCTTGGAAGAAGGTGGCGGTAATGAAGTTATGTAGGGGCACGACTTCGAGTCTAGCTACAAGACTCATAAATAAAGAAAAGCACTTCGTGGGAGGCAACCCATGCTTAATTGTTTGCTTGTTTGTGTGTCGTGTATCTTTTATTGATTGTTTATTCTCATGTTTAAATTTGTAAAAATGCTTTATTTTGTCTTTAACCTCGTCTTAATTACATATAAAGGTATTTTACATAAGGGATAAGTGTAGGGAGGATTACACAAGTTTTTAAATGAAACTTAAACATGAGAATTTCAATTAATTAAAAGATATACATGTGTGTGTGTTCGAGTCAAATTCTTGTATCGAGTCATAATGGATGTTTTTGCAGGACTTTTTCCAGATTCTAAAGATATAAATTTTCCAGAATTTTTTCCAGAAAATCGCATGAACCGGTTTCTGTCAGGATAACCTGACGGCGTCAGGAGGAGCAGAAACAACATGCTACTTTTTCTCGTTTTCTGTGCTACTTTGGAATTTTCCAGGTCTTAATTTTCCAGAAAATCTGTAAACATCCATTCCACAAGAATTATATACTAGTTTAGTAGAGTCTTGTATATATATTGTTACCGCCGATTTTACACGAAGGTTTCGTTTGTTTTCTTCAAGTGTGCAGGTTTAATTTACCAAGAAGAAGATACATAAGATGAGAAGGAGCTTTTAACGCAAACGTTCTTCTTGAAGAAAGATGTAACCACCACTTTACACGGATCCTACCGAGCTAATCAGGGTAGTACTAGTTTCTTTCGTTTTTAATTACCTTCCATTATCATAACTTTGATACTTTCAGGGAACATTGGGGACAATGTTCAGTTTAATAGGGAGGGAAAATAAAACGGGAACTTTGAAACTATGCTTATCCTTGATTATTTGCTTTGTCCAATTTCATTTGTGTAATAAACCATGAGAAATATCGGTTAGGGTAGTTTTGACACCAAATTTAAAATTTTCATGACATGTAGGAGTGGGCCATTAGTCTTAATAAAGTGTCTCATGGATAGGAAGTTGCATGACTAGCACAAAAACCCTTTACCACCTAAATTCCACCCAAAATGTGAGGATCGCCCTTAGATTTGTAGGAATTAAAGCATTCATCTTTAATGCTTAGAGTGTGAACCGGTAGTATAATAGATTCTAGAACTTGTTTTGTGATGCATCCCGAGATCGCTAGTAAGACTACACTTGTGTAGTTAGGAATAACTAAATGATAAGAGGCATTAGGATAACCCTTGTTCGATACCCGTAATATAATTACTTCTTCCACATCGGTTGAGTAATTCCCCCACACCCATGCGTTGTACTCACTTTTAGTACACGATACCCCTAGTTAACCCCTCTGAGCCTGTCCTTTTCGCGGTTCTCGTGATGTTTCGGTTTTCCGGAATATCAATGAAGAGCATTGTTTACACCCCACCCCCAAATGTACAGCCAAATCGCCTTAGCCTACCTTGTATGCACTCACTTTTAGTGCGTTATTGTTATCATACTAAACCCTTAGTTCAATTATCTTGTTGCTTCCATAAGTTGCTAAGTCGAGTCATATCCTTTGTACACAGTTTTGGGACGATTGGGACTCATGGGAAAATTTAAATTTTATGAAATGACGGGTAGGGAACGTTAAATTCAAATTCCCTTTATTTGCGTAATAATGTACTCCAAGTGTTTTGATCTTTTCAATTCGGGTCAAATTAGTGTTAAAGTAATAAAAACTCAAGTGTAGGGATGTGCCTATAAATCCCTATTATTTTGATATTATCCTAGAGGATGGTAGAGTAAAAGTGTATGAAAAAAAAAATTCGAAAAAAAATAGAAAAAAAGAGAAAAAGAAAAAAATAGAGTGTGAAAAAAAAACCATACGGGCTACCATCCTACATCTATCTTTAAATTTATGTATGTTTATTTCAGTTATCTAGAGTTTAGAGTGTCGAGTCTTGGCTTAGCAACGCCATTCTTCTCATGCTTGTAACATATATATTTTTGACTTGCCACCACTAAATAGCCTATCCCACCAAACCCTTTGTTTCCCTACCGTAAGCCTAACATTACAACCCTTTAAAAGACCTCTTGGATAGTCTTTCCTAGGTGCTTACGCCAAAGATATGATGGTTTGATCTAGTCTCAAGCCTATGGTAATCTATGTACTAGGACCAGTTAATGAGTGTTTATCTTCCATTTCCACTTTGATATATTTCATATACAACCGAGAGATGTGAGTATCCAAACACCCCTTGTGAGGTGCTAGTATGTAATTTCCATGCTTGTTATGAATTTTTCGGGGCTTATATGTGTTGTGAATTGTTCTAAACCAATGCTTCATGACCCCTAACTTATAAATTAATTGGCTAAAAGCACATTTGCTTGAGGACAAGCAAATACCAAGTGTAGGGATATTTGATAAGGTTTTAAAATGCACCTTTTTGAGGGGTCATTTAAGCCCTTATTTGATCACTTTTGTATCCGTTATTACTTAATATCGTTCCTTTTCACTTTTTAGGTCTCTTGAAGGCAAATTGCTGGAATGACACTTATTCGGACGAAAAGGCGCGAATATACGAAGAAAATGGCCAAAGTCAAGAATCGAGACACTCAGGCTACTGGAACTGAAGGGGACGGCGTCACTGCCAAAATGGCGACGCCGTCGTGCATTTTTTGTGACGGCTCAGTAGCCAAATTGCTAATTATCAAGTGACGGCATCAGGTTTTAAAAGAGTAGGGCGTCGCAGCTCAGACGACCTAGATTTGATCCAGACGGCGTCAGAGACTGAAGGCGACGGCGTCACAGGGATAAGGTGACGCCGTCACAATGTTAACGTGGCCAAGACGAAAACTTATTGACGGCGACCTGACGGCGTCACAATTAAAGAGTGACGCTATCGCGATTGTAACACTATATATAGACATCGAATTTTTCAGTTTTCAATGTGTAGTTTTGTGGAGTAAAAACCTAAACCGAACCAAGGCTGTCTTGTACAGTATTTTAGGGTTCCATACCCTATCTTATATCAAGATAAGTGTTTTACTTCATTAATTTAATTATGTCTTCAATTGATTGTGTGTATGCTTGCATGTTCCCCATGTCCGGCTAAATTACTTGTGTGTTTTCTTAGGTAATATGAAACTTAGTTATTGAATATTGATTGGTTGTCTCTTATCTTAATTGTTATTGACCTAGTATTGCGATAGGTCATTCGTTGTGTTGTTAATGCTTGATTAATCTTTGTTGAACCTTAGTTTATAATCACCTAGAGTAATTGTAGGCTATACATCCAAAGAATACCTTAGATTTAAAGTTTATAAATCCTAGAGATTTTGTAGTCATTAACCTTTGGTAGCTTCAAAGAGTTAGGGATAAACGCATACCCTACGACCTTAGAGACACAACGCGATTAAGAATAAGGACGTGACAATTCAACCATCAATAGGAGATAACTAGGGAGTAATAAAGCCTAAGCAAATACATTTTTAAATCATCATACGAGCACACAACAATTAGACATAGACTACCCTAGCTTAGATTTAATAACTAGATAAAAGTAGAGTAATCGGTAGAAATACCAACCCCCAAATCAAAACCCCGAGATTCGTACCTTTCAATTTCCTAAAAAAATATAAAAAGCTAAAACAATAATCTTCCTCAACCCCAACCTTAGCGTAGTAACTTCTCACTAGCATTCCTATTCCCCTAGAGAACGATATCAATTCCCGTGGCTTACCCTAATACTACACTACAATGATTAGGTTCACTGCCTAGGGTGTTGAAAAACTTGCTCGGCGAAAAGGAAGTTCCTTTGACCCCGAACGCGCTGTGTAAGCGTATCAGTTTACAACATTATTTATAGGGGAAGGGACTAAGGCAACACTAGAAGTTCCCTTCCTTCCTTATGGGCTTGGGCCAAGGCTTATGGGCTTTCTACATAAGTCTTGCCAATAATACTAACATAAAAGCCTAATTAAGCAACCTATTACATAGTGATTACAAACACTTGAAATATAGTTTAGGAGTGATTCCAACAATCTCCCCCTAAGTGTTGGTAATTAATGACTTAAGTAATCTTTAAGCGTTGTTGGTGTTGATGTTATAATTGCTTTGACGTCTTCTGACATTCTTCTTTCTTGTGAGAAGAATTGCCTTGATTCTAACAATCTCCCTAGTGTGAGGATCTTGTTTTTCGTTGAAGTTTTCAGCTTTGACATCTTCATTTATCTTTGTTCTTTGTTCTGGTGTGGATATGGTGATGTTATGTTGTGGTAATCTGTATCAGGTCCGCTTCGTTGCTCAGGTGTCTCCATGTCCTTCTCCAACATGCTCAGACGCTCTTTGACATTGGATATTAGGATAGATGTAGTTCTCTTTAGTCTTTATACTTTGTAGATTCTTTGGCTTTGAAGAAGAATCGTTCTGACTTTTGTGTTGCCTTTCGAGAGAACTTCAATATGTGTTGTTGTTGGTAGGAGCATGTGGAGAATCTGCACGATCATCTCCCAGGAGCATCCATAAGAAGAAAACATAAGAATGGGTTAGTGATAAACACCAATCGATCACTGTGGTCGTTTCTTAGAGAATTGGCCACTACGATTGTTCTTCTGATGAATGTCTTGATTCCATTCACCTTGGTCGGGCGAATCAGCCGTCCGAATCCCATAAGGGACAGTTGGCATTACATTGAACAACTTCAAGTAATGACCCACATCTTCAAGACTCGATTCTTGAAAGGAATCTCCTTAGCGGGATTTCCAGCACTTACAAGTTCAAAATTTGAGCGTGGTAACAGCATATTGTGAAAACACATCTCTAATTCTAGCAAAGGCTGTTCCTGAACTGGAGTCCCTCAAGTAGGATAACACGATGTACCAAAGTACACCTACAGTTCAAGTGAGTCGCTGAGGTACACCGAAGCATCACCTCATGACTGTAGACTGTTTGAGACAACACTAAGCGTAACCCACGAGGAGTTACCGAAGTGACCTTCTGTCAGGGCTGTTTGATGTTGACCCTGGCAGGAGTTTCCATTCAATCACTGAGGATCACAGTTGTGAACCCCTCAAAAATGTTCTCGACAGATTGCTAAGATCTGTGTAGGACTCTAGAATAGTATCACTTGCGTCCTTATTGTTGAACGACAAGTGATGAAATGTCGAGTGTTCCTAAGAGATCTTTTGATGAATCTCGTGGCTCTAGACTCAATAGTGCACTTTGGTTTTCCTGAGCGGAGACTAGGGAGAGGGTCTCCTTCTTCAATACCAGCAATCTCTAAGAGAGAGCCGATAGTTTACGTAGGGTTCCCTGTGAGAATGAAACAAGCTTCTGTTGAGAGAAACTTGAGTGGCTAAGAAGGTTTAGTGCATGCGTCACTGGGTCCATGACGAGTTTGATCTTCAATACCGGTGTCATCTAGTGACATGCAGTAGCATATGTATTGAACCCGGTGTCTGCCCAAAGTTGAATAATCTGGAGGGCTATTTCTTTTCACCCTTTTCATTACGTTTCTTTTTAAGTCTTTAACTCCTTCTTTCTTCGATTCTCATTTTCTCCTTTTTATAATCATACCTAAGGACTTCTAAATTCTAACTATTGGTGGTGTCCTTGGGTAGATCCCTCCGGCTCTGGCGGATAATAGGATGGTTATTCCTAACCTTAGTCACCTTATAACTCCATGACTAACCTATGTTGCCATAAAACCATTTTCTTGAAAATCTCTCAAAGTGTTTATGAGTAAAAACATTTTGTACCACTGTGAGAGTTTTTATATTTTGCAGAAATACTCCCCCTCCACACGTGCTTAAGTGTTTTGACAAAAGTCTGCACGGTGAGAGAAGAGCGCACACTTTTGAATTGATCGACTCAAGATAGACAATTCCCCGAGAGACACGGTTACGTTGCATAGTTAAAGAGTTACATTGTCAGCTTTTAGGTGACAACTAGCTCTAATAACTACCTTGAAGGTGTGGATAAACCTCGAAAGGTTGTCAAACCCGTCAAAGTTCATGTCTATCAAGAGCTTCTCGAATAGGTATAATCGTCTTGGATAAGTCTTTGAGGACAAATATTTTCGATGTATGACAGTTCGGAACTCATCAATTCATGGGTTAAGTCTTTAGCACGAGGATTCAATCACATCTTTCACAACATATTAGTATCACACAATTTTTCTCCCCCTCAAAAAATGGCATATAAATGTTATTTTTGACGAAATTTTGATATCGAATATGTCCATTTCGAGTTTTGTGGGAAGATTTCCACGAAGAATCATTTGTGAACAAAGGTTTTAAGCAAGTACTCCCCCTTAACAAGTAATACTAACTTTTGAGGTTTTGAAAAACATAAGGAGAAGTACTTGTTCTTTTGAGCAAAACTTTGAAAAAAATAATGAAAGTTTTGATAAGTTTTGAGCAAATCTTTATTATTTACTATAGGATTGTGGCACTGAAGCGTACCACAGGGTCCTTTCATTACAAGAACGGGTTGTACACTGTTATGTGTGCACAAGCCATAGTAAATAATAAAGATCAACACATCCAAATATTAATCAAGAGAGTAATCAAGGAGTACCATGCAGTCCGTCAATAACACCGGAAGTTCTTTCTGGACGATGATAGCCTGTTAGAGAGATACTCGGTCGTCTACCCATGAAGCTTTCCAAAGTCCTTATCTGATCGCGACGAAACAACCTTTCATCAATTCTTGTGATGAATTTCTTCACATCCCTCTTTTCCCTCGAATTTCACCGCTTCTTTGACCCGATGCCTTCATGAGTCTCCTTTAACCGATATGCTAACCCGTCCCGAACCTTCTTCAAAGTGTGATCACAAAACTTGTGAAGCTCATTACATGCCATGAAACAGTTATGGTGAAGTTCACTACGGTAGACTACGCCAAACTTTGGTTTCTTGAGAATGGTGTACTGAGCCAGGTGGTTGATATCGGGAATGTTTAGCAGTTGTTTTGTAAGATTAACACGTTTTTGGTATGATTCCACGGCAAGTTGAAGGTCTTCAACACGTTCCTGGATAACGATGCTTCTGATGAATATCAGCAATGACTTGATGTACTGGAGCTGGATGTTGGTGGAGAAATGTCGCATTCGACCTTGTACCTTGGCAAGATACATGTCTTCAATGTCATTGAGTGACAATCTCGGAAAATCCGCTTCAGAAAAGTCATATTCCTGTTCGTCTTGGCGTTTGACTACGATTTTCTTTAGGAATGAGTAGTCCCATTTAGTAGACAGGCTGACATGCATTATAGCAACGATCCGTTGGTCACTGTACACCTCTTTGTTAGATTTGAGTACCTGGCAGCTTTTGTAGTAGATTCTTCTCCTTTCAGGCCAGTGATGAATTCTATACAGTGCATCGAGGTCATAATTAACCACATTATCAACGAACATATGTGTGGCTTCTTCCTCGATGGCCACATTGTTGGAGAAGATTGCTGCCGAGATGGGGAAGGTGAGTGAGGTAGCATATTTCTTGCTAACATCGCTACCGTGTTGAAGAAATTCCAGGTCATTGTTGAAGAAGTACCGGTAGGGAATCAGTTGTTGATCAAGTCGACCAATGGTAGGTAGTGGCTTTGTCCAGTCGGTGTAGTATGGAGCCTTGTCAGGTCTGGTGAAGTCGATGTTAGATTCAGGGTTGAGCCAATCAATATTTTTGGACATGGCTCGTGCTATGTTGTCGAGATGATATTCGACTTCAATGGCACTGTCAAAGCTGTCCTTAAGCAGTTGGAAAGCATCATTCTTGATTCGCTTTAACTCTGCTTTCGACATCTTCTTCACTTTAAACTTTTCTTGAATGATCTTGACTTGCTCCATAGTTCGACCATCTACCCGTTCTTGGCTTTCCAGTAATTGAGGGGTGGCATCGACAAGCTTTGAAAACCATTCATATTCGTCAGTTTCATCTTCATCTAGCCATGATATAATTGATGTTGACTTTTTCTTCTGTGGCTTGGAGGATGATGCTGGTTGCTTAGTTGATGTAGAAGAAGTGGGTTGTTATTGGGGCTCAAGAATGTCTTCGTCATCACCACCGATGTATTCAAAATGATCACCAGTTTTCTCCGTTGGTGGTGGAGACTCAGAGTCCTGAGGTTTGTCGGTAGCAGGAGGACGTTGTGAAGATATTCTGGTGGTGGTGGTCCTTTGGGATGGTGGAGGCATAGAAGAGGATTTTCCAGTTTTCTTTTTGCGTTTTGGCTCAGAATCCTTGTCCGCATCATCGTCGTCTCTTGGTCGCTTAGCCCTTTCAGCTGACTCTTTACACGAAGTTTTGAGTTGATATTCCAATAATGCCTCAAAAAGTTTAGCTTCGTCAGAAGTAAATGTTGTAGATCGTTGAGACATTTGTGTAACAAGCTTGGAGATTAATTCCGAATCAGAGACAACCAGAGACGGGACTGGATTGATTTGCATAGCAACAGGGGTAGTTGCCATTGTTTGTTTGACCAATGACATGAGATATGGATATAGTTGTCTGGCGAGCATTTCTCTGGTGACTCCAGGGACAGTGTCGAGAAAGAACTTGTGAGTGTAGTCCTTTATTGTCTTGTCCATTTCCCCTTGGATATCTCTATTGAGAAACAGCTGAATCTGCTCTCTTTCCTCCGAAAACTCGTTCATCATATCTTGGAGTAAATTTAGTCTGTCGGCCAGTTGATTGAATTTCTTGTTGACCACGTTTCGTTTCCTTACTTCCCTGACTGCTTTGACAATTTTGGTCTTTGCGCGTGATGTCCAAGTGTTGGTCGGTTTCTTGACAGATTTGGATGTTGATCTTGTGGTAGCATCTTTGGATGGTGGTGGAGATGAATGAGATGATGAGTCAGGAGAAGGCTCTGGGTCTTTTGGTGGCTCAGAAGTTCCTTCAGGGTTGTGTTCAGGATTATCTACAATGTAATCATTAGCTTCTTTGCGAGCTTTAGCCTCTTCTTCAGCCTTTACCCTAGCCTCTTCTTTTGCTTTAGCTTGAGCTTCCTCTTCAGCTCTTTCCCTAGCAGCTTCCTCAATATCTTCATCAGTTATCTATTCATCCTTCTCCTTTTCCTCTACTTCAAAATCAAAGATGATTTCATCTTCTTGCTGCTGTTGCTCCGTTGATTCGTGAGTGGTGGTACCAGTTCCCTTATCGGGTTGATAAACCGCATCGATAACGGGTGTGGTTAGTGCACCAACACTTGACTTCAGACGGAGTAGGAACATACTCAGCAGGCTGGACAGCAGGGAGCAGAAGAATTGCTCGTAAATCAGCAACAGTGATGGTGACTTGTTTATTGTCGAGAGTCACCGTAACAGCATCTTGACCATCAACTTTCTTCATTGTGTGCCAGAACTGATGGATATAGATCACTGGAACCGTTGCTGATTTGGTGAGCATGTTGTTGTAGGGATGAGTCTTAAGAATGTCCACGGCAATTCGGCAAGAAGACTCAGAGCATGTGAAGTTATCAAAGTCAACCCTGAGGTTGTTCTTTCCAAGCTTCATACTATAACCAGTCGGGAATATATCTTCTATTGTGAGCTCATTTGGTGCGTTAACATTTTCCATAGTGATGTCCATGTTGTGATCTGAAAGATATTGAGCCAAAAGAACTAACCTATTGAAAGACATTACGTTAGTCAAATGTTGATTTTATTGTCCAATTATTGAATATGTTATGTTAATGAATGTTACGAGTCCAGTGTCACTTGTTGTCTAAGAGTCCAAAGAGGTCGTGATAAGTTTCTTGAGTGTATTAATTTTGAATTTTAAAGTCCACATTTTCACTCATTCACACAGCATTTTAACAATTATAGCTCATTAGTGACATTTTGGTCTTGTGACGTTATGAGTAACTTATTTACAAGTTAGTACGCGTAACATTTCATTGGTAAAGTTAAAATTTAGGCTTAAGCGTAAGAATGCAAGCTTATGCGTAAACAAAGTGTAACCATACACGTAGACCTAAGCGTACGCGTAGGAGTCCCTATTACGCGTAAGAAATCTTACGCGTAGGAAAAGGCTCTTGGCATATGGCTTACGCGTAAGCGTATGTTGGGAGCTTATGCGTAAGGTTTACTCATAAGAGTGAATCTTATGCGTAAGACTCCAATTTTATGCATATCCTTCACAGGATACGCGTAGTCCCTTTGTAGAACCTTATGCGTAAAGGTTACGCGTAAGATTTCTCTTATGCGTAACGGCTACGCATAAGGTAATCCTTAAGCGTAAGTCCATTATACCCTTGTTTCTGAATTGGAATGCGTAGAATCCTGAAATAAATCAATCATAACATTCAAATTAACACAATATTCAGCCTCTTTCAATCACACATGGCAACACAAGTCATATACAGATACGCGTAGACTAAGTTTATGCGTAAACTAAAACCCTAAAGTCTCAAATTTTACGAATAAGAAATCTAGCCATGAGAATTGCACCAAATGAATTCTGGTATGTCTTAGAAGCCTAATGAGTTGCTTTCAACTAGTTTTAACATTAAACACCTCAAGAATCAAAAGTACCCAATTCAACGAATAGCTAAACCCTAAATTTTAATTTAGCAAAATTAGAGTTTCTGGGTAAGATTCAAGGTTGTTTTTGGTTGATTAAGCATGTAACAATCATCATACAAGCTACTAATTAGACAGAAACACTCCCAAAATAAAACACCTAAATCTCACGCATAAACCCTAAATTTGAATAAGTGATTAAAACTGTTTCTGGGTAAGATTTCTTGATGAAAATGGTTTACAGACTTGATATAAACTTTGAAAACACAATCTATTTCATCAGAATCAACCAAGAATGATTATTAGTTTATACGCATACGCGTAAGACGAAAATCATTCATATATGAAAATCTACCCGTTGGATTTGCAAACGATTTAAGACCAATGTTTGAAATTGCTTATAGAAGCTTAAAACACTTACAAATTTGATGTTTATAACACGGATTTGTTGATGAATTTTGGAGCGTGGATGAAGTGGTTGAAGAAATAAATGTTAAGTGAAGTTTGGTGGAAGGTTTTGTAAAAATTAAGTTTACACTTTTGACAATTTTGGCCCTTCCACCTCAACCAATTTCATCCATAGCCCATAACTTCCGTTTTTGTTAAGCGTGAAGTGTAAGTTTGGAAAGAAACTTGACGACACTCCACCTCGACTTTAGAAATAGAGAAAAGTTACAAATTTGAGTCCGAGGAGTGTTTAGAGACAAGAAATGTATCCACCATTATCAAAGATACAACCATTACTGGGTAACATGCAAGTACAAGGTTTTATGAAACAGAAAATATTTGTATTCTCCCCCTCAACACTTGATCGATAAAAATGATGAATTGTTTGAAAGAGAAAAGTGTTGACGGAAGATTTGTACTTGCGATGTTTGAAAGAAATTTAGATAGAAGAATATTTTTGTATTTTATAAATTTTATATTTTTGTATTTCGTTTTTGATAAAATATTTTCAAAAGAGGTTTTGGTGTTTGACTAGTTTTAAGAATGTGACAAAAGTTCGACCAGTTCCTCTGGAGTCAAACACCTCATACCAATCCGGTGGACCAACTCAGTAAACCTAGCAGGAGCTAAGGCTTTGGTGAGAAGGTCTGCCAGTTGATATTCAGTACCCACAAAATATAATTCAACAGTACCCTTTTCCACATGCTCCTTGATGAAATGATATCGAAGATCGATGTGCTTAGACTTCGAATGTTGGATGGAGTTGCACGAGATCGCAATAGCACTTCGATTGTCGCAGTACATCGGGATTCTGTCAAATACGTAACCATAGTCTTTGAGTTGTGTTCTCATCCAAATGAATTGAGCACAACATGCCGACATGGCTACATATTCTGCTTCGGTTGAGGACAGCGATGTACAATCCTGCTTCTTCGATTGCCATGACACCAGTTTATCACCAAGAAATTGTAGAGCTCCGAAGTACTTTTAGAGAATCTAAGCAACCTGCGTGATCGGCGTCTGAAAAAGCAATTAGTTCAAAACCAGAATCCTTCGGATACCAAATCCCTAAGTTAATGGTTCCCTTTATGTATCGGAGGATTCTTTTAGCCTCGAGAGGTTAGTTTCAGTTGGTCGCGACCGATAACGGAGCAAAGATATACAGACAAATACAATATCGGTCTACTGGCTGTTCGATACATGAGAGACCCAATAATACTTCGGTACTTGGTAGGGTTAACCAATTTCCCATGCAAATCAGCGTCCAGTTTCTTGGTATGTGCCATAGGTGTGCCATAGGTATCACAGTTTTGCATTCCATGTTTGTTTAAAATTTCAAGAGCATATTTGGACTGACTCAGGAAAATACTACGGGGTGATTCATGAACTTGCAGTCCTAGAAAGAACGTAAGTTCACCCATCATGGACATTTCAAAATGTTTTTTTCATAAGTTTTGAAAAAGTGTTTGAGTACTTTAGATGTGTTGACCCAAAAATGATGTCATCCACATAAATTTGAACGATTAAAATGTGTTCCCCGTGATATTGTATGAATAGTGTTGGGTCGACCGATCCTTTGATGAAATTATGAGAGATGAGAAAGGATGACAACTTATCATACCACGCCCGAGGGGCTTGTTTGAGACCGTAGAGAGCCTTGTTCAGTTTGTAGACGTGATTAGGGAACTTTGGATTAACAAATCCTTCTGGCTGACTAACATAGACTGTTTCTTTCAGATTACCATTTAAAAAGCAGTTTTGACGTCCATCTAAAAGACCGTGATGTTCATGTGAGCCGCGAATGCTAGAAAAATCCGAACAGCCTCAAGTCTAGCAACCGGTGCGAATTATTCCTCGTAGTCAATTCCTTCTTCTTGTCTATAACCCTTAGCCACCAGACGTAACTTATTTCTGATAACCGTACCTTCAACATCCAATTTGTTTTTCCAAATCCATTTCAGACCAATAACATAGACCCCTGTTGGTTTTGCAACCAATTCCCATACTTCAAGATGTTTAAACTGGTTAAGTTCTTCTTGCATGGATTCAATCCAGTTGTCATATGTCATGGCTTCTTTAATATTTTTGGGTTCAGCTTGGCAGACGGTGAGTGCATAAATGCAATGTTCACCGTCGGTCTGAAGGCGTTGTCTAGTTACGACTGGTTGATTCGGGTTTCCAATAATGTTCACAAGAGGGTGGTCTCTAGTCCAACTATTGGGAATTGCAGATTACAAAACGAGCAGAAATGAAGAAAGAAGAAACAATGAGGGGCCTATTATGTAATAGTTAGCTTAGATTTACTAGTAAGCTAAGATTAGGGTTTTTGTAACCTTCCTCTAGTATATAAAGAGGGTAGGCGTCTAGGTTACATGCATCCTTTCATTTATTTTGATTGTATTCATCTTTAATGAGAGTCTAGACATACGATTATAGCGTGTGTACATTAGTAGTAGTAGTTTCTTTGTTTTGATTAATAAAGAAAACCTTATTAGTGATGTTGATTGTGTTATTCTATTCCGCTGTACATTCAATCAATCAATGTTACTCATACCCTAGTTGAGTCCGGATCTTGGTTTCTACACCAACGATGTGTGGAGGGTTGATGTTGATATACATTGTGCAGATTAGGAGGATTCAAATGGCTTTTAGATGATTCCGCAACATCAGAAGTGGCAGTTTCATTTGCAAAAGGGTTGAAGAACGCATTTGGATCATAATCTGCAGGTGGGGGTACTTCATGGTTCAGAAGATCATCAGCTGGTTCAGGGTCATTGGATGCGGTTTGTTCGGCTGTTGTTGTAGAATCAATTGGAGGTGCTTCTTCAACAGTTGTTGTTGTTTCAGTGTATCAGGGATTGGATTATTATCAGGTTGAGCAGCGGAAACATTTGATACATCTGGAGCAAGTTGATCAATATCATATCTAAATAGAGGAGCAAATAGCTGTTCCATTTGACGTCGAGTAAGCTGTAAGCTTGGTTCAGCTGATGATGGGGTTTGGGAGAAGTTTAGACGGTTATGTCCGGGTTCCAAGCTATTTTGCTCAGAAGCCATCTCTGTAAGCTCATCGAAATTTGCATGAATCATTTCCATAATCTCCCTTGTACGACGATTCCAGATCCGGTAACCCTTAGAGTTTTCACAGTATCCAACAAAGACTCCAATGTCAGCTTTAGCCTTGAGCTTACTAAAGTCATCACGATCATTATTTGGGTAACAAAGGGATCCAAATACATGAACGTGTCTGAGATTCGGTTTACGCTTGTGGATAAGCTCATAAGGTGTTTTGTTGTGGTGTTTGGTAATCATTGAACGGTTCTGAGTGTAGCATGCAGTTGACACGGCTTCAGCCCACAAGTAATCTGGAAGTTTTGCATTGATCAACATCGTTCTTGCAGCTTCCACTAACGTACGGTTTCGTCTTTCAACCACTCCGTTTTGTTCTGGTGTCCGTGCAATGGATGTTTGATGCTAAATTCCCACTTTCTCATAATATGCACGAAGAGTTTGATTCACAAATTCAGTTCCTTTGTCTGTTTAGATTTGTCTGACTGTGTTCCGGAGCTGAACTTGAATTTTCGTGAGAAAGGTGATGATCATCTGTGGAGCTTGATCTTTAGTTCGAAGAAAATAAACCCAAGTCCATCTTGAGTAGTCATCCACAATTACCAAGATGTAGCATTTGCCGTTAATCGTCTGTACACGCATCGGACCACACAAATCCATGTGAAGAAGATGAAGTACATGCTGTGAGCTGTGTTCCACCTTTGAAGGAAAGTGAGCACGAGTGCTTTTCCCTTGTTCACAAGCTGAGCATAGGTGATCTTTAGAATACCAAAATCTTTGGAGACCTTAAACAAGTTTGTAACGTGCAAGATCGGTTATGGTTTGAAAGTTTAAGTGTGAAAGTCGACGGTGCCATAGCCAAGATTTTGTAGATGTTGTCTTTGAAAGTAGACATATGGGAGATGAAGTAATCATGTCTTGCATTGAAATTGTGTAAACACTTGATGTGCGGGTTCCAGACATAAGATCGTTTCCTTGTAGATCACGAATGAAACAAGTTTTCTCCCGAAAAGCAACTTCCAAATCTCCATCACAAAATTGACCAACTGAAAAGAGATTGTGACCGAGACCTTCCACATAATAAACCCTGCTAATTTCGATGTTACCATTGATGTAATCTCCGTAGCCCATGATAGCTGCAAAGTGATCATTCCCGAACCTGACAGTGCCAATGAACTTTGATACAAAGTTTGATAACAGTTTGAGATTGCCTGTCATGTGTCGGGAACATCCGCTATCAACAATCCAGATGCTGATTTGTATCACCTGCATTACACAAAGACGACACAGATGGAATAGAAGTAGATGTGGAACCCAAAGAGTTAGAGGGTTCCGATGCAGTTATAGTTGAAACACAAATGTTTATGATTTTAGGTATCCATTTAAAGCCAAGTGTATTATGTAACCATTTCTGCCATCTCCAACTAGTCTTAGCTTTGGTGTTAGTAAATGCACTAGGTGATAAGTTCTTCCTAGGAGGTGAAGGGGTTTCTATGGGTACATCAATGATCATAGCCGGAACACCAGAGGGTGGTTTACCTAGCACAGACTTAGAAGCAGTAGTGGGCCTAGAGGTATTCCGTTGTCTATTATTCCGCTTATGAGATAAGATAGCATTAGCAACACATTTATCATGACAACTAGAAAACATGCTTTTACGACAACCAACAAAAGAAGCTTCAAACATAAAATTTAAAGTACTTAAAGATTTAGCATTCGTTACATCACTTTTTCTATTACATTTGTCTAACTCAATGTCTAAAGTGGGTGAAACTTGAGTCTTATTCAAAGTCCTAAGGTGTTCTTCTACTTCAGAGGTCTTTATTGTTCTTTTTTTACGTCACAACTTCCTATTTTTCCTTGATGTGCTCTTAAGCTGTGAAGTGCTAGCGTTGGGAAAAGAGGCAACTATTCCTGTTTCAGTAGAGGGAAGCACATTAGTTTCTTGTGATGTGTCATTTGGCAGTCTAAGAATTCCTGGTGCAATTATGTTTGTGTTACTATTCTTATCTTTATCATATTTTTTTATCTTTGCTTTCAACTCAACAATAGTGTGCAACAAATCTTGATTCTCAGAGCGAATGTTTGCATTAACATGTAAAACATCTTTAGTGTGTGCAAGATAATTATCAAGTTCTTGTGATGCTTTATCACGAGTCTATTTTAGCAAATCAAATATGACACCATATTTTGTTTTGATTTTGGCTATTTCTTGTTCATATTTTGAAATTTGACATTTTAAAGACACATTTTCATCATCCAGATGTTCTATTTTTGGATCAACAGATTTTGAACGCAACTGGTTGATTTTTTTTTGCAAAGCAAGTTTTCGATTTTGACAATCCTTTTGAAACCTTTGAAGACGACGTTTTGCATTTGAAAGTTCGTTGATCAGACGCTCATTTTCAATTTTCAAAGATTTGATTTGCTGCACATTATCTATATTCCCAACATTTTCAACAGAATCAACAGCGATATAATCAAATGCATATGCAACAGAATGAAGTAACATAACATTTATGGTATCAGCACAGATAACATCTTCCAAGAGTCGATCAACATCTTTTCCTAACATTTTCTTTTTACGTTTAGTATTTGAAATCGATGTTTCTGTTTTCTCGAAAACTGTTTTCCTAAGTCCAAGCTCCTTGTGAAAATCCCCTTTCCCAATATATTGCCACATTTTCAGATTTCGAACATGAGGTAAAATTATTTTCTGAAAAATATCTCTTTGATTTCGCGCATGAGGCGATTGAAAATGTTCAACTTTTATTTCAAAATTGATTTCAATTTCACGTTCCAAAAGTTTGATGTCCGATATGAATGTATCAAAATATTTAAGAATTTGACATCGTTCGGGTAATGTTTTTACTTCACTGAGTGAAGGTAAATGACCATTAATTTGTGCATTATTGGGTTGGGGACCAACATTAGAAGACTCAGAAGTAGGCGTGATAACCCAAGGTGTGTTATAATTATCCTGTTGTGCGACGAAAGTTATGGCTTTTGAATAGTTAAATGGTTTGCAATAAACAACATTTTCTAATTTTGACCGACTATCGTCTTCTGCATCTAATTCCTCCATACGATTATATTCAACAACACTCATAATGGAATCATCAATTCTATGTTCGCACTTGTAAACTTGAGGATTTGGTTTGAATGCTCTATCTGAAAACTTTGGTTTGTAATCAGCAAGATTCGGTCCATATCCATTTGGATTTGGTTTAAAAGTAAACTTTTGAATAGTTGTGATTGACTCACCATGTTTGTAAACAACATTTCGAAACTCTTTTATTTTGTTTTGTAAGTCGACAATTTCCTCAAGATAGTAATCTATTTGTTTCCTCGAATGCTTTTTGTATTCACAAAACTGTTTTTGACAAGTTAACAACTCAGACTTGGCTTTTTGAGTTTCCGAAGTGAGAGCGTTAAGTTGTTGTTTATGATCATATTTCAGTTGTTCTATTTGAGACAACAAAGCATTCTTGGAAGCAACTAGATCACATATCTGTTTTTCCAAAGATTTTTCATTTTGGTATTATTTAGCAAATGCGACTTCAAAACCTTTTTCACGTGTCTCTTTTGTTTGAAAAATGTTGAGTTGGAACTTTAAGCATTCATTATCCTTAGTCAACAGTGCAATTTTCTCATGTAATTTCTTATTGATGTCTTGCCACTTTTCCATTCGGGATTTTTTGGTCTGAATTAAATTGGTCATGAGCTCAAGATCTGGATTAGACACAGGTTTAGCTTGTTCAACGTGAGTCTCAACATGATCATTATTTAGATCCTCGAATATAACCACGGAGTCAACTTGATTATCAATATTAACCATAACGTCATCTTGATCGTCAAATATAACTACAGGATCTATTTGATTATCATCGAAATGAGATGTAGACGGCTCATGTTGAACACTCTTATCCTCGTCGGATGCAGATGTTGGCGGAGATATCAGATCAAAAATGAATATAGTTTGATCCGGTACCTGAGACAAGCCATCAGTGTCATACACTGGGCCTGTGTCACTCATGTGGAGTTCTTCCATGTTTGCCATTAACATTCTGCTGCATTAGCCTGCAAGTCCTCCATGTCATCATCAGAATCTGCATTTGCCATGAAGCTTTGTTCCTTGTTGGTAAGAGTTCCACCAACTTCATCCTTGAGAGCCAAGAGTAGAGCCTCTTTGTGATAAGCGTTGCCTCTTGTCCTCAGCTTTAGGCATGCATTAGCCAGATGAACCTTTTCATTATAGTTATAACAACGAAGACCATTAACCCCAGTCTGAGCATTTCCCTGATCAACCACTTGAGCCCGTTTTTTTGGAGCACCCATGTTATTCCTTCCATTAGCATTAAACCCTTGACCACTACCCATCTGACGAACATTACCATGATTCTGAACTTCAACACGTCCATTGTTAACAACAGCTTGATTCCTTGTGTTTGATAAGGTACAAATGCGATTGTTGGATTTGTTAGAGTATCGACCGAAGGATCTTGCAATCATGACAAACCCTTGTTGCAATGCATCGAAAGCTTCTGCATCCTCATTAGATTCGCTGTAAAGTGCTTGATCATTGTTGCTGTTGTATGGAACCATTTGATTTTATTGTGATTGTTGTTGCTGTGAGGGATCGTATGGTGTGATCTGAGCAGTTGGTTGTGGAGGATTTATGAAGACAGTTTGTAAGGTTGGGAATTGAGGATAATATGCTTGAGCCCACAAAGCTAGAGTTTGATTATCCGGGAGTGAAGGCAAAGCAGGGATTCCACGGATGATCCTTTCTCTGTCAACTTCCTTTTGGTGGGGCTTCAAATAGTCATACAACAATCCGTATGTAGCTTGATGAAGATTCTTCGCTTGACGGATGAAAATAACATACTTTTCCCAATCAGGACCAAGACTGCTTAGGAACTTTGTGTTGACTGCAATTCTTGGCATAATGATATTATGTTTATCCAAGTCATTGATGATGTCTGAGAATCGATGATGATATGACTCTAATGTCTCCCCTGGTTCAATCATGAAGTGTTCATATGCTAAGTAGATTTTGGATTCCATGTCTTCTTGATTGAGTTATGTGCCTTCCATTAGAAGATGAATGTGCTCCCACATTGCTTAAGCAGTCTTCTGAGCATCAACACTACGAAGTATCGGATTGGGTAATCCCAAAAGGATATATTGCATTGAAAGTTCATCGGCTTCTAAGTGTAGAAATTGGTCAGTAGTAAGTTGATCAAGACCGACAACGTTGGTGATATCATCTCTTGGTGGATTAGCATTCGGATCTCTGGGTACAGTAAGAGTAGGAATTTGAAAAGGACCTTCAAGGATGACCTTCTTCAAGAACTTTCCATGTAGCTTTTTTAGATCACAAAACCTAAAGAACCTTATCACCCATTGATCGTAGTTTCCGGGAGTGAGCATTGGAGGTCTATCAAGTGATCCAGCTTCATGAATGGATTGTTGGCTACTTAAAGCTTCACACATCTTTGCAAACCAAGACGGTTCCTTTGGTGTAGTACCATTCATAGCATACTTGGCTGGATACTGATTTTGGAAGTATGTGTAGTGTTGTACTTGTTGACTAGGATTTGGCGGAACCATTTGTGGTGGAAGAGGAATTGCTCCTTGTTGTTAAAATTGTTGCATTTGTTGTGGAGATGATGGAGGATATTGTTGATAGAATTGTTTTTGTTTTTGTTGTTGTTGTTGTTGAGGATACATATGAGGAAACTAGCTAGAGTAAGGTGGTTGAGACATCTTGAAACTTGTGTTGATGATGGATCTTTGTAGTCGAATGAAACTTTATTGATGAAGTAACCTTATGTGTAGAAACCAGCTTAAGCGTAGAAAGCTCCTTATGCGTAAAAAACCAACTTACGCGTAGAAGATAGCTTACGCGTATAAATAGCTTACGCGTAGACTCGTGAAAATCTTAGCTTAGGCGTAAACCAAAGGCTTAATAGTAGAATGATTATGCATAATATTTGCTTATGCGTAAGACAGGCTTTGGCGTAAGAAAATGCTTAGGCAAAGAGAATTCTACGCGTAAGATGTTAGCTTAGGCGTAAAACTAGGGTTTTGCCCAAAAATCCCTTACACTTATACCAGTGTAAAAGATATCCAAAGTCGAAGTGTTTTCAGGCTTTTCCAAGCAAGAAAACACTAAGTAAACCAATAGCACAGAAGATCAAATGATGAGAAGCTTACGAGTAACAGATGCTTAGGCGTAGACTTTGAAGCTTACGAGTAAAACTAGGGTTTTCTTACGAGTAGAAAATACCAACTTTCACCAAAAACTGATTTTATGTCCAAAAGTGTTTAGAAACCTGATTTTTATGATGAAAAAGCTTCAATATCACCAAAATAACAAGAAAGTATGAAACTTGATGATTCAAATCCACTTTCACCCTTACGCGTAGACAGTACCACACGAATGAAATCAAGCTCAAAAACGATTCTACACACGTAAAGTTTCAAACTTGATGCCAAAAACGTAAACTTTAACACTAAATAAACCTTAAAGTACAAGAATCTTGAATTTTAAAGTGTAAAATTTAAAGCTTTTAGGCGTATGAAAGTTTATTTCAACGAAACTCACGCGTATGAAACACAACTTCAAAAACAAATATGTTTCACCCAACTAGATGGCGATTGATACCACTGTTAGGTCACCATATTGTAACACAAGCATCAATATGTTAAAAAGATAGATAAGGTGATCGGTTGCACTCTTAAACACACACACGATATAGAATATTGAAAGGATATGCCTAGGAAATGTATTCAAGTGAACAACCAACCTTCAAATGAAGGTTTACAACATTATTTATAGGGGAAGGGACTAGGGCAATACTAGAAGTTCTCTTCCTTCCTTATCGGCTTGGGCCAAGGCTTATGGGCTTTCTACATAAGCCTTGCCATTAATACTAACATAAAAGCCTAATTAAGTAACCTATTACATATTGATTACAAACACTTGAAATATAGTTTAGGAGTGATTCCAACACATACCATGGACATGTCCCATGCCCCCATCAGATGACTAATGCAACATGCTACAAATACTAGCCATCAAACTTCAATTTATACTAAAACCATTTTACACACATACCAACTCCATAGAAACTTATCACAACAATAGATAACCAAAAGTACACCAAACAAGTAGAAGAATACTTGGAAGTTGGAACTGTAAAGATATCCCAATCCAATACAGAGAAAATATAAGTTATCCATACTAGCATAGACACTTTTATAGAACTTCACAAATATAGCCCTGACAACAAACTACCTTATGTAAACTACTAACCAATCCTACCAAACAACCCAAACACCCAAATATTTCATGGCACACAAAAAAGGGAAAGGGATGAAAATAATTGCTTTCATTCACAAGATACTAGCCGTATGTCAACAACTTTAAAACGCATCCATCAGCCAACTAAAGCTAGTTGTAATGTCGACCCTTGCAAAGGTCGATCTAGCCCCGAAAGACGCATCCCCCTCCCCCTTTATCTCGCTCCATTCGATTACCAAAGTGACCCAACCTTTTGCCAAAGGTTGTGTGTGAGTTTTATATTAATTAATTTTTTTGAGGTATGTTTTTTGTTGTGACTGGGGTCGTCTTACTACATGCTTAGGGTCATGTGTTTGATTTTAAAGAGAAAAGCTGAGGTGTCGCTGAGGTGATAGAGTGATCTGGTCAAGTGTTGAGTCACCATTGCTACTAGTACATCTAACGTGCAACAAACTCATACCAAGGACGAGAACTCGTTATGGATCAACAACAAACATTTCAAGCCATATTGTTAGCTCGAAAACTAACTACATCATAAAGTTAATTTGCCTTAAAAATCCAAACATGGACATGAAACTTATGAAAACTTGGTCTACGATGAACACTTTTAGTTCTAAAATTACAAAATAGTTTCAAACATTTTATCAAACACCTGTCATGCATTCTCATAAACACATCATTTGGTAATTCATATTGTTACAAGTTTGCCACACATATAATTAGAACTATTGATATTTTTCTCTGATGATCTAACGACACAAAACACTTTTTAGACTTTCTTACAAAACAATTGGGCTGCATTTAGTTAGAGGAAAACACCGTTATTTTTCACAAAGAAAATAAAGATTGCGTTTAAATCAAATGTTTCTCATCAAATTCTCTACAAAACACAAAACATGCATTTCCCAACTTAACAAGTGAAACTACAAAACACTTTTTTTCCTTATTTCCTTTGTAACTCCCATTGTTTTTTTAAGAATAGAAAAAAATATCACATGAAAGAGTTTCTATATTTTGTGAAAAATTGATCTCTTTCTTTTTTCTTTTTACAAATTTGAAAATAAATAATTAAGATTTTTTTTTTATCTAACTATACACACCCTTGACTTTTTATATGATCCCCATTATTGGTTTTTCTATTTGGTAACACTGGGAACAAAAATAGGATAAACGTATGGAACACACTATTTATATACTTATTGATCATGTAGCAAAACATTATGTAGCAAAACCTTACTGAATTGCCAATCTATTTAGATGGTCCAACATAGTAACTTATATATTTGTGTGTAATAGGGTAATTAACTTTGTATAGAGATTTTTCATCTTGAGTTAAACATGACTAATCATGTTTTCTTATAAAAAAGAGAGTGGTTTTTATAAAATGACTCACTTTGAATTTGGAACAAAGAACATATTAATTTTTATGTGAGAAACATGACTAGTTATTAAACTTAACATTAAAGGATGACAAATCATTAACTTTATTGTTTCATAAAAATATGTAACATTAATATTTATTTACTATGAAAATACTACAGCTACACGTTTACACATGCATGAGTAACATAAATAGAAAATCTTATGCTAAAAGGTAAAACAAGAATTGAACTACTAACTTACAATAATAACACAACATTTTGTTTTGGTAACAGACTATAAGCTTGTTATAACAGACTATAAGCTTGTAACATTGTAAGCAACTTTGAAGAATAAACAAATGTTCAACTTAACATTAAAAGATCACAATCAATTAACTTTGTTGTTTCATAAAAACGTGTAACATCAATATTTTTTTGCTATGAAAAAATATTACAGCTACACGTCTACACATGCATCCGAGCATAAATAGAAAATCTTAGGCTAAAAGGTAAACCAAGAATTTAACTACTAAATTACAATAAGAGTAAAGTCTAAAATACATCCTTGTGGTTTATCCTTTGTCTCACTTTACATCCATAAACTTTTTTTTTGCACAAAATCATCCCTCCGTTAGTAAAGTTGGCACAAATACATCCCTCTGTTAGTAAATTCAGTTAATAAGGATTAACGGTGCAAATATTTCTCTGTTATCTCCTAACGAAAGAGAAAATATTTGCATCATTAGTCATTAGGACTAACAATACAATAAAATAAATTGCATCGTTAGCCCTAAGGACTAACGGTGCACTCCATCGCCACCTACCACCCAATGCCACCACCCACCGCCACCTACCACCTCCACCGCCACCTCCACCCACCACCAACCAACGCCACCACCCCCACCTCCACCGCCGCCACCACCCACCGCCACTACTGCCACCACTAAACCACCACCTCCACCCACCACCACCTAACGCCACCACCCCCCACCTCCAACGCCACCACCCACCACTACACCACCTCCACCCACCACCACCCAATGCCGCCACCCCTCCCCCACCTCCACCGCCGCCACCCACCGCCACCACTGCCACCACTACACCACCACCTCCACCCACCACCACCCAACGCCACCACCCCCCACCTCCACCGCCGCCACCCACCACCCCCCAACGCCACCTCCATCCACCACCACCTAACGCCACCTCCACCCACCACTGCCACCACTGCACCACCACCTCCACCCACCACCACTGGCACCACTACACCACCACCACCTATTTTTGTTGATGGTGATGGTGACGGTGGAGGTGGGTGGCGGTGGTATTGGGTGAAGGTGGTTGGTGGTGGCAGTGGTGGTGGTAGATGGCGATGGTGGAGGTGGTGGTTAGGTGGTGGTGGGTGGAGGTGGCGTTGGGTGGTGGTGGGTGGCGGCGACTTTACTTATTACATTTCACATATCACTTATTACTGATTGCTTATTTATTACGGATCCTTGATGTGTACCCAATTTTTAAAACAAAGATTCTTGAGGGAAGGCAGATAACTAATTATCGACTTAGCTTTGTATCTTTATCGGAATAAAAGTTATCGAAACGAGAATTTGAAGAAATTCATTTCTCACAAAAATAAAAAATCTAGAGGAAATAGGAAAATGGGAACGAAAGGTAAGTACACAAGTAACTTCCATGGGTAGTGTTAGCATCTAAAGTCATATGTAACATTGATTTCGATTTTACGCTTAGTTTGGGACTTGTGAAAAATCCGGGACGATGTATTATATCCGTATGGTCACTTCACGCTGTGTTGTGTTTCCTATTCCGTGATCCTAACGTGTCGTTTGAAAAATGTTGGAGTTATTGATCGACATGAAAGTTCAACAAACCGTCATTCATAATCGGAATGTGTTTAACCGTAATATCTATACATGTGAATTAAAAGGTAAACGGGGCGTTTTTTAGAATTAAGGCTTTCTTAATCTCTTTTGAGGAATCTTTGCTACTTCTTCATAGGTTTAGTAGAAAGAGATTGTAATCCTTGGTTTTAGAAGCGTGAGTTGATTGCATTGCGTGAGGACACGACAATGGTCTCGTCTGGGGTATTTTGGTATGTGCTAAAACACATACCTTTTCATCAGTAAATCTAACCCAAAATAACCAAGAAAGAGCCGTTTATTGCTAATATTTGTGGTTTTCTTGAGTTTGTGCTTGTGCAGTGCGGATATGCAAAACACACAAAAGGAACCAAATCGGGCGTAAATCAGAGCACGAGATCAAGAGAGTTTGGTGAGCGAAAGGTCGGGATTGTGCATTTATGAAGATTTTATTCTCTGAGGATGATTTTTGGAAGTTATGATCATATTTGAAGAATTGTCAAGATCAGTCCTTGAACTTTGAGTATTTGGCGAATAGACCCCGAAGTTTCGAAGTTTCAAATTCAGCCCTTGGATTATTTGAGATTGGCAAAAATGACCCTTGGATAATATTTTCAGTTTTACACTTTTGGTCCCTGAAATTTGGGTTTATACATAAATGGTCCTTGAAATACTAAATGGGTTCATTATAAATCCTTAAATCCAATATATCTATCCATGGCCCAACACAAAAGCCCAAACCAATCCATTACTAATACCCGGTTCAGCCAACCCAAGTATCCAACCCGTTTTACACAATTGGACCCCGGTCAATACCCATCCAACCCGGTCAAAATACTTGAAATAATATTAATAATACACGCGCGCCTAATTTTTGCCCCAATCCCAAACAAACCCGTAACCTAAGAACCTAAAACACCCTAAGATCAATTGCTTCAATTCACTATCATTAAGGGTATAATGGTACTTTCCTCGACACCTCTTGACACACGGATGCCATGTCACCAATCCGTGTGTCATTCCACTCTTATCCCGCTTCACGATTGGTGAGCATGCGTGGTATGCATGATCCAAGGGGTAATATTGATTGGTGATGTGTGGGATTTGATCAATGGTCAAGATTCGCCAAAAGAAACACATATTTGAGCCTTACGGATCCTTCTATCAAGACCGGAGCTAGCTATATAAGGCCCTTCATTCACATTGTAATGATATGTAATATAGGAGTAGTATTAGGAGTAGAATAGTAGAGTAGATTTAAATGCTTTCAATATTTTTAAGTTTAATTTCAGTCATTTAATTCTTGTACTCAAATTTCATTATCAATATAATCATTTTGCTTGAAGTCTTATTTTGAATCTAAATTACGTTTTAGTCAAGTTATAAACTCATTTTAATCTCAAAAACTCTCATTGTTCAATTCTACTCTTAATTGCTACTCAAAATTTCACTTCAGTCAATAAAAGTTAAAGTTGCAGAAATCATGGTAGTTTGGTTCGATTTCTTGATTAATATGGGTGGAAATTGAATTTGATATGGGTTGAGATCAGTTTAGGATTAGTGGTACCTTATTTTCTGTATGCAAGCCATAGTGGCAGGACAAATGTAAGTCCAATTATGTTTCAAGTTCTTAATAAGTAGCATAATTGTTAGTAACTGTTGTTTGTTTATGTTTAATGTAGTATAGTTATTGATTTCCTGCTTGTTTAATTGATAGTTATCATTGTTTTATATTATATAATCACTGCTACATTACTAGTGTAAGTCTGCACAAATAAGCTCAGATCTGTATCATCATCATTTGATAGATTTAGTTATAGACTTGCATTAGTAAGTTGTTATTCGATATTAGATCGATTTAGTAGTTTTAATGGATTAGTTGTAAGGATTTTAAGAGTAGAATGCATATCGGTTAACTAGTGATTGATCATTCTTTGTCATTTCGTTATTATTTGCATCGAGACTAGATATGTTTTAGTGAGTATTTGCTGTCATAATTTCTTCATTAAGCTCTATTTAGGTTATTAAAACTTGTATGGAGGTTGATAATGGTCTAGTTTAGAGTTTTGCTTCATAAAATTTCATAACAGGTTCTATAAAGAGTGTTTGGATTAGAAGAATGATCTGAGTTTTAGGAAGGTTTAGTGATCATTTACTGTTGCACTTGTTTCATTAAGGTAATATCTAGTTATTTAGACAATCATTTTGCATCTGTGTTAGCCTATAGTCAAAATTATAGTTTAGTTAAAATCTGCTGCATATCAGTTTAGTTTAACTTTGCATAAGCCATGATATAGGTTTAGAGCTAGTCTAGTTAGCTTAATCATGCCTTAGGTTAGCTTATTATATCATTTGCAGTGATTTAGAAGCTTATAAATTTCATAAAAGTCATATATCTAATCTGTTTGTAAAAGTCAGAACCCACCTGTTATGAACATACTCAGTTATATCTGAGTGTGCATTTGGGATTTGCAGCAGCCATTTCTTGTTCATTTTAGCTTGTTATTGGCTGAAACTTGGTACATATGTTCTCTGCCTGGTAGTCTTTAGTTCCCTACTGTTAGTTTTCCCTTTAGCTTATTGGATAAGCAATTGTAACGACTTAAAGTAGAGGCCAGGACAATGTTTTGCTTAAAGTAGTCAATTAGCTCAATACTTGGTAATCTACTTATTAGAGGTTAGGATTAGGAGTATTTAGTTGCTGGTAGTTATTTTTAGTATACTTTAGCTTCATTATCAATTGGTGTCATTTAGTGCTTATTTGCTTATTTTAAAATGCTTATTTAGAAACAGTTTACACTACAGCTTCCATATCTCACACATAAGCTATTGTTTTCTTATTTTTCATAGATTTAGTATAATAATTTAGAATTTTCCTGAAATTTTCATAATTTTTAGTCACTCTTTAGTATTTTTCTTAATTAAAAACAGTTTTTAATCATTTTTAAATAATTTTTATTGCAATTAATTAAGAAAAAGTTCCAAAAATTAATTTTTCAATTTTAATAGATTAAGATAAATATAAAAAGCATAAAAAATATTTTTCCTTATTTTTCTCCTTTTATTTGGTATTTTTAACTATTTAAATTAGATTTTAATAGTATTAAATTCATAGAAAATAGGAAATTAATCTAAAAAATAAAAAAATAGTTTTAAAAAGTCTTTTGAGTTATTTTAGATTTTTTGAAAAGTAATTTCATAATTTTCCCCTTTGTTTTTATAATTTTTAGATATTTAGTCTTATTTTTAAAGTTAAAATTAGTTTTTAATTCAAAATAAATCAAGAAAATTCCAAAAAAAATAGTTTTAATTCTTAAATAGTTTTCTAATATCATTTTTAGAGTAAAAGTTATTTTAGGTTATTTTTAGGATATTAATTAGTCGTAGTTGCATTTCATTCGCGTTTCGTTTTAATCCCGTATTTACATTTTAGTGTAGAATTGAATAGTTTGCCATAATTCTTAGGTTTTCCCCATAGATTTCATTTCCATTTACTTTCCTTATTCCGTAGTTTAGATATCATCATATTAACCCCTTCTCTTATTCAAATCACAAAATTCGGGACGTGAGTTGGAAATTCCATTCAACCCTCGTTCGAACGATCTCGGTGCTCAAACCTAACACGTTTGAGTTACCCAACATACTACACTCAACTTCTCTCTATTATTGGTTTGTCCGAACCATTTTAAGTTTCTTACGGTTAGTCATTCACAAGTGGCTAGCTTGTGTGAGTAAGCTTGACGTGTTTTGGCATTCTCGTAAATCAATTTTTGAATTTTGGTATGTGCTAAAACACATACCTTTTCATTAGTAAATCTAACCCAAAATAACCAAGAAAGAGCCGTTTATTGTTAATATTTGTGGTTTTCTTGAGTTTGTGCTTGTGCAGGTACGGATATGCAAAACACACAAAAGGAACCAAATCGACGTAAATCAGAACACGAGAGATCAAGAGAGTTTGGTGAGCGAAGGTCGGGATTGTGCATTTATGAAGATTTTATTCTCTGAGGATGATTTTTGGAAGTTATGATCATATTTGAAGAATTGTCAAGATCAGTCCTTGAACTTTGAGTATTTGGCGAGAATAGACCCCGAAGTTTCGAAGTTTCAAATTCAGCCCTTGGATTATTTGAGATTGGCAACAATGACCCTTGGACAATATTTTCAGTTTTACACTTTTGGTCCCTGAAATTCGGGTTTATACATAAATGGTCCTTGAAATACTAAATGGGTTCATTATAAATCCTTAAATCCAATATATCTATCCATGGCCCAACACAAAAGCCCAAACCAATCCATTACTAATACCCGGTTCAGCCAACCCAAGTATCCAACCCGTTTTACACAATTGGACCCCGGTCAATACCCATCCAACCCGGTCAAAATACTTGAAATAATATTAATAATACACGCGCGCCTAATTTTTGCCCCAATCCCAAACAAACCCAGAACCTAAGAACCCTAAAACACCCCTAAGATCAATTGCTTCAATTCACTATCATTAAGGGTATAATGGTACTTTCCTCGACACCTCTTACGACACACGGATGCCATGTCACCAATCCGTGTGTCATTCCACTCTTATCCCGCTTCTGATTGGCTGAGCATGCGTGGTATGCATGATCCAAGGGGTAATATTGATTGGTGATGTGTGGGATTTGATCAATGGTCAAGATTCGCCAAAAGAAACACATATTTGAGCCTTCTGGATCCTTCTATCAAGACCGGAGCTAGCTATATAAGGCCCTTCATTCACATTGTAATGATATGTAATATAGGAGTAGTATTAGGAGTAGAATAGTAGAGTAGATTTAAATGCTTTCAATATTTTTAAGTTTAATTTCAGTCATTTAATTCTTGTACTCAAATTTCATTATCAATATAATCATTTTGCTTGAAGTCTTATTTTGAATCTAAATTCTGTTTTTAGCTGTTATAAACTCATTTTAATCTCAAAAACTCTCATTGTTCAATTCTACTCTTAATTGCTACTCAAAATTTCACTTCAGTCAATAAAAGTTAAAGTTGCAGAAATCATGGTAGTTTGGTTCTGATTTGCTGATTAATATGGGTGGAAATTGAATTTGATATGGGTTGAGATCAGTTTAGGATTAGTGGTACCTTATTTTCTGTATGCAAGCCATAGTGGCAGGACAAATGTAAGTCCAATTATGTTTCAAGTTCTTAATAAGTAGCATAATTGTTAGTAACTGTTGTTTGTTTATGTTTAATGTAGTATAGTTATTGATTTCCTGCTTGTTTAATTGATAGTTATCATTGTTTTTATATTATATAATCACTGCTACATTACTAGTGTAAGTCTGCACAAATAAGCTCAGATCTGTATCATCATCATTTGATAGATTTAGTTATAGACTTGCATTAGTAAGTTGTTATTCGATATTAGATCGATTTAGTAGTTTTAATGGATTAGCTGTAAGGATTTTAAGAGTAGAATGCATATCAGTTAACTAGTGATTGATCATTGCTGCCATTTCTGTTATTATTTGCATCAGTAGACTAGATATGTTTTAGTGAGTATTTGCTGTCATAATTTCTTCATTAAGCTCTATTTAGGTTATTAAAACTTGTATGGAGGTTGATAATGGTCTAGTTTAGAGTTTTGCTTCGTAAAATTTCATAACAGGTTCTATAAAGAGTGTTTGGATTAGAAGAATGATCTGAGTTTTAGGAAGGTTTAGTGATCATTTACTGTTGCACTTGTTTCATTAAGGTAATATCTAGTTATTTAGACAATCATTTTGCATCTGTGTTAGCCTATAGTCAAAATTATAGTTTAGTTAAAATCTGCTGCATATCAGTTTAGTTTAACTTTGCATAAGCCATGATATAGGTTTAGAGCTAGTCTAGTTAGCTTAATCATGCCTTAGGTTAGCTTATTATATCATTTGCAGTGATTTAGAAGCTTATAAATTTCATAAAAGTCATATATCTAATCTGTTTGTAAAAGTCAGAACCCACCTTGTTATGAACATACTCGGTTATATCCGAGTGTGCATTTGGGATTTGCAGCAGCCATTTCTTGTTCATTTTAGCTTGTTATTGGCTGAAACTTGGTACATATGTTCTCTGCCTGGTAGTCTTTAGTTCCCTCTTGTTAGTTTTCCTTTAGCTTATTGGATAAGCAATTGTAATGACTTAAAGTAGAGGCAGGACAATGTTTTGCTTAAAGTAGTCAATTAGCTCAATACTTGGTAATCTACTTATTAGAGGTTAGGATTAGGAGTATTTAGTTGCTGGTAGTTATTTTTAGTATACTTTAGCTTCTGTTATCAATTGGTGTCATTTAGTGCTTATTTGCTTATTTTAAAATGCTTATTTAGAAACAGTTTACACTACAGCTTCCATATCTCACACATAAGCTATTGTTTTCTTATTTTTCATAGATTTAGTATAATAATTTAGAATTTTCCTGAAATTTTCATAATTTTTAGTCACTCTTTAGTATTTTTCTTAATTAAAAACAGTTTTTAATCATTTTTAAATAATTTTTATTGCAATTAATTAAGAAAAAGTTCCAAAAATTAATTTTTCAATTTTAATAGATTAAGATAAATATAAAAAGCATAAAAAATATTTTTCCTTATTTTTCTCCTTTTATTTGGTATTTTTAACTATTTAAATTAGATTTTAATAGTATTAAATTCATAGAAAATAGGAAATTAATCTAAAAAATAAAAAAATAGTTTTAAAAAGTCTTTTGAGTTATTTTAGATTTTTTGAAAAGTAATTTCATAATTTTCCCCTTTGTTTTTATAATTTTTAGATATTTAGTCTTATTTTTAAAGTTAAAATTAGTTTTTAATTCAAAATAAATCAAGAAAATTCCAAAAAAAATAGTTTTAATTCTTAAATAGTTTTCTAATATCATTTTTAGAGTAAAAGTTATTTTAGGTTATTTTTAGGATATTAATTAGTCGTAGTTGCATTTCATTCGCGTTTCGTTTTAATCCCGTATTTACATTTTAGTGTAGAATTGAATAGTTTGCCATAATTCTTAGGTTTTCCCCATAGATTTCATTTCCATTTACTTTCCTTATTCCGTAGTTTAGATATCATCATATTAACCCCTTCTCTTATTCAAATCACAAAATTCGGGACGTGAGTTGGAAATTCCATTCAACCCTCGTTCGGAACGATCTCGGTGCTCAAACCTAACACGTTTGAGTTACCCAACATACTACACTCAACTTCTCTCTATTATTGGTTTGTCCGAACCATTTTAAGTTTCTTACGGTTAGTCATTCACAAGTGGCTAGCTTGTGTGAGTAAGCTTGACGTGTTTTGGCATTCTCGTAAATCAATTTTTGAATTTTGGTATGTGCTAAAACACATACCTTTTCATTAGTAAATCTAACCCAAAATAACCAAGAAAGAGCCGTTTATTGTTAATATTTGTGGTTTTCTTGAGTTTGTGCTTGTGCGGATATGCAAAACACACAAAAGGAACCAAATCGAGGCGTAAATCAGAACACGAGAGATCAAGAGAGTTTGGTGAGCCGAAAGGTCGGGATTGTGCATTTATGAAGATTTTATTCTCTGAGGATGATTTTTGGAAGTTATGATCATATTTGAAGAATTTTCAAGATCAGTCCTTGAACTTTGAGTATTTGGCGAATAGACCCACGAAGTTTCGAAGTTTCAAATTCAGCCCTTGGATTATTTGAGATTGGCAACAATGACCCTTGGACAATATTTTCAGTTTTACACTTTTGGTCCCCGAAATTCGGTTTATACATAAATGGACCTTGAAATACTAAATGGGTTCATTATAAATCCTTAAATCCAATATATCTATCCATGGCCCAACACAAAAGCCCAAACAAATCCATTACTTATACCCGGTTCACCAACCCAAGTATCCAACCCGTTTTACACAATTGGACCCGGTCAATACCCATCCAACCGGTCAAAATACTTGAAATAATATTAATAATACACGCGCCAATTTTTGCCCCAATCCCAAACAAACCCAGAACCTAAGAACCCTAAAACACCCCTAAGATCAATTGCTTCAATTCACTATCATTAAGGGTATAATGGTACTTTCCTCGACACCCTACGACACACGGATGCCATGTCACCAATCCGTGTGTCATTCCACTCTTATCCTGCTTCTCGATTGGTGAGCATGCGTGGTATGCATGATCCAAGGGGTAATATTGATTGGTGATGTGTGGGATTTGATCAATGGTCAAGATTCGCCAAAAGAAACACATATTTGAGCCTTCTGGATCCTTCTATCAAGACCGGAGCTAGCTATATAAGGCCCTTCATTCACATTGTAATGATATGTAATATAGGAGTAGTATTAGGAGTAGAATAGTAGAGTAGATTTAAATGCTTTCAATATTTTTAAGTTTAATTTCAGTCATTTAATTCTTGTACTCAAATTTCATTATCAATATAATCATTTTGCTTGAAGTCTTATTTTGAATCTAAATTCTGTTTTTAGCTGTTATAAACTCATTTTAATCTCAAAAACTCTCATTGTTCAATTCTACTCTTAATTGCTACTCAAAATTTCACTTCAGTCAATAAAAGTTAAAGTTGCAGAAATCATGGTAGTTTGGTTTCGATTTCGATTAATATGGGTGGAAATTGAATTTGATATGGGTTGAGATCAGTTTAGGATTAGTGGTACCTTATTTTCTGTATGCAAGCCATAGTGGCAGGACAAATGTAAGTCCAATTATGTTTCAAGTTCTTAATAAGTAGCATAATTGTTAGTAACTGTTGTTTGTTTATGTTTAATGTAGTATAGTTATTGATTTCCTGCTTGTTTAATTGATAGTTATCATTGTTTTTATATTATATAATCACTGCTACATTACTAGTGTAAGTCTGCACAAATAAGCTCGTCTGTATCATCATCATTTGATAGATTTAGTTATAGACTTGCATTAGTAAGTTGTTATTCTGATATTAGATCTGATTTAGTAGTTTTAATGGATTAGTTTGTAAGGATTTTAAGAGTAGAATGCATATCGCTTAACTAGTGATTGATCATTGCTGCCATTTCTGTATTATTTGCATCGATAGACTAGATATGTTTTAGTGAGTATTTGCTGTCATAATTTCTTCATTAAGCTCTATTTAGGTTATTAAAACTTGTATGGAGGTTGATAATGGTCTAGTTTAGAGTTTTGCTTCATAAAATTTCATAACAGGTTCTATAAAGAGTGTTTGGATTAGAAGAATGATCTGAGTTTTAGGAAGGTTTAGTGATCATTTGCTGTTGCACTTGTTTCATATAGGTAATATCTAGTTATTTAGACAATCATTTTGCATCTGTGTTAGCCTATAGTCAAAATTATAGTTTAGTTAAAATCTGCTGCATATCAGTTTAGTTTAACTTTGCATAAGCCATGATATAGGTTTAGAGCTAGTCTAGTTAGCTTAATCATGCCTTAGGTTAGCTTATTATATCATTTGCAGTGATTTAGAAGCTTATAAATTTCATAAAAGTCATATATCTAATCTGTTTGTAAAAGTCAGAACCCACCTGTTATGAACATACTCAGTTATATCTGAGTGTGCATTTGGGATTTGCAGCAGCCATTTCTTGTTCATTTTAGCTTGTTATTGGCTGAAACTTGGTACATATGTTCTCTGCCTGGTAGTCTTTAGTTCCCTACTGTTAGTTTTCCCTTTAGCTTATTGGATAAGCAATTGTAACAGCTTAAAGTAGAGGCCAGGACAATGTTTTGCTTAAAGTAGTCAATTAGCTCAATACTTGGTAATCTACTTATTAGAGGTTAGGATTAGGAGTATTTAGTTGCTGGTAGTTATTTTTAGTATACTTTAGCTTCTGTTATCAATTGGTGTCATTTAGTGCTTATTTGCTTATTTTAAAATGCTTATTTAGAAACAGTTTACACTACAGCTTCCATATCTCACACATAAGCTATTGTTTTCTTATTTTTCATAGATTTAGTATAATAATTTAGAATTTTCCTGAAATTTTCATAATTTTTAGTCACTCTTTAGTATTTTTCTTAATTAAAAACAGTTTTTAATCATTTTTAAATAATTTTTATTGCAATTAATTAAGAAAAGTTCCAAAATTAATTTTTCAATTTTAATAGATTAAGATAAATATAAAAAGCATAAAAATATTTTTCCTTATTTTTCTCCTTTTATTTGGTATTTTTAACTATTTAAATTAGATTTTAATAGTATTAAATTCATAGAAAATAGGAAATTAATCTAAAAAATAAAAAATAGTTTTAAAAAGTCTTTTGAGTTATTTTAGATTTTTTGAAAAGTAATTTCATAATTTTCCCCTTTGTTTTTATAATTTTTAGATATTTAGTCTTATTTTTAAAGTTAAAATTAGTTTTTAATTCAAAATAAATCAAGAAAATTCCAAAAAAAATAGTTTTAATTCTTAAATAGTTTTCTAATATCATTTTTAGAGTAAAAGTTATTTTAGGTTATTTTTAGGATATTAATTAGTCGTAGTTGCATTTCATTCGCGTTTCGTTTTAATCCCGTATTTACATTTTAGTGTAGAATTGAATAGTTTGCCATAATTCTTAGGTTTTCCCCATAGATTTCATTTCCATTTACTTTCCTTATTCCGTAGTTTAGATATCATCATATTAACCCCTTCTCTTATTCAAATCACAAAATTCGGGACGTGAGTTGGAAATTCCATTCAACCCTCGTTCGGAACGATCTCGGTGCTCAAACCTAACACGTTTGAGTTACCCAACATACTACACTCAACTTCTCTCTATTATTGGTTTGTCCGAACCATTTTAAGTTTCTTACGGTTAGTCATTCACAAGTGGCTAGCTTGTGTGAGTAAGCTTGACGTGTTTTGGCATTCTCGTAAATCAATTTTTGAATTTTGGTATGTGCTAAAACACATACCTTTTCATTAGTAAATCTAACCCAAAATAACCAAGAAAGAGCCGTTTATTGTTAATATTTGTGGTTTTCTTGAGTTTGTGCTTGTGCAGGTACGGATATGCAAAAACACACAAAAAGGAACCAAATCAGACGTAAATCCGAGCACGAGAGATCAAGAGAGTTTGAGCTGAGCCGAAAGGTCGGGATTGTGCATTTATGAAGATTTTATTCTCTGAGGATGATTTTTGGAAGTTATGATCATATTTGAAGAATTTTCAAGATCAGTCCTTGAACTTTGAGTATTTGGCAGAATAGACCCCGAAGTTTGAAGTTTCAAATTCAGCCCTTGGATTATTTGAGATTGGCAACAATGACCCTTGGACAATATTTTCAGTTTTACACTTTTGGTCCCTGAAATTCGGGTTTATACATAAATGGTCCTTGAAATACTAAATGGGTTCATTATAAATCCTTAAATCCAATATATCTATCCATGGCCCAACACAAAAGCCCAAACCAATCCATTACTAATACCGGTTCAAACCCAAGTATCCAACCCGTTTTACACAATTGGACCCGGTCAATACCCATCCAACCCGGTCAAAATACTTGAAATAATATTAATAATACACGCGCGCCTAATTTTTGCCCCAATCCCAAACAAACCCAGAACCTAAGAACCCTAAAACACCCCTAAGATCAATTGCTTCAATTCACTATCATTAAGGGTATAATGGTACTTTCCTCGACACCCTCGACACACGGATGCCATGTCACCAATCCGTGTGTCATTCCACTCTTATCACCGCTTCTGATTGGTGAGCATGCGTGGTATGCATGATCCAAGGGGTAATATTGATTGGTGATGTGTGGGATTTGATCAATGGTCAAGATTCGCCAAAAGAAACACATATTTGAGCCTTCTGGATCCTTCTATCAAGACCGGAGCTAGCTATATAAGGCCCTTCATTCACATTGTAATGATATGTAATATAGGAGTAGTATTAGGAGTAGAATAGTAGAGTAGATTTAAATGCTTTCAATATTTTTAAGTTTAATTTCAGTCATTTAATTCTTGTACTCAAATTTCATTATCAATATAATCATTTTGCTTGAAGTCTTATTTTGAATCTAAATTCTGTTTTTAGCTGTTATAAACTCATTTTAATCTCAAAAACTCTCATTGTTCAATTCTACTCTTAATTGCTACTCAAAATTTCACTTCAGTCAATAAAAGTTAAAGTTGCAGAAATCATGGTAGTTTGGTTCTGATTTGCTGATTAATATGGGTGGAAATTTAATTTGATATGGGTTGAGATCAGTTTAGGATTAGTGGTACCTTATTTTCTGTATGCAAGCCATAGTGGCAGGACAAATGTAAGTCCAATTATGTTTCAAGTTCTTAATAAGTAGCATAATTGTTAGTAACTGTTGTTTGTTTATGTTTAATGTAGTATAGTTATTGATTTCCTGCTTGTTTAATTGATAGTTATCATTGTTTTTATATTATATAATCACTGCTACATTACTAGTGTAAGTCTGCACAAATAAGCTCAGATCTGTATCATCATCATTTGATAGATTTAGTTATAGACTTGCATTAGTAAGTTGTTATTCTGATATTAGATCTGATTTAGTAGTTTTAATGGATTAGCTGTAATGATTTTAAGAGTAGAATGCATATCAGTTAACTAGTGATTGATCATTCTTTGTCATTTCTGTTATTATTTGCATCGAGACTAGATATGTTTTAGTGAGTATTTGCTGTCATAATTTCTTCATTAAGCTCTATTTAGGTTATTAAAACTTGTATGGAGGTTGATAATGGTCTAGTTTAGAGTTTTGCTTCATAAAATTTCATAACAGGTTCTATAAAGAGTGTTTGGATTAGAAGAATGATCTGAGTTTTAGGAAGGTTTAGTGATCATTTGCTGTTGCACTTGTTTCATTAAGGTAATATCTAGTTATTTAGACAATCATTTTGCATCTGTGTTAGCCTATAGTCAAAATTATAGTTTAGTTAAAATCTGCATATCGGTTTAGTTTAACTTTGCATAAGCCATGATATAGGTTTAGAGCTAGTCTAGTTAGCTTAATCATGCCTTAGGTTAGCTTATTATATCATTTGCAGTGATTTAGAAGCTTATAAATTTCATAAAAGTCATATATCTAATCTGTTTGTAAAAGTCGAACCCACTTTGTTATGAACATACTCGTTATATCCGAGTGTGCATTTGGGATTTGCAGCAGCCATTTCTTGTTCATTTTAGCTTGTTATTGGCTGAAACTTGGTACATATGTTCTCTGCCTGGTAGTCTTTAGTTCCCTACTGTTAGTTTTCCCTTTAGCTTATTGGATAAGCAATTGTAACAGCTTAAAGTAGAGGCCAGGACAATGTTTTGCTTAAAGTAGTCAATTAGCTCAATACTTGGTAATCTACTTATTAGAGGTTAGGATTAGGAGTATTTAGTTGCTGGTAGTTATTTTTAGTATACTTTAGCTTCTGTTATCAATTGGTGTCATTTAGTGCTTATTTGCTTATTTTAAAATGCTTATTTAGAAACAGTTTACACTACAACTTCCATATCTCACACATAAGCTATTGTTTTCTTATTTTTCATAGATTTAGTATAATAATTTAGAATTTTCCTGAAATTTTCATAATTTTTAGTCACTCTTTAGTATTTTTCTTAATTAAAAACAGTTTTTAATCATTTTTAAATAATTTTTATTGCAATTAATTAAGAAAAAGTTCCAAAAATTAATTTTTCAATTTTAATAGATTAAGATAAATATAAAAAGCATAAAAAATATTTTTCCTTATTTTTCTCCTTTTATTTGGTATTTTTAACTATTTAAATTAGATTTTAATAGTATTAAATTCATAGAAAATAGGAAATTAATCTGAAAAATAAAAAAATAGTTTTAAAAAGTCTTTTGAGTTATTTTAGATTTTTTGAAAAGTAATTTCATAATTTTCCCCTTTGTTTTTATAATTTTTAGATATTTAGTCTTATTTTTAAAGTTAAAATTAGTTTTTAATTCAAAATAAATCAAGAAAATTCCAAAAAAAATAGTTTTAATTCTTAAATAGTTTTCTAATATCATTTTTAGAGTAAAAGTTATTTTAGGTTATTTTTAGGATATTAATTAGTCGTAGTTGCATTTCATTCGCGTTTCGTTTTAATCCCGTATTTACATTTTAGTGTAGAATTGAATAGTTTGCCATAATTCTTAGGTTTTCCCCATAGATTTCATTTCCATTTACTTTCCTTATTCCGTAGTTTAGATATCATCATATTAACCCCTTCTCTTATTCAAATCACAAAATTCGGGACGTGAGTTGGAAATTCCATTCAACCCTCGTTCGGAACGATCTCGGTGCTCAAACCTAACACGTTTGAGTTACCCAACATACTACACTCAACTTCTCTCTATTATTGGTTTGTCCGAACCGTTTTAAGTTTCTTACGGTTAGTCATTCACAAGTGGCTAGCTTGTGTGAGTAAGCTTGACGTGTTTTGGCATTCTCGTAAATCAATTTTTGAATTTTGGTATGTGCTAAAACAAATACCTTTTCATTAGTAAATCTAACCCAAAACAACCAAGAAAGAGCCGTTTATTGCTAATATTTGTGGTTTTCTTGAGTTTGTGCTTGTGCAGGTACGGATATGCAAAAACACACAAAGGAACCAAATCGGGCGTAAATCAGAACGAGAGATCAAGAGAGTTTGAGAAAGGTTATGAAATTTCATAACCTTCGCTTAGCTCAAACTCTCTTGATCTCTCTCGGATTTACGATTTGGTTCCTTTTGTGTTTTTTGCATATCCACTGCACAAACTCAAGAAAACCACAAATATTAGCAATAAACGGCTCTTTCTTGGTTGTTTTGGGTTAGATTTACTAATGAAAAGGTATGTGTTTTAGCACATACCAGTGGGGGTGGTGGCGTTGGGTGGTGGTGGGTGGAGGTGGCGTTAGGTGGTGGTGAGTGGAGGTGGTGGTGTAGTGGTGGCAGTGGTGGCGGTGGAGTGCACCGTTAGTCCTTAGGACTAACGATGCAATTTATTTTATTGCATCGTTAGTCCTAAGGACTAACGGTGCAAATATTTTCTTTTCCGTTAGGAGATAACAGAGAAGTATTTGCACAGTTAGTCCTTATTAACTGAATTTACTTACAGAGGGATGTATTTGTGCCAACTTTACTAACGGAGGGATGGTTTTGTGCCAAAAAAAAGTTTAGGGATGTAAAGCGAGACAAAGGGCAAATCACAGGGATGTATTTTAGACTTTACTCTTACAATAATAACACAACATTTTGTTTTGGTAACAGACAATAAGGGTGCGTTTAATTGTTAGAAAATTTTCTTTAATTTTTTATTGTAATTTTTTAGAAAAAGGGAAGGGCTTTTATTTTTAAAAATGAGCTATAAATTTAGAGAACTCGTTTAGACGACATTTTTTAGAAAACTGAGAAATGCAAGTGGATGTAAAAGAATGGAAGAAAAAATATAGAGAAAGAGTAAAGAACTCTTAAAATTCTAGTTACATTTTGAAAAGTGAGATTTTCATTATTTCAGAAAAATTTCTTAATAATGTGTGATTAATCGCGTTTTCACTTTTTTCAATTTTTTAATAAAAAATTTACTGATACAGTAAAATATTTTTCACCAACTAAACACACCATAAGCTTGTGACATTGTAAGCAACTTTGATGAATAAACAAAATATAGATTATAGATTATGGAGTTTTGCTAACCATAGCCCCTAATGAATTGTGATTAATTTGCATTTACTTATAATTCGTCAATTAATTAACATCAAACATTTTATTTTTAACATCATTCATAATTATAATAATCTGTTTAAATATAAAAATAATAAGTGCATTTACTTTTGCAATCACTGCACTATAAGAATAATATATATTAGTAGCAAAGAATATATAGATCAACTAGTGATTTTCCAAGATTTAAAGATACTGCTAGTATTCAAATAAAAAAAATGCTCATTCCACTTTTATAACATCTAGAGAGATTGAGATATTTGCAAGGGTTGAGTTATTCATACGGTGGCTATGTTTTTATTCATACGGTGGCTATGACATGCATAGGTACTTTTGTCCCCTTGTCCCCTTGACTTTTTTTTTTTTTTTTTAAATAGAAATAAGTGTGTGTATAATAATGTATATAATAAGTGTGTGTATAATAATAAGTGTGTGTATAATAATGTATATAATAAATGTGTGTATAATAATGAGTGTGTGTATAATAATGTATTGTATATGTATAATTATTTAGTTTGTATAATAGCACGTTAAATATTACTGTTAGCCTCGCTTTTTATAAAGATAACGTCACCTACGTGAATTGGACTAGATGCGTAGTATACTTTGCCCTTAGGGACTAGTATCGTTTAATTGGCAAAGTTAGGGCCTATATATACCCCTCATGACTCTCCATGAGGGGTGAGGTGAAGCATTTGGTCATTGTATTCTTTTGTGTTTATCTTAATAAAACCTTGTTTTCTCCTCCCTCTCTCTAGTTTCTCTCACTAAAAAGGATGAAGATCTTCATCTTCTTCCACCAACCTAGACCTCCAAACCACATAAATCTATATGTTTTCGGTCCTGACAATTGGTATAACGAGCCAAGGTTGTTGTTTGTTGATTTATGTTGGTTTTACACATGGTTTTAACTGTTTTTATGCTTATTTGGTGGCTCAGAAATTTTTTTTCCGTGTTATGTGGAAAACAGTTTATTCATGTTTATTGGTATCCTATGTTGGTCTAAACACAAAAAGTCTCAATCTTTCTTGAATATATCTGTCTTGGGTATATCTTATCCAAACAGTACTTTTTATGTTTTTTTTACCAAATATTCGTGAATCAAAAGTGGTCAACCGTCAGTTTTCTTGGTCAAAACAGTCAACAGAAGCAGTTTTTATGTGTTTCTGGGTAACGTATGAAGACTGAACGGAATAACATGGTCGGAAAACCTCACCGAAAAAGTCAAAGGGTCAAAACCCTTTTTTTACGCGTAAGGGGAATCTACAGAGATATTACGCGTAGCTGTGAAGTTACGCGTATGAATTACGCATATGCTCTTACGCATAAGCCTAGGCTTACGCGTAAGGATGAGCTACGCTTAAGACTCTTTTACGCGTAAGGCTACGCATAAGATGTTACGCGTATGCCTACGCATAAGCAAGATGCTATGCGTAAGAAAGTCATGAGCAGAAAAGAAAGGTTAAGCGTAAAAAGACCAAGACCACAAAACATACCATTTACCATATTATAACATCTCGACTTCAGTTCATATTAACCATCATCAGTCCAAACCTTCGACTACAACAAAAACCCAATCCTATATCTTGACTCACTTCAATATACCCTCACATGCCACTCCCCAACTCTCAAACTTCAAAGAAAAATATTAAAAAACAATCTCAGATTCGGATTCTATTTTTTGTAATCTTTTATAGAATATTTCAAATGAATCACACATCATCATAGACCCAATTTGTGATACTATACGAAATTAAAGACATGAGTATAACAAGTATGTTACCTCATTTCCTTAGTTCGTTTAAATTGAAAAACAAACAATTAAATCCTTACCCAAGACCCATGAAGGATCTTGAAGAACAAACATAAGCAGGGTGACTATTTTTTTGTTGTTCGTTTCTCTTGATTGTGATCATGGATTTGAGATTGAGATTCGTATGGTTGGTTGAAGAGATGCAGTGAAACGCTTTTTGTGAAAGGCGTACCTATTATTTTTTTCCAGATCTTATTTGGGAAATAGTGGTAGGCGTATTTTCAAGTGAAGAGTGATATTTAGGTTTAGGGTAAATGTGTGACAAGGTGTTATAAATATCCGGTTCTATACCTATCTTGAGTATGGATCAGGCTTTTCATAGTGGATTTGGGCTTTGGTTTATTCACTTGGACTTTGGGTGTTTGAATTGGCTCGTGGGTTTCTGAGTTCATTTTGGACGCTGCACCTTGTGTTATATTCAAATGATGGGTTGTTGTGAATTGCACTAATATTGCATGGAATGTGATCATGTTTGTTATCCGAAATTTTTAACAAATTTTTGGATAATATTTGATTTTTAAGAGGTATTTTGGTATGGTATAATTTCACGGAGGGATACAATATTCACGGCTTGAACGATAATTGAAAAAATGGCTACGGAGTTTTTGTACGGGTGGACTTCTTTATCTTTGAGACGATGGTTGGTTGGATGCATGTCTCAAGATAACTTGTTGGAGCACATTATGAAAATTGAAAATCTGGTTATAACTGGTAAGGAGTTACGTTGTAGTGCTCACAGTGTGTAACCATCACTTTAAGGAGTTACGTTGTAGTGCTCAGTGTCACACGAAGTTGTGGATTGTTCAAAAATTTAGAACAAGCAGAAAGTCACAAGTTGGGATACTTACTTCCTTTTCAAGTTAGTCGTATCGGGCTATCTCCATATGTGGTCATTACATTTAGCCGGTGAATTCAAAGGAGGTTCGATAAAAGGTTGGTTAGAGAAATTTATTGAGAGTATTTCTGCGACATATTCTCACAGAAATTTGTTCAAGCTATGATGTTTGAAAATTGCATCAAGAAGGTAATACGGCATGTACGCAACATTGTGATGATTCCGATAGCTCGCAACCATCAGGAGGGAGAAGTTGGTACTTCATCTTCCGTGTTTGGATTACGAAGGGATTTTTGCTTAAGACTGAAGAAGGAGAAGTAGTGTGGTGTACATCGGGTTTTTTACCAACTTGGATGCAATACTAAGTGAGTTATGTTGTTATGATGTTCCCAGAACGACAACCACTGTGCTTCAAGAGTTTACTTTCTCCGCTGCGTGTCTGAAGATTAAAGACGTGTTGGAAGAGTGTTGTCGATTCAGGAGGGAGCAAAGAAAGTAAAAAGGCTCACTAGTTAGGAGGGAGTAATAACCTAACTAGACCGTTACAATTGAAATTCAGAGCTACAAGAAGATCATTTGCCGAGGTCATCGGAAGGGAGAACTTCAAGTTTGCCTCAGTATCTAGACTACAGAGACTCTGCGCTTCAAGACAGTCAACATTGTTCATTACTATTGTAATTTACTTTGTTTTGTATTTATAGGTCTCATTGTAACCATTCACGTGTGACGCTATCTTGGAGGGAGATTGTTAGCCTCGCTTTTTATAAAGATAACGTCACCTACGTGAATTGGACTAGATGCGTAGTATACTTTGCCCTTAGGGACTAGTATCGTTTAAGTGGCAAAGTTAGGGCCTATATATACCCCTCATGACTCTCCATGAGGGGTGAGGTGAAGCATTTGGTCATTGTATTCTTTTGTGTTTATCTTAATAAAACCTTGTTTTCTTCTCCCTCTCTCTAGTTTCTCTCACTAAAAAGGATGAAGATCTTCATCTTCTTCCACCAACCTAGACCTCCAAACCACATAAATCTATATGTTTTCGGTCCTGACAATTACCACATTAAATAACTGCAACAACAACTTTTATTATTAAATTAAACGTCAACGTTAACATATTATTTAAATACAACAACATCTACTACATATGAAGATTATTTATCTCGTTTAAAAGATCATGGAGCCTTGCACCCGACTGACAAGCTTGATCCTCAGGATTCCTTGTCAATTCTAACTCCATCTCCAGCGTCTTTATTCTTGTCTTCAACAGCTTGATCTCATTATCTTTAGCAACGCAGTTTGAGCACTGCGTTGAAGATGAGGCTCGACTAAGGTACCGTCTTTCAAATTCATCTTTCCAACTGAAGTATCGACACCCATAGTCATTTGTACCTGGCTGTTACATGTTAAGAAAATAATAAGAAATGTATTTTTAACAAACAAATTATTTACATAAAACCCCTAAGCAAACGTATGATTATTTACCACTGAAAGAGGGCATGCATAATACGGTCGGCCCGGAAAGGATTTCGTGGATTTCCGTTCTATAATAAATCCTCTATTACATCGACACCAGAAAGGATTTCCTCGGCCCACCTGACAAAAGAATTTTCATAAATCAGTAATCAATCATTTACAACATAAAACATGTATCATTTACAATGTTATTACTCCCTCCGTCTCAAAATTATTGTCACTAGACAAGATTCACACAATTTAATAAAAGTGGGGCCACTTTAATTTTCAACCATTCAAAAAGAATATTCCTCCACTAAATTCTCTTTCTTTTACTATAAAAGGAAAGTGGACAATAATTTTGAGACATCCAAAAAAGGAAATGTGGACAATTATATTGAGACGGAGGGAGTATTAATTTAAATATAAACAGTAATCAATCATTTACAACATAAATCAGTAATCAATCACTATGTTTACAACATAAATCATTAATCAATTATTTACAACATAAATCAGTAATCAGTCACTATGTTTATAATTATTTACAACATGAATCATTCACTATGTTTATAATTATTTACAACATGAATCAGTAATCAGTCACTATGTTAGTCGATGCCTATATAATGATTCCCACTGGGATGCAGCTTCGAATCTGTGCCTCCTCCATTGTGGGTGGAGATGGGGAAGTGGAGAATGTTAGTCTAGCGTCAGAACAATGTAATGACCTACTTCATTCCCTACACGGGCTATCACAAGGGGGTCAGTTCTTTGTGAGAAGTCTGGACCACTGATAAGCGGAAAACACATATTCCAACCCCTGTGAGATATAAATGCAACGGGTCGTCTAATCAGTTCTGCAATAACCAACCCCATGTTTGGCATGTCCATGTAGCGATCAGGCGGTGCATTTCCATGTCCGGACCAGTCTATTGTACGGCGAAGTTCGTTAAAGCCATCTTCCCCCCACAAACCCATGTAAACCTGCCAATGTAGGTCCATCTGTTGCAATAACATCTGCCTAACTTGGCGCCACCAATCTTGTTGTTCCCAAACACCATGGGCAACGCACCGAAACCCATAATTTCCGTCACCCACCACATTATATATACTGATTATGTATGGATGCCAAAGTACTGGAAGCATACTCATAAGCATTTCGCTTTCTGCATCTCCATCGTACAACCTGTGTCTTATAGCGGTGCTTCTTCGGTGATCACTAGGACCCATGAGAGAACTATGTCGGGCAGGTTCTTTGTTGAAGTTCGGGACTTGTGTAGATCTTGTAGCGGTGCTTCTTCGATGATCTACGGTTGGAACTTCATTCAAGTCCGGGTCTTCATTCAAGTCCGGGACTTGTGTAGCCTTGCCCATTTTGTCCTTTGTGCTCGGACGTCCACGGGTATTTTTCTGAATAACAGGTTCCCGTGTGTCATCAGATGCAGGTTGGTATATCAATCTCAACTTCGTTATCATATTCTTCTTGACAAACGACGATGCTTTGGTAAAAACATTCTTGAATTGCCGAATGTCATCTCTAAACGAAGTATCATCATGATGTTGATCATCATCATCATCATCATCGTCATCATCATTACTGGAAGAGCCATCTTCAGGCGGTGGCTTATTGATATTAGGCCACGGAACATGTAGGGTTCTCCAAAAAATATTAAGTTCTTCCAGTGGAATGGGGCGTCCTGAAATCATTAAAAGTAGTATATTAAAATGTCGCCCGTAAATAAATCACTGATATTAATGGAGAAAACAACTTGATAGTTATAAATTTACTTACCATGATATGCATAGTATTGCATCTCGTGAAAGCATGGCAGTCCGTAAATTTTACGCAACTTATGGCTGCAATCTTCTACCGTGATAGACAGGTGGAGTTCTTTTTGCATGAGTTTGAAAGCATGGTGAGAAACTTTATACCACAATTCTTGAAATAGTAGTATATTACAATCATTTATTTTCTCGCCGATGCTTCTATTTAAAGTCTCTTTTATCGCATTTTCTTGCGCAAATACAATCTTGTCGATTGCACTCAACAACCTGTCTAAATTGGACTGTGTGCCGCCCAAATATAATTTCAACAACGCGTGGTGAGCCTCAACTCTACACGTTGTTGTCTGGCCGAAGGAGCGATATTCATCGGTGATGTACGAGACAAACATGTGTCTGTAATCTCACAGCCAGTTATCCAGATACTCATCGATTGCTGGAAAAAAAACAGTGAATTAATCAAAGGTCATTCGGGTGCTTATTAATTGAATAATAATAAAAAATAGAATTAACAATTTAGTACGCGCATGGTTGACCAAGCGTTGTTGTAGGCGCTCATATTGTTGCTCGAACAAGCTGCTTGTCGGAGCTTTAACCAACCGATCCCATCTCCTTTTAATGGAGTCATACTCATCTATCCCACCGCATCTGTTTCTCATAAACCTGAGCAAATTTTGCTCTATATGCCATCGACAGAGTAATTTGTGAGCGGTAGGAAATTCTGCTCTACATGCCCCAACCAACCCTAAATCTCTGTCGGTGACAATAACACATGGGTAGTATCTTTCGTCTATCACCTCTTTCACACGTTGCAATACCCACTGAAAATTATGCCCCTTTTCACCGTGTATAAAGTTGTACGCCATTGAAAATGTTTTATTTGTTGGAGTTACTCCAACAATTTCCAACAATGGCAATTTAAACATGCTGGTATTGTACGTGGAGTCCATCAGCATGATTTCAGGGAACGTACGCCATAGAGCATTCGAAGTGGGGTGAACAAAAAATAGCTCCTCAAGCTCATTATGCTCATTCACCCTCGGGTAGTATGCATACCCTGAATCCGTCAGATGCGAGTAAAGGACTTGAATTTGAGTTCTATCACCTACTCTGGCTCTCCGGAACTTATCAAGTGCGTTATATATAGTTCTAACGCTAGACACGTTATCCGGATTACGTCCCTTTATTGTCGAAAGTATATTACGTGGTGGTACTCTATACTCTGACAATTCTTTGACCAAACTCAACTCATCATCTTTTAATCACATTGCATATGGCACACCATGCAACGACTCTAGCAACTCATGATTATGGCTATCACACTTCACCCTCAAAATCCAATTATATCGTGTTGGTCTATATTTCGCAACTAATCTGAATGGACAATTGCTTTTTTTTTTGGTTTTCCGTTTTCCACTACCGTGATATTCATAAATCCCGCTCTTTGTACACATATAATTAATTTCCATCATCGACCATTTTCGATTTGGTTCTCTTTTTTACAATGACAAAACCGAGCCCCGAGGCTATATTTTGCACCCACTCAGTTACTTCCTCGTGAGAACGGAAAGCCTGAAAATACATAACAAATTTTATAACACACTTTTTTTTAACTAATACTTTTTTTAATACTTTTATAACGGAAAGCCCCGAGGCTATATTTACCTCTTGTCTGATAAATGGGCAATCCTCTGATACTTCCTCGTGAAAACGGAAAGCCTGAAAAATAAAAAACACAACAACTTTTATAACTTTCATTTTTAAAAAACTTTTATAAAGAATACAAATTTGTACGTTTATAAATTTCATTTAATACTTTTATTTTTAATAAATTTCATTTTTAACAAAGTTTTATAAAAAATACAAATTTGTACATTTTTAATAAGTTTCATTTTTAACAAACTTTTATAAAAAATTCAACTTTTTATATTTTTAACATAATTTCATAAAACTAATACTTTTATAAATAATATACTTTTATAAAAACTTTTAGTAATATACTTTTATAAAAACTTTTATTAATAAAAAAATTTATAAAAACTTTTATAAAAACTCTTATTAATATGTGCGTGGTTATAAAACCGTGTACGTGTACGCGTGTACGCGTTTACTTTCTCTGTCTTGAGTTGATATGTTGTCCTTCTCTCTCTCACCCTCATTCATTCAACTCTGTTTCTCTCTCACTATCTCTATCTCTCTAAACTTTTTAGATTTAGATCTAAAAACATATTAGATCGTGGTATTGTTGGTTATGTTGTGGTGATGTTGCTACTGTGGTTATGTTATGGTGATGTTTCTCTCTGTCACTATCTCTCTCTCTAATTTTTAGTTAGGGTTTGGGTAAATCTGGGTTCTTGATGGTGAGTTTGTGATGTTTGTATGATATCTGGGTAAGTTGTGGGTTTAATTACATGGATCTTTAGTAAAAATAAAAAACGCCTAAATTTTTTTTAGGGTTTGGGTATCTGGGTTCTTTGATGGTGAGTTTGTGATGTTTGTATGATTTCTGGGTGATTTGTGGGTTTAATTACATGGATCTTTAATAAAAATAAAAAACGCCTAATTTTTTTTAGGGTTTGGGTATTTGGGTTCTTTGATGGTGAGTTTGTGATGTTTGTATGATTTCTGAGTGATTTGTGGGTTTAATTACATGGATCTTTAATAAAAATAAAAAATGCCTAATTTTTTTTAGGGTTTGGGTATCTGGGTTCTTTGATAGTGAGTTTGTGATGTTTGTATGATTTCCGGGTGATTTGTGGGTTTAATTACATGGATCTTTAATAAAAATAAAAAACGCCTAATTTTTTTTAGGGTTTGGGTATCTGGGTTCTTTGATGGTGAGTTTGTGATGATTGTATGCTTTCTGGGTGATTTGTGGGTTTAATTACATGGATCTTTAATAAAAATAAATAACGCCTAATTTTTTTTTAGGGTTTGGGTATCTGGATTCTTTGATGGTGAGTTTGTGATGTTTGTATGATATCTGGGTGATTTGTGGGTTTAATTTAACAAACCCAATGGTTAAAGCAGTTACAAAATGCTTATGTGAGAGGTTGATTATGTGATGTTATGTGAAACTGCATGAGTTGTGTGGGTGCAAACGGGTAGGTTAACACCTTGATCTGCCACCATTGAGTGGTATGAATACCGCTTTCTGCCTACCCCAGTCCACGGCTCGTGTGTGGTTTCTTGGCAAACCGCTTATTGCACACAAGCAGTTGCACACAGGCTCGATTAGACCCGTTGCAATAGTACGTTACAGGTGGGGTTATTCATACTGTGGCTATGTTTTTATTCATACTGTGGCTATAATTTTATATAACAAACTGCTTATATGCTTGATAAGCGTTTGTTACTGATTTGAAAAACTGAGATAAGGCAATGATGATTTTGCAAAAAAAAATTATTTTGCAACCTTTGATGTTGCAACCATATATGATAATATGATTTTGGCTTGGCATTTCCGAATGGACGGCAAAAAAAAATTTATTTTGCAACCTTTGATGTTGCAGCCATATATGATAATACGTGAAACCTAATCTGAGCCTAATGTTATCTCTATTATTAATGTGTAAAATTGTTTACCTCTGGTGATTGAGACATATCGGCAGCCTAAGATATTTGATGTTTCTTTGTGGTTTGTTAGTTGCGGCTTTCACTTGCAGCTTGTGTTTCACTTGGCTTGTGTTATAACTAAAATTATAGCCACCGTATAAATAACCCCACCCTAACTTGTGGAAACTTCACTTGTTGTAACTTGGTGATATTTGTATGATGTTTGTGTGATCTGTTTGTGGAAACTGCTTGTGGTAACTTGAGGGTACTTTAATGGATCTGTTTGTGTGATGAGGCTGAATATAACATGGGAGGTTTCACTACCTACCATTTTGAGATTCTTCACTTGTGACTTATTGCAGTTTGGGAATCTTACTTTTGGTACTTGCTTGTGAAACATGTGTTTCACTTGGTACTTGTGTGCTAATGCAATCTGGTCTTTGAGATTCTATGTTTGTGAGTTCCTGCAGTTTGGGAATCTTACTTCTGCAAATGGTACTTGCTTGTGAACATTGTGAAACATGTGTTTCACTTGGGCAATCTAACTTGGTTGCAATCGGTATTGTGCAATCGATCTCTGCACTTGTGTGCAATCTGTTGCACTTGGACAAAAAAATTTCAAAAAAGGCGATGACGATTGGTTTTATAACCGAACGGCACGGCAAAGTGATATTTTAATCACTTTGCAACCTTCATATCCGAGCCTAACACTTTATCAATTGTTCTGTGCACTTGTGTGCAATCTGCAGCACTTGGACAAAAAAAATTTCAATCTGCAGCACTTTGCAACCTTTGTGCACCGCTTGTGTGCTTATGCACTTGGACAAAAAAAAAACTTGGCGATGATGAACTCTAATCTGAGCCTGTATTCAATCTGCTTGTATGAACTCTAATCAACCAGATTCAATCTGCTTGTGTGCTAATGCAATCTGCTTGTGTGCTTATGCACTTGGACAAAAAAAAAACTTGGCGATGATGAACACTAATCTGAGCCGGTATTCAATCTGCTTGTATGCTAATGCACTTGGACCAAAAAAACTTATTGGACAAAAAAAAAACTTTTTTTGGACAAAATAACCCCACCCAAAAACTACTTTGTGCAAAAATAAACTTGTGGGATAAAATAACCCCACCCAAACCAGCAATGACAAAAAAAAATAAAAAAAAATAAAAAAATAAATAAAAAGCAAAAGACAAAAAAAATAAAAAAAATGGGACAAAATCTGAAAAAAGCCCCCTAGACCCACTAGACCCCGTTTGCTACTAGGGGTAGACCCCGTAGCAATAGTGTCACCCATTTGTAATGCCCTTAGTTGAAGACATTCCCTCTTATGCTTACCTACAAAAATCCTTCTTCAAGTTGTGCTTTGTACTATCAAGTATCAAGTAACTTTTTTGCTTCAATTTTTCGGCATATTAATATGATGCATGAAATATTTATTTCGCCAATTACTCATGGTGGTGGGCAGAAGGACATGTTCACTCTTAGCTATCATGGTCAACTGTTAGTTAAAATATGTGGAAGTATGTGGAAGTGTATACCTACTCGCAATATATTAAGTATATGTGCATATATGATACAAAAATTCACACGCTATGATAGAGAATGGCGGTGGGTAGAAGGACATGTTAACTCATGTCTCATGGTCAAGTGGTAATTAAAATATGTGTAAATATGCCTACTCGCAAAGTCGCAATATATTGAATATATATGCATATGTGCGACAAAAATTCGTATAGACAATTGTTAATAATTAATGATGTTATCTTTGTTTACATCCACCAAGACAAAATTAAAAGATACCTTCCAAGTATTTCTTTTACAACCCGGTTTCTTCAATTATGCAAGTATTATGCAACTATGAAACGAAAAAAAAGATATTTTTGGACTCTGGTTTTGGCGGTAGAATAAAATGGACTCAGAAGAGAAGTTTCTCTATTAAAAAGGAGTTGATAAATTCAACTGAAGGGATTACTAGAGGGAGTTGAGAAGAGAAAAGACATTAATACCTTCAAGTATCTTTTTTCTTTTTGAGTAAACTTCAAAAATCATCTTTTAACTTTAACATTACTAGTCTACTAGATGTCTATCGGTGTATACCGCCCAGCTTATAAAACATCAATTTATGTGTGCATAACTATTTATTCTTTTGTGTATATATAAGTGTGAAGTAAGTGATACGAGAAAAGTTTGAGAAAAGTTTGTAGTTAAACTGTAACAAAATATTTAAATAATTGAATGATTGCATTGCCTATTATAAGTAATGATATTTCGATAAAAACATTAGTCATTTTATAAGTTTTAAAGTAAGATTTAAGATCGACAAAAGATTATTTACATACCAAGGGATCAATCTCCACCATCTAATTTTATTTGATCTAATGGATGAGATTAATCACAACATTTTAAAAAACCCACTTTCATCCTCTTTTTTTAAATATTAATAACTTTCAAAACGTTAATCGTTAAGTGAAAAAAAAATATCATTGCGACGAGCATTTAATTATCTTTCTATAGATAAGCACTTTGATATACTTTCGACAAAAAAAAAATTTTCTCATATTTTTCACGTTTTTTTTAAGTTTTGTCGTTTTTTTTACGTTACTGAAAATTGCATTAAAAAATCATATATGATAAAACACTAATTTGAATATCACATGTGATATTAGTGTTATATCATATATGATATTAGTGTTATATCATATATGATATGTAATATCACATGTGATATTAGTGTAATATCACATGTGATATCACATATCATATACAATTTAACACTAATATCACATGTGATAATCAAATTAGTGTTTAATCATATATGATATTTTCATGCAAATTTCAAGTACCATAAAAAAGACGAAAAAACGTGAAAAAAACGATTTTTTTTCTTTTTTCAAAAGTATATCAAAGTGCCCGTCTATAGAAAGATAATTAAATGCTCTTCGCGACGGTGTAAATATTTTCACTTAACGATTAACGGTTTAAGAGATATTTAAATTATAAAAAATATGTGAAATAATAAAATGCTTTTAATCTCATCCATTGATTTCTTTTTACATGGATGGTGGAGATGAGTCTCTTGGTATGTAAGAAAAGTTTGGTATGTAAAATAACTCTCCTCTTAAAGTAAAGATGTTTTTCTTTTTATGTATAAATAAAGATAAGATTAGATGCTTACTAGTATCATAATAGTTAAAAGAGTAAATTACACCGTTCGTCCTTGTGGTTTGCGTTGACCGCAGGGTTTCGTCCTTTGACCAAAAAAGTTGCACCGTCCGTCCTTAAGTGGGAAACGTTATGCACCGTTCGTCCCTCCATCCAACTGGGCCCACCAATTCCCACTAACGTCAGTTAACTGAGGTTTTTAAAGGGGTATTTCCGTCATTTCGCAAGTACGAACGGTGTAATTTACTCTTTTATTTATATGTTTCTTCCTTTCTTGTTTTCCCCACCCACGCACGTCACACACATATTTGAGATAAACCAAATTATCAATTTCTCAAAAACCTTTCATTTTCTTTTTCTTCCTCCTGCTACTGCTATACGCCTAGGTCAAGCAAAAATCAAGCCCCAAAATGGTAAGGAGACAATCACCTTTCTTCATCTCTTGGTCACGTTTCCATGTTCATGCTACAATTTGTCTCCTCACCCCTTTTCTTCTGCCACCATACGCGTGATACCACCCAAGTCAAAACAAGGAAATGCATATATCACTATCATCCACTCTTTTATTTTCCCATGATCATGCCTAGAGGGTAGATGGAAAGAAGAGTTTAGCTTGGAATGGTTTACCACCAAGAACCAAGAAGAAAAGTGGAGTCAAAACATCCCTATTATGTTTCTATTTACTTATTCGAAGGAGAGGAAGCACCAATTCAGTTTTTATCACCATCTTTACAAAAATTAGGGTTGGGTAAAAATTAGGGTTTTCAAAAATTGAATTGGGGATTTTGCAACTGAAGGTGTATACAAGGCAATTCAAGTTCCAATAGGGTGATATCATAAAAGAATCGTGGTCAATCAAGCTCTCTTGGGTCGGTTCTCACTCTTGCTCGCCACTACTTTTGTAAGGGTAAAAGTTTTCTTTTGAAACTTTCTGAAAAACTTGGTGAATATTAATGATTGTATATGGTTACTTTAATCATTTAGTATTTTCTTGTAAAATGTCTTGTTAGTTGAAAATTATGGAATGAACACATAAAGATTTTATTTTGTTGAATCATTTTGGTATAGATGGTGTGTTGTTATTATTCTAATTTGTGATAAAATGTTGTTTGGGTTGTCCTTGTCCGTGCGACTGTGAACTAGAAAAAGGGAAATGAAACCATTTGAAAGTTGGTATGAATTAGTAACTTAAGTCCTAAGTGGTTCAATTAGCTCGATTCAAGTTCTTTGGACCAAAAAGAGGGAGTGGTGGGGGTGGTTTTGGGGCGCGTGATGTAGTAGATCAAAAAGAGGGAGTGGTGGGGAGTCTTTTGGAGTAGGCGGTGAGAGGTGGGTGCCGGCGGTGGTGTGTTTTTCCGATCGGCTAGGGTTTTCAAGAGAGGGAGAGAGAGAAAAGTGGTGAGGATGATGAATGGTTGTGTTTGTATGGGATTTAATAAATGGTATGTACTTGCGAAATGACGGAAATACCCCTTTAAAAACCTCAGTTAACTGACGTTAGTGGGAATTGGTGGGCCCAGTTGGATGGAGGGACGAACGGTGCATAATGTCACATTTCTCAAATTCCGGTCATTTCTTAAATTAAATATGCATCATATTAATTCATTCATGGCATTTCATTTCACATTTAACGCGTAATTTTTATATTTAATAAACTTTATCGCGTGAGTTATTATTTTTAATATTTAACCCGTTACTTTCAAAAATGATCCCGATGCATTTTTAAACTTACATTTAGTTATAAAAACTATATTTTGAGTTTTCCTAATGTTTTAAATTTATTTGGTACATAAATCGTTAAAGTTAAATTATTACGACACTTTTCTTAAAAATTACTCGATAATTATTTTATCACTCAAATTTCACAAGGAATGTATTTTTATAATTTTTATGACCTAAAAATATTTTAACCTGACCCGTGAAAATTATTTTTATTCAACGCTACCCTAAATATTTACAAATGCTACAACATACCATTTAATATCAAGTCTTTTACACAAAATCTTACACTTATACACTTTAAAAAAAAAAAAAAATATATATTTTCTTGTCATGAATCCCACGCCACCCATTAGAGTCCTCCATAATTTATGGATCTTGTCTAGTGATTACAAAGAAGATATTTGCAATATCTCTTAGACATATATTATACTACATTTTACTTTCACTCTTTCATTTGCAAAAACCAAGACCAATATTCCTATCTTTGCTCTCAAAATATACGGCAGCCAAAGGACCCAAAAAGGAAGGATTATCCAAGATTTTTAAGTCAATTTTTATAAACACTAGTATCATTTGTTGCAAGGTTTTGTAATATAAACCTCAAGTGATTAGGAAAACCTTTGTTCTTTGCACCTCATCATAATAAGCTTGTAAGCATGTTTCTATCATTTTCATGTTTCCTTTTCATTTTCATATGTTTCTTTTCATTTTTAGAGATAGTATGCAAGTTATGTGATTTATACCATTTATTTCATGATTTTAGAAGTTATATATATATTTGTGGTCATCCTATAATTATTCCCATGGTATTCTTTGGTCTTGATGGTAATTAGGAACCCATGACACCCTAAGAAGGTGTATGGTAGGATTAGATTAGCTTTGGAGTTGATTTGAAGGGATTAGAATAGGTTTTGTCCGAGAAAAACTATTTTCGATAACTATATTTTTGTGTTCTGTCCTTAATTCGAATTTCTGGAAAAACCTACTGTTGGTACGAGATTTTGGCCTTGATATTTAGAAAATATACTTTAAAACGAATCCGTGGCCGCTTGAACGGAGTAAAACGGAGTTATAACGAAGAAGTTATGGATTTTACAAGTTTGGCGACGAAAAATATACTTTTCAGAAAATTCAGCACACTATTTTTACATTGTTCGAGTCAAAAACGAGCCTTAAGCTTCACAAATTATTTCGACTTGTCAAAAATATATTAGTATACTTTGATACGAAGCTAAGGACGTATAATACGTAGAAAACGGATTTGAAACGACTAAGATATACACGTTTTCATAAACTTGCCGTAACTAATATTTTTAGAAAAACTATATTATTTTTACGAGATAAGTGTTACGGTAACTAAAATCACCATATTTAACCCCTATTATCTTTATGTTCGAGACCTCTATGACGAAAACTCATGTACTAAAACTTCTAGAATTTGATGCAAGCTTTCCAAAACCGTTGAGTTCGTTTCCTAACGATCGACGTACACCATTTTACAACTAGTTTTTCGGAGCCATTTTTGTTAATTTCATGAAGATTCCGACGACATTGTTTTGCAACGAAAAGTGATAATTTCACTATAAATCATTATAAAACCTTTGTAGGATGACATTTTGACGTAAAAACTTGTAAAGTGCTTTTTGATTGGTCAAGACGTCAAACGAGTATTTTTCGTCGATAAGTATATTTTTCAAAACCCGCAAATGGTATAAATAACATACGCAATGCATGCATAACATTACATTGCAACTCATTACATATCATATCATTCGTAATAGGTCCCGGTTAACGCATCACATTATACCTCGGTGTACTCACTTTTGTCGTCACATCTATTCATCAAGTGAGTAATCACATCCCCTTTTTACCGTTTTACTATATTTTTGGGGTGAAATGCATGAACCATATTTGAACTAAATTGATTATTACTTCTATGAACTCTTTAGACTTAAACTTTTGAACTTGACTTAGACTCTTGGACTTAATTATGGACTCATGACTTGTTTAAACTTATTGAACCGTACGTGTTATGATCTTGACCTAAAGTCTCCCCTGTTCGGAGCATCACTATAAAGTCTCGCCTGATTGGTGGAGCGGTCTCAATAAATCTCGCCTAGGTGGTCGAGTGACAAAGGAGTCTCCCTTGTTGGAGCAAAGGCAAAGTCTCCCATGTTCGTAGCATCACTATAAAGTCTCGCCTTATTGGTGGAGCGGTCTCAATAAATCTCGCCTAGGTGGCCGAGTGACAAAGGAGTCTCCCCTGTTCGGAGCAGTGCAAAGTCTCCCATGTTCGAAGCATCAACTTAAATTATTATATACTTGGTACTATATTGTGAACTATTCTGACCACTTACATTTGACTACTTGACGCACTATATTTTTTGTGCAATGGGTTGTGTACACACAGGTTGCAAGTTTTGTATGGGCGGAATTTGGAACTGAGTGGATACACAATGCCTTTGCTTTGTGGACTATTTTCGTTGACCGAAAGCTTTGAATATTTCTTACGAGTTTTCTTACTTTTGTTAAACGTGTTTACTCACCAACTATTTTCATAGTTGACCCGTTTTTCTCTCATGCATTTTAGGTGATCGTTGTAAGCTTTTCTATCAAGTCTTGCATAAAGAAGTTTTCACTTGTCGCTACAAGTCGTATGTAATAAAACTCAATATTTTGGAATCTAAACTTTGTAATATATTTGCCGATGACGGCTAAACCAGTATTGTAATGGAGTATTATTTCTTTTTAATATTAATGTTGGTATGTTCTATTATCTTGTGCTTATGTTCCCTTCCGTTACACCTCGTGTTTCCGCCTCCGGCGAGGGTGTGACAGATTGGTACCAGAGCCAAAGGTTATAGAGAATGCCGATTTTTCAAAAATAAAAATCACAGCTATAACCGGAAAAAAAAAAAAAATTTTTTTGTATATTATTTTATTAAACATTGAACACCATTCGAGTCGACTAGTCCTATCGTTGCATTGTTACTCATAAATTATACATAGCCTGATCAACTATGTCTAATTTATGAAGAACCATGCAATGATAAGAGTGGTAGTTTTAAATCATGTTTAGTCGAGTCTTTAAAGTCTGGTCACCTGAAGTTGCATTGGTCGGGTGGGTATGCATGGCATGTTTTTACGTTCACGTCTACATTACCGTACCTTGTTCATATCTTCTCTTTTCCATCTTTCGACTTGTTAGACGTAGCATGTCTCTGTTCCTGTCATGTTTCGATCACTATAACACATTACCACCGTTCTGCACCTCATCTGACTTCGTTCGAATGTCGTTTGCTCAACCCGATGTTTTGGTCCTCTGTAGGATCATGGCTGCAAGAAACACACGCCCAGGAGGTAACAACAACGGCAACCCAAACAACAATGACAATCCGCACAACAACGCTGCTGGAATAGCGGATTTACTCACCCAAATTATAACACAACTCGATGCTAGGCGAACCAACAATGGAGAAGGCTCTTCAAACGCTGGTCAAGGATGCAGCTACAAAACTTTCATGACATGTAAGCCAATGGAATTTCATGGTACCGAGGGTGCCATTGACCGCTAACCTGGTTCGAGTATGTTGAGTCGAAGCTTAGTATCACGAAATGTGCTGAAGGAAACAAGGTTGAGTTCTCTGCTGGTCTACTACAGGTCGAGCATTGACACGGTGGAACAATCAACTGCAGACTAGAGGAAGAGGGGTAGCAAATGCGCTATCTTGGGAAGCATTCAAGAAACTACTAACTGATGAGTACTGCAGAAAAGATGAAGTGCAAACCGGAAGAAGAATTTTGGAACCACTTGATGGTAGGAGTAGAGATCGACAAGTACACGATCCGGTTCCACGAGTTAACTAGGATGGTTCCTCACATGGTTTCCACTGTGGAGAAATTGATTGACCGCTATATATGGGGATTGATACCGGAAATTAGGAGGGATGTCACTTCGTCGAAACCAACCACTCTGCAAGCCGCTGTGAGTATGGCGTATCGCTTGACAAATGATGTGATCAGTCGGAGAACTAACAAAAGCAAACGACAATGGACGAAAGCGGCGGAGGATCACCGGGAAACCGAGACCGAATCAACAAAACAAGAGGCGCGAATAACCGAACTATGGGGCGACCACCCAGGAACGCAAAGGATATGCAGGTCCACATCCTTTGTGCACTCGATGTAATTATCATCACATAGGAGACTGCCCAAGGTGCGGCAAATGTGGGCAGACGGGCCACTTCGCGAAAAATTGCTCAAACAAGACTGGGAATCAAGGACAGAGAAAGGCATGTTACGAGTGTGGGAGTCTAGATCACCTTCGCAATACCTGTCCAAAGTTGAAAAGAACTCCCAATCAAGGAGGAGATCGTCCAAACCTGGCGTTGGCAATAGAAGGCCCACAAGATCAGAACATTGAAATTCCTCCCGCACGTGGTCGAGCATTCTATCTGGGTACCGAGGAAGCCCGCAACGCTTAACGGGTACATTCTTTCGAACAACTACCTTATTTCTGTACGACATGATTTTGGGTGCATAACTTCCTTCCAATCTTTACCATGTTCACGACTTTGCTTAATTTGAGACCTATTGATATCGACCTTAGTTGTTATATATTTTGTTGATTGAATTTGATTGTGTAAGCAAATCGAATATCGAGCGAATCTTTCAAAAGACTTCATTCAAGGATTTGGAATCCTATCTTTCTAACAACTTGTTTCCTAGCTTGATCTAGTGACAGTTCTTGTTTGATGAGTTGCGAAAATCAAGCTAAGAGACAAGTTTACTCAAGTCGGTTTAGTTTAATCTCATGACAGTTCTTGTTTGATGAGTTGTGAGATTAAATTAGAATCGACTACATAAAGGTCTTTTGAGAGCTACGTTCGATATTGGGTAAGTTTACCCTATCAAATCTAATCACGGGCACGTACTTAGTTGTATGGGGAACCTGTACGCATGGGCATTGATATGATCATTTAGACTGTTCGTACGATCATGAACTTTTAGAACTCTTGTCGAGGTTCGGACCATAGTATCGTTAATCGAATCACGGGGACGTGATTCCGCTGACATGGGAAGAATGTCACATTTCTCAAATTCCGGTCATTTCTTAAATTAAATATGCATCATATTAATTCATTCATGGCATTTCATTTCACATTTAACGCGTAATTTTTATATTTAATAAACTTTATCGCGTGAGTTATTATTTTTAATATTTAACCCGTTACTTTCAAAAATGATCCCGATGCATTTTTAAACTTACATTTAGTTATAAAAACTATATTTTGAGTTTTCCTAATGTTTTAAATTTATTTGGTACATAAATCGTTAAAGTTTAATTATTACGACGTTTTTCTTAAAAATTACTCGATAATTATTTTATCACTCAAATTTCACAAGGAATGTATTTTTATAATTTTTATGACCTAAAAATATTTTAACCTGACCCGTGAAAATTATTTTTATTCAACGCTACCCTAAATATTTACAAATGCTACAACATACCATTTAATATCAAGTCTTTTACACAAAATCTTACACTTATACACTTTAAAAAAAAAAAAAAAATATATTTTCTTGTCATGAATCCCACGCCACCCATTAGAGTCCTCCATAATTTATGGATCTTGTCTAGTGATTACAAAGAAGATATTTGCAATATCTCTTAGACATATATTATACTACATTTTACTTTCACTCTTTCATTTGCAAAAACCAAGACCAATATTCCTATCTTTGCTCTCAAAATATACGGCAGCCAAAGGACCCAAAAAGGAAGGATTATCCAAGATTTTTAAGTCAATTTTTATAAACACTAGTATCATTTGTTGCAAGGTTTTGTAATATAAACCTCAAGTGATTAGGAAAACCTTTGTTCTTTGCACCTCATCATAATAAGCTTGTAAGCATGTTTCTATCATTTTCATGTTTCCTTTTCATTTTCATATGTTTCTTTTCATTTTTAGAGATAGTATGCAAGTTATGTGATTTATACCATTTATTTCATGATTTTAGAAGTTATATATATATTTGTGGTCATCCTATAATTATTCCCATGGTATTCTTTGGTCTTGATGGTAATTAGGAACCCATGACACCCTAAGAAGGTGTATGGTAGGATTAGATTAGCTTTGGAGTTGATTTGAAGGGATTAGAATAGGTTTTGTCCGAGAAAAACTATTTTCGATAACTATATTTTTGTGTTCTGTCCTTAATTCGAATTTCTGGAAAAACCTACTGTTGGTACGAGATTTTGGCCTTGATATTTAGAAAATATACTTTAAAACGAATCCGTGGCCGCTTGAACGGAGTAAAACGGAGTTATAACGAAGAAGTTATGGATTTTACAAGTTTGGCGACGAAAAATATACTTTTCAGAAAATTCAGCACACTATTTTTACATTGTTCGAGTCAAAAACGAGCCTTAAGCTTCACAAATTATTTCGACTTGTCAAAAATATATTAGTATACTTTGATACGAAGCTAAGGACGTATAATACGTAGAAAACGGATTTGAAACGACTAAGATATACACGTTTTCATAAACTTGCCGTAACTAATATTTTTAGAAAAACTATATTATTTTTACGAGATAAGTGTTACGGTAACTAAAATCACCATATTTAACCCCTATTATCTTTATGTTCGAGACCTCTATGACGAAAACTCATGTACTAAAACTTCTAGAGTTTGATGCAAGCTTTCCAAAACCGTTGAGTTCGTTTCCTAACGATCGACGTACACCATTTTACAACTAGTTTTTCGGAGCCATTTTGTTAATTTCATGAAGATTCCGACGACATTGTTTTGCAACGAAAAGTGATAATTTCACTATAAATCATTATAAAACCTTTGTAGGATGACATTTTGACGTAAAAACTTGTAAAGTGCTTTTTGATTGGTCAAGACGTCAAACGAGTATTTTTCGTCGATAAGTATATTTTTCAAAACCCGCAAATGGTATAAATAACATACGCAATGCATGCATAACATTACATTGCAACTCATTACATATCATATCATTCGTAATAGGTCCCGGTTAACGCATCACATTATACCTCGGTGTACTCACTTTTGTCGTCACATCTATTCATCAAGTGAGTAATCACACCCCCTTTTTACCGTTTTACTATATTTTTGGGGTGAAATGCATGAACCATATTTGAACTAAATTGATTATTACTTCTATGAACTCTTTAGACTTAAACTTTTGAACTTGACTTAGACTCTTGGACTTAATTATGGACTCATGACTTGTTTAAACTTATTGAACCGTACGTGTTATGATCTTGACCTAAAGTCTCCCCTGTTCGGAGCATCACTATAAAGTCTCGCCTGATTGGTGGAGCGGTCTCAATAAATCTCGCCTAGGTGGTCGAGTGACAAAGGAGTCTCCCTTGTTGGAGCAGTGCAAAGTCTCCCATGTTCGGAGCATCACTATAAAGTCTCGCCTTATTGGTGGAGCGGTCTCAATAAATCTCGCCTAGGTGGCCGAGTGACAAAGGAGTCTCCCTTGTTGGAGCAGTGCAAAGTCTCCCATGTTCGGAGCATCAACTTAAATTATTATATACTTGGTACTATATTGTGAACTATTCTGACCACTTACATTTGACTACTTGACGCACTATATTTTTTTTGTGCAATGGGTTGTGTACACACAGGTTGCAAGTTTTGTATGGGCGGAATTTGGAACTGAGTGGATACACAATGCCTTTGCTTTGTGGACTATTTTCGTTGACCGAAAGCTTTGAATATTTCTTACGAGTTTTCTTACTTTTGTTAAACGTGTTTACTCACCAACTATTTTCATAGTTGACCCGTTTTTCTCTCATGCATTTTAGGTGATCGTTGTAAGCTTTTCTATCAAGTCTTGCATAAAGAAGTTTTCACTTGTCGCTACAAGTCGTATGTAATAAAACTCAATATTTTGGAATCTAAACTTTGTAATATATTTGCCGATGACGGCTAAACCAGTATTGTAATGGAGTATTATTTCTTTTTAATATTAATGTTGGTATGTTCTATTATCTTGTGCTTATGTTCCCTTCCGTTACACCTCGTGTTTCCGCCTCCGGCGAGGGTGTGACACATAACGTTTCCCACTTAATGACGGATGGTGCAACTTTTTTGGTCAAAGGACGAAACCCTGCGGTCAACGCAAACCACAAGAACGAACGGTGTAATTTACTCTAGTTAAAATTTGCTTAAACTAATCAATGAATGTAATTTAGAAATACTACTATACATTGAAATGCACTTGAGACATTTAGATCTTTATAGTTTATACATTATTAGTTAAGATAGTCAGGATTGAGGCATCACATGATGCGGTTATTGATACGAATTTTTTTTCAGTTCAAGCATCTATATGATAGCAGACTAATGTAATCTCCATGAAGAACCAAAATGCTGTTTGTAGTTGAAATTTGTTGGTTAGCATACTTATTTTAAAATGAGTAAACTAGACTGCTGGTCCCTCAACTAAACCAAATTCTTGGGTTTAGCCTTAAAACCGACGAAATTGCACTGATAGTTCCTAACATCCTCATTTTGCTTCGCGGGGTTCAAATTTCTAACGCTCGTTAAAAATCTCGTTAGCTGCAAAGGCTTTTTCATCCTTTTTGCATTTTTTGTCCAAACACCCTATAACCTGAACTTTCCAATGCTCGAATTTAAAAAAAACCCTCTTCTTCAACCTTTCCTACACCATCATCACCGATTCACCGTTACCATTTATCTATAACTTATAAACTAAAAACTTACCATTTCACTTGTTTCTCACACTAAGGCTAGAGACCAAGGGGGCAAAATCAATTTGGTGACTCTCATTCTCACCTTGTAAGCCATGTCCACATAACCAACTCACACGTGACTTTGGCTTCCTGAGGTCCAATTCAGTGAACCATTCACCTTAAATGCATTGGTGTGAAGTGGACCCTATTTTTATGTTTTAGTGTTTTATATTTTGTTTGTGAGCGTATGTGAGGTATTTTAGTATGGTATATTTGTATAAAGTGGGTATTTTAATAAAATGTGAGGGTAAGGTGACTATGTCTATAAATAAGTGAGTGGGAGTGAAGGGTAGTGAGAGGAGAGAGAAAGTTGAATTGGCGCTGAGATGTAAGGTGAGAATGCATTTACCTTGGTCTTTATTCTAAATCCTCGAGAGAGAACCAACCTCACATCTTGGCACTTTGTTTCAAAAGAATCACATAGTATCTCCTTAATTTGTTTTCAAAACACGAACTCACATGAACATGAACCAAAGGATCAATTTATTTTTTCGGCTTATCATGCTACATATCTTTATATGTCTCGTGTATATTGTTTGTGTTTTAAAAAAATGAGTTTTAATTTGACAGATCTTGAAAGATTCGATTTTAAGAAATCAAGAACATAAATCCTTGAGTAAAATGCACGGTTGGTCGCTAATCTTGTACTTGCGCATCAAGTTGAACTAAAACTTGGCATTTTCATCGCTAGGAGTCCTTTTTCCAATTTTTATAGTCTAAACTGGTCCTTTGACCGCCTCTCAGTTAGTCAACCACCTCAGTCGCCGCTTGCTTTGTCTTTAGTCCAAGGGCACAAATGTCATTTTACCACTGTCCATTATTTAATATTAATGTGTCAGGTCAACTTGTTTGCCATGGGCGCTACAGTAAAACCTTGCTAATAAAAGGGAAAGTTTATCACCACTCATCCCTAATCTTTCCTATCCCTTTAAATCTTATCTTCTTCACGGACTGTAAAATCAGAAAAATGGTGCTTTGTTCATGCAATAGAAGGGCTGTCGTTCGAACGTCTTTGGAACAACACGAACCCAGGAAGGAGGTTCTATGCCTGTCCAAGACAGGTTGGAACACTTAATTTTATTTCATTTTAAAGTTGGCTTGTAGTGGTTTGATAACATCAAATAGTCCTGAATATTAAGTGTCGATATCCCCTGATAATGCTCGTATTTTATATCATTTATATGGATTTATGCTTGTTTTCCTCTATATTTCACTTTCAGGTAAACTACGAACATTGGAGCTAATGAGACGCGGATTTGGAGAGTTTATTGAAGATATATGATAGTATGCCCATTTTGAAGATGTTACGGCGTAACTCTCCTCTCACATTACGCCGTAAGGCGTGGCTCGAAAACCAACTAAACTGAATATTACGGCGTAACTCCCTCACAGGATTACGTCGTAACAAATTAGGTCAAATGATGTTCCGCGCCGCTGCAAGCTACGCCGTAACTCATTTCACAACTACAGCGTAACCATGATTTATTGAAGATACGGCGTAACTCATTCCAGATGTTACGCCGTAACCAGCTTTTCTAGAGCAAAATACGAAGAAATGGATGTTACGGCGTAACTCTTAACTTAAGTTACGCCGTAACCAGATCTGGCCTATAAATACCGCCCAAATTCGAGCATTTCTATTCATTCACTCCACACACTAAATCAGAGAACGTGGGTAGAAGGTTGAAGGCAGATCTTGAGGAGCATACGGAGCCATCTCCAAATGAGAAATCACTCCCCTACGATAAGCATTAGCGATTTATCATTTCTTTACTTTCAATTCATGTATTTTGGTATGTTAAACATTGAATTGATTGTTTTAGTTAATATGAGCGGCTAAGCACCTCTGGTGCTAGCCTAGTTATAATTCCTTAATTGTTTTGTTTATATTTACATTACTTCCGTATAATTGTTTCTAGTGTATGCATGCATAGTTTGTTGGTAGCTACCCTAGTTTCGGTAGTTTTAAATGGCGGTAGTGGCTAGTTACTTAGGAGATATGACCAACTGACCCTAAGTAGGTAGACTGAGTGGGAAGGGTAAGAATTGACCAACTGACGACCCTTCTTCGCTTGTGCGATTTGACCAACTGATCACCTACCGTTTGGATGAACTTAAGAAGTTAGGGATGAGTGTTTAAGATGCTAGCGCCTGGGCACTCATTGTTATGAATCTTGCATGTAGCGGCACTTAATGACTTGGCTTAGGGGACTAAAAACAGCTGGACTTTCAAGGGGTCACCTATTGATCTCCGGTGGAAACCTTTGCTGATAGGTTAGGACGAACTGACCAAATGTTGTCCTAGCGACTTAAACCTCCACTTGAAGCAATTAGAAGTAATTAAACGTGAACTTAACTTGATAGGATGAGTAAATAGGTTAGCACACTTCTCCTCTATTGATCACAACCCTCGCCTTTATTTGCTTTCTTTATTTGTTTTTCTTGTTTTAGTAGTTAATTAATCATTACAACTTTAAAACCAATTAAAATCTGTGACACCTAGACTTAGTTAAAATCCGCACACATAACTCTTGGGACGACCTCGGTTTTACCGAATACTACACTACACACGACCGGGTATACTGCCCGTTAGTGCATTAGGGTAGACCATAGGTATAACGTGACATTATAAATATTAAAACCTGGTCAGTAAAACCTGGATCAAGTTTTTGGCGCCGCTGCCGGAGAGTTATATTAGGATTTTCATTAAGTCTTTCATTTTTGTTTTGTTTTAAATTTTCTCAATTTCTCACGATCTTTTTCAAGTTTCAGGTACCATGGAAGTTGTCAACATTGATGACCTCAGTCTTGAGGAATATTTGGCGTTGACAAGAGAAGAACAAGGACCGGGGTTAGTTAGGCCGGCCATCGCCGAAGATGCTGATTTCGAGATAAGACCACAATTCATGAGGGAATTAAGAGCAAATCCTTTTTCTGGAAATACTACAGAGGATGCTCACGAACACATAGAAAATGTGGAATATATTACTAGCCTGTTCAATACGTCAGGAGTCTCGAAGGATGCGGTTATGCTCAGAGTTTTTCCCATCAAGCTTACTGGATCTGCAAAAAAATGGGTTAATAGATTACCAGCAGGGGCGATTAATACGTGGGCCCTCCTAAAAAGATACTTCATTCAAAGATATTGCCCACCTTCTAAAGTATCAAGACAACTCGCGGAAATACATAATTTTAAACAAGATGGCAATGAGACGTTGCCTCAAGCTTAGGAAAGATACAACGACCTCCTCCACAAGTGTCCAACTCATGATCTAAACAACCAGCAAAAGTTCAACATCTTTTACAAAGGTATTAACGTACCTACAAGATAGATGCTGAATTACCAAGGACCAATTCCGAGCATGAATCCTACTCTCGCCATTGAAGCCATTCAAAAACTGGCTGATCACTCTAAAAAATGGCATGATTAACTCTAGTGGTGGAGATTTGTGTAACTGCCAAGCTTATGATAGAATACATGCTATGATTGTGCATTGAGTGATCACCCCGAAATTGACACTTAGAATAGTTGAGAGATTTGAGTGTTTTGTTCCCAATTCGTGAGGTGTTCGGCTTTTTTTTATTCTAGCATAAGGGATTTGTAAACTTATATTTTTCAGGTAACGGGAGATATCTTTTTAGGAATTTATCTTATAAGGTCTACTTGAGGGAAAGTAGAGTTCAAGTGGGGGGATATTTGATAACATCAAATAGTCCGGAATATTAAGTGTATATTTCCCCCGATAATGCTCGTATTTTATATCATTTATATGGATTTACGCTTGTTTTCTTCTATATTTCACTTTCAGGTAAACTACGAGCATTGGAGCTAATAAGACGCGGATTTGGAGAGTTTATTGAAGATATATGATAGTATGCCCATTTTGAAGATGTTACGGCGTAACTCTCCTCTCACATTAACAAAAGTGTGGCATAGAAAACCAACTAAACTAAAGATTACGGCGTAACTCCCTCATAGGATTACGTCGTAACTAATTAGGTCAAATGATGTTCCGCGCCGCTGCAAGCTACGCCGTAACTCATTCCACAACTACGGCGTAACCATGATTTATTGAAGATACGGCGTAACTCATTCCAGATGTTACGCCGTAACCAGATTTTCCAGAGCAAAATACGAAGAAATGGATGTTACAGCGTAACTCTTAACTTAAGTTACGCCGTAACCAGATCTGGCCTATAAATACCGCCCAAATTCTAGCATTTCTATTCATTCACTCCACACACCAAATCAGAGAACGTAGGTAGAAGGTTGAAGGCATATCTTGAGGAGCATACGGAGCTATCTCCAAGGGATAAATCACTCCCCTACGATAAGCATTAGCGATTTTTCATTTCTTTATTTTTAATTCATGTATTTCGATATGTTAAACATTGAATCGATTGTTTTAGTTAATATGAGCGGCTAAGCACCTCTGGTGCTAGCCTAGTTATGATTCCTTAATTGTTTTGTTTATGTTTGCATTACTTCCGTATAATTGTTTCTAGTGTATGCATTGATAATGCTACACGCGTCGTTCGGGGTCAAAGGAACTTCCTTTTCTTCAAGCAAGTTTTATAACACCCTAGGCAGTGAACCTAATCGTTGTAGTGTAGTATTAGGGTAAGCCACGGGTATTGATATCGTTCTCTAGGGGAATAGTGTCGTTAGGCTGAAGTATATGTCGATTTAAGTCTAAAGGTGAGGGATGGTTATTTTTGTATTTTTTATATTTTATGAATCTCGGTTTTGAAGGGGAGGCTGGAATTAGTTGCTAGTCAACTATCCCAAAAGGTACTAACTAAATTAGGGGTCTACCAGTAACGTGAAGCGTATCTATTTATGATGTATTACTCCTTTCTAGCTATCCAATTCTACCTACTGAATTGTCACGTCCTATTGATGGTTGAATTGTCACGTCCTTATTCTTAACGCGTTGTGTTTTCTAAGGTTGTAAGGTGTGCATTCCCTAACTCTTTGAATTCACCTTTACGTGTAGTAAACGAAGTCCACTAAGTCATTCATAAACTAACTTTGAGGTTATCTTTGGGTTTAGTAAACGAAATCCACTAAGTCATTCATAAACTATCCAAGATTTATCAAGTGTTAAACACAACGATAGCCTAGTCGCACTCCTAAGCCAATTACAATTAAGATAAGAGACAACCAATCAAACAAGAGACAGTAGGATGCAAGAATTATAAACTAAACCAATTAGACTCATTGAAATTGTCACACCCTAATGATGAAGATAGACATAAGCATCACTAAGAAATCAATAAGATCTAATTAATTACATACAAGTGTCATACAATCATAAGCAAACACTAGGTGAATTAGCCAAGCATAATTAATGAAGAGCAAGCAACAATCATGATAATTGAATACATACCATAGGATTGGATTAACAAACAAACCATTACACGATGTTTATAGAGTGTTTGAAACCCTTTAAGTTGCTGAAAAAACACCTACCTAAACCCCAGAATCGGACTTAGGGTTTAGGGCTTACAAAAAGTGAAGTTATAATGTTATATTTATAGGCAGATTTTTTGTCGGCAAAGAGCGATGGCGTCACACCTAAAGAGTGACGGCGTCCACGACCACTTTTCACCAAACTGTAGATTTTCTCGTTGCGGTCGCGTGGGCTTTTGAATCACTTAAATCCGAGTTCGCATGCAAAATTTATGGCCAAAACAGTATCAGCTACTTCGCGCGCATGTTGCAGCTTGTGACGGCGTCACCTTATGCCTGTGACGCCGTCCCCTTCAATCTCTGACATCGTCTGGATCAAATCTAGGCCGTCTGAGTTGCGACGACCTACTCTTTTAAAACCTGACACCGTCACTTGAAAATAAGAAATTTGGCTTATGTGCCCACAAAATGCTCCGACGGCGTCGCAGTTAAACAGTGACGCCGTCACCTTGTATTTCAGCAGCTTGAGTGTCTCGATTCTTGACTTTGGCCATTTTCTTCGTATATCCGCGCCTTTTCGTCCAAATAAGTGCCATTACAGCAATTTTCCTTCAAGAGACCTAAAAAGTGAAAAGGAACGATATTAAGTAATAACGGATACAAAAGTAATCAAATAAGGGCTTAAACGACCCTTCAAAAAGGTACATTTTAAAACCTTATCAAATATCCCTACACATGGTATTTGCTTGTCCTCAAGCAAATGTGCTTTTAGCCAATTAATTTATAAGTTAAGGGTCATGAAGCATTGGTTTAAAACAGTCCACAACACATATAAGCCCCACAAAAGTCATAACAAGCACATAAATTACATACTAGCACCTCACATGGGGTGTTTGGATACTCACATCTCTCTCGGGTGTATATGAAATATAACAAGTTGGAAATGGAAGATAAACACTCATTAACCGGTCCTAGTACATAGATTACCATAGGCTTGAGAATAGATCAAACCTCCATCGCTTTGGCGTAAGCACCTTCGAAAGACTATCAAAGAGGTCTTTAAAGGGTTGTAATGTTAGGCTTACGGTAGGGAAACAAAGGGTTTGGTGGGATAGGCTATTTAGTGGTGGCAAGTCAAAAATCTTTATGTTACAAGCATACGAAGAATGGTGTTGCTAAGCCAAGACTCGACACTCTAAACTCTAGATAACTGAAACAAACAAACATAAATTTAAAGGATAGATGTAGGATGGTAGCCCGTATGTTTTTTTTTTTACACTCTATTTTTTTTTTCTTTTCTCTTTTTCAATTTTTTTTTTGATTTTTTTTTTTTTTTTGTCATACACTTTTACTCTACCATCCTCTACGGTAACATCAAAATGATAGGGATTTATAAGCACATCCCTACACTTGAGTTTTTATTACTCTAACACTAATTTGACCCGAATTGAAAAGATCAAAACACTTGGGGTACGTTATTACGCAAATAAGGGAATTTAATGTTCCCTTCCAATAATTTCATAAATTCTAACTTTTTCCCATGAGTCCCAATCGTCCCAAAACTGTATACAAAAGATATGACTCGACTTAGCAACTCATGCAAGCAACTAGATAATTGAACTAAGGGTTTAGGGTGATAACAATAATGCACTAAAAGTGAGTGCATACAAGGTAGGCTAAGGCGATTTGGGTGTATATTTGGGGGTGAGGTGTAAACAATGCTCTTCATTGATATTCCGGAAAAACCGAAACATCACGAGAACCGCGAAAAGGATAGGCTCTGAGGGGTTAACTAGGGGTATCGTGTACTAAAGATGAGTACAACGCAAAGGTGTGGGGGAATTACTCAACCGATGTGGAAGAAGTAATTATATTACGGGTATCAAACAAGGGTTATCCTAGTGCCTCTTATCATTTAGTTATTCCTAACTACACAAGTGTAGTCTTACTAGCGATCTCGGGATGCATCACAAAACAAGTTCTAGAATCTATTATACTACCGGTTCACACACTAAGCATTAAAGATGAATGCTTTAATTCCTACTAATCTAAGGGTGATCCTCACACTTTGGGTGGAATTTAAGTGGTAAAGGGTTTTTGTGCTAGTCATATAACTTCTTATCCGTGAGACGCTTTTGTTAAGACTAATGGCCCACTCCTATATGTTATGAAAAATTTAAAATTTGGTGCCAAAATTACCCTAACCGACATTTTCTCATGGTTTATTACACAAATGCCATTGGACAAAGCAAATAATCAAGGATAAGCGTAGTTTCAAAGTTCCCGTTTTATTTTCCCTCCCTACACTTAAACTGAACATTGTCCCCAATGTTCCCCGACAGTATCAAAGTTATGATAATAGAAGGTAATTAAAAACGAAAGATACTAATACTCCCCTGATTAGCTCGGTAGGATCCGTGTGTGAAGTAGTGGTTAAATCCTTTCCAAGAAGAATGTATGCGTGAAAAGCTCCTTCCAATCTTATGTATCTTCTTCTTGATAAATAAAACCTGCACACTTGAAGAAAACAAACAACCCAACGCATCAAACCGAACAAAGAAAAATGACAACAAGATGTAATTCCAGACTTGAATAAGATATAATGCTTGTGGAATGGATATTTGCAGATTTTCTAGAAAATTAAGACCTGGAAAATTCCAAAAATTTATAAGTAGCACAGAAAACGAGAAAAAGTAGTAAGCAGTTTCTACTCCTCCTGACGCCGTCAAGTTATCATAACATAAACTGGTCTGCGATTTTCTGGAAAAAATTCTGGAAATTTTTTACCTTTGAAATCTAGAAAAATTTCCTGCAATAACATCCATTATGACTCGATACAAGCATTTGACTCGAACAAACACACATGTATATATTTTAAATAATTGAAATTCTCATGTTCACGTTTCTTTTGAAAACGTGTGTAATCCTCCCTACACTTATCCCTTATATAAAATACCTTTATATGTAATTAAGACGAGGTTAAAGACAAAATAAAGCATTTTTACAAATTCAAACATGAGAATAAACAATTAATAAAAGATATACGACACATAAATGAAAATGAAAAACAAATACACATGGGTTGCCTCCCAAGAAGCGCTTGTTTTTGTTCGAGTCACGAGCCTGACTCTACCCTTATTTAACGGATAAAGGGGAGGTTTTCTCTACACTTAAGTTTAAGTGCGGGTGATAGTAGCGATACACACCCTTAGGGTGGCGATTTTCCACGTGAGGTGAAGGGGGTGTGTGAATGGCTTCCTTCATCCTAAAACTACCCGGACTAAATTGGTTGATGGGTAGGTCGGTTCCTCTTTTGTCTCCTAGATGTATATCTAAGGATGGAAAATGTAAAGATTGAGGTTCCGGTTCATCAACACTAAGAAATCCCCTAGAACTAAGAGTAAGACTGAGACTACAAGTATTCAAACCTATATTCTCTAGTTGTGTTTGGTTTAAATGTTCTACCTCCATCGGGATTCCTAAAGTCTCTTCTACTACTTCCGGGTAAGTCACGTGCGGTGTGTATGCCTTAAATGATGGTGGGACTTGTGGGATACCTTGTAGGTCTAGACTTTTCACCTTATCCTCAATCACATCTACATCATCTATGTGCTCGTCATGTGTTATTTCCTTAGGTCGTGATGAAACCAAACCTAGTAATTGATCCAACTTATGGTTTAATGCTTGGTTTCTTACCATAATATTTTCACAAATCTGGTCAGTTCTCCTAAGGGCCTCACTAAAAATAGTTTCTAAACACGGAGGTTGTTCACGAAAGTCTATCCTAGGTGAAGGCTCAAACGAAGCATAGGTTTCACTAGATGAGGAATTTTGTGGGCTTGATGGAATAGTGAAACCCTCAAAAGGTTTATGGACTTGGTTACTTTCTTCCCACCATCTTGAATAATCCGTTTTAGTAATATCATAATTTTTATGAAAAAACCTAATCGCGGATATAGTAGATTCGCGTTCACCATAATGGTGAACGGAAGAGTCAATGGACAAGTTTTACGAACAAAGGCACAAAGAAGTGGGATAGACTACAAGGAAGCTAATAAAAAGAAAAAAAATCTCACTTGATAGGAATCTTGTGAGTAGACCTAAACGAGATATAAATCAAGCCTAAGCAGTAACTATTAACGCTACACGCGTCGTTCGGGGTCAAAGGAACTTCCTTTTCTTCGAGCAAGTTTTATAACACCCTAGGCAGTGAACCTAATCGTTGTAGTGTAGTATTAGGGTAAGCCACGGGTATTGATATCGTTCTCTAGGGGAATAGTGTCGTTAGGCTGAAGTGTATGTCGATTTAAGTCTAAAGGTGAGGGATGATTATTTTTGTATTTTTTATATTTTATGAATCTCGGTTTTGAAGGGGAGGGTGTAATTAGTTGCTAGTCAACTATCCCAAAAGGTACTAACTAAATTAGGGGTCTACCAGTAACGTGAAGCGTATCTACTTATGATGTATTACTCCTTGCTAGCTATCCAATTCTACCTACTGAATTGTCACGTCCTATTGATGGTTGAATTGTCACGTCCTTATTCTTAACGCGTTGTGTTTTCTAAGGTCGTAAGGTGTGCATTCCCTAACTATTTGAATTCTGTAGGATATTGGATTTCACATACACATCAAACCATAACACAAAGTAGGCGTATAAGTGGAATTCTAGAGAGAGAAAGTTAGAGGTTTAGGGAACTTTAGTGAGAGAAAGAAAATTCTTATTATGAGCTCCAACTCTCTACCTTGGAAGGTAGAGAGTATTTATAGTCTTACAATAAAACGCCACACAACGGGCTGTGGATCAGGCATACAGTGGGTAAAGACCCGTCCGTCCTCCAAGGTGTTACTAAACTAAATACTACTTAACATAGAAGTACTATCACTACAAGCTTTCTAACGATTACATATACTTGAGGTGACCGACTCTTTAATACCTAGAATTTCTAATTCCTAACAATCTCCCCCTAAGGGAGGTCACCTCAAACATATACTAAAATGACATTGAACACAATCAGATATTACATTAACAATTGATCTTGCATTCTTGATGTAGTACTTTGCTCCGAAGCTCGTAGTCATTGATTCCACTCATTGCATGTTTGGTTAATCCAAGTGGAGGTCTTTTATTGATCCACGTGATAATAATGTTGAGCCAGCTTTTGAGATCATTAGCTAATAGAAAATCTCTGATACATCCATTATGGTGTTGGTATTATGTGATGTTGTGAATTTCGGACCGACATGCTCATATTCTGGATCATGATATCTTCTCATCAGAGTAGCGAAAGCTTTCGTTGATTCATGATATTGGCGCAGCGAAAGCATGGAGTTAGAATATCAGAGTCATTGATGCACCATTCATGATTTCTTTCGATATGAATGTGTTGTGTGAGCATGCGGCTATGGATTGACCGCTCCATTCGATCACAAGCGTCGGGGTGTACCGCATAAGACAGTTAGCAATAAAGCGCTCGAAAGTGTCTTTGAACACTTTCGATGAATTGAGGTACACGGCCCACGGTTCCCCGTTGATCAATACAAGTACCGCCTGTGATCGGTATAATTCGAAGAATTTCCTTGACAGGGTTTCGCTGCTCTAGTGTTCTCAAACCGAACGTCTCAAAGAAGACAACACGGAGTGAGTGAACCAAATTTAAGTCCATCGATTGATGAAAAGAGATTTGAAAACAATCGTATTGCTTAATAGAAATTGTTTTGCAATATAACGAAGGTTTTAATGAAAATCAATTATCAATCATAAAACACCTTTTGATTTGAAAAATTAGTACACGGTCGACGCGCTAATGAAAAGAGTTTTAAAGCACAAAGACCGGTTTTTCAAAGGTATCCGTCAATCCATAACTCGAACCGGATTGATTCAAAATTTTGAATCGCCCCATTGTTTCTGTTCAGTTGTCACATGGTTGATCTGTATAATAGATCTCACATGCCACCTACCGGGAGCTTGTTAGATGTTGGCTCCAGAAGGCTTTCCATCTTCACAGTGAATATGTAAACACATCACTCAGATGTTCTGGAAATACCACAAGGATAATGCGTAGGACCCAGGATATAATTTCTCTTTCCACATTGTGTGAAACAGAGAGTCTTCATTGAAATTGTCCTAATGAGATTTATTAATGATCTCGTGGCTCTAGACTTAATTTGTGCATTTTTGGATCCTATATCAGAGACTAGGGAGAGGGTCTCCTTCTTCAATATCAACAATCTCTAAGAGAAAGTCGATAGATAATGTAGGTTCCCCTGTGAGAATGAAACAAGCCCTTTTAAGAGGAACTTGAGTAGCTTGGGAAGTTTAGTGCGGTCGTCCTGGGTCCATGACGTCTTGTCTTAAATATCGAGTTACCTAAGTAACCACCAAGAGCATATGTATTGAACCGGTTTACCCTAAGGTTGAATTATTGGAGGGCTATTTCTTTTCACCCCTTTTCACATTCAATTCTTTCTCATTCTTCAACCCCTTCAGTGCTTACCGAGACTTCATAACTAGAACCTTGTTGGGTTTATTCCAAGACTAGCTCTGTCTCAGTCTGCACTCTTCCCGTATCTCACTTTTCTCTTTTTTTCAATATACCTAAGGACTCTACACTATCTAGTGGATTGCCCGTGGGTAGATCCCTCCGGATCTGGCGAGATCATGGGAACCAATACCTAACCTTATCATCCTTATATCACCGTACATAAAGTAAAGTTGGTCGGTCTATTTGGTATTGTTCATCGGCCATAGGAACCAATTGAAAACCATTTGAAAATCAATCCAGATACTTGTGATATATTATCAAAGCATTTTGTACCTGAATTGTTTTTGATATTTTTAGAAGAAGAACTCCCCTCAACATGTGAATCAAGTATTTGAAATAGTTTTCCACACGGAGGCAAGAGAAAGAATTAACTTCTTTGATTACCATTTTCTAAAAATATCAACATCACTTCCCTAATCGAATCAAGTAGATAAAGCATTTTGGGGAAGGATGAGGTTTTCATGATTTTGCTCCCCCTCAATATGTGCCTCGATATTTGAAAAGAGTTTTGCACATACTAGAGGGAACCTGCACATTGAGATAAGTGATCACGTTTCAAATCATAGGTTTAAGATAGATGCTCCCCCTCAACATGTGCACGGAAAATTTGAAATCGTTTGTCACATGTGGGAAGGAGAGCTTGTACATCCTTATAAAACCATTTACCGAATTATCAGTTTAAATCCAATTTAAATCACACATTCTCCCCCTATCACAATTATCAAATCATTTGAGATTTGTGATCTCTTATAGATTTAAATTGATTTTGAAAGCTTTTGAGGAGAATTGTGACTTGATTATGAAAGCGTTTTAACCGATAAGGATCTGATTTTGAGATTTTAAACTCCATTGGTTAAACATGCATGATTATCTTTTGAAAACAATTGAATGCTAAATAACTTTTTAATTTAATTGAAATCATTCTCCCCCTCAATCAATGACATAGTTTGTTGATTGAGAGATAGATATTTTGACAAATAAATCCAGATGATTATCAAAAATAGAGTCCGAAGTTATTTTTTCATAGCGATTCGTTTTCACAGATAAATGTTTTAGAATCGAGCATGGAATTTTGAAAATATGATACAAGATGGCTCGTTTCTTTCTTTGACAAGCGGGTTACTTGCCGACATGACAATAAACCATTTTTCTCTTTCTCCCAAAATTATTTTTTTAATAAGAATTCGAGCAACATCTAAAGTCCCGTGTCATTCTTTGAATGACAAGACAAAGACCGTAGATATTATCGAATCGAGAAAAACATGACAAATTGACAATATTTTTTGAAGATTTTTCAATTTTTCGATTTTTATGGATTTTGAAAGTTTTATAATTTTGTATTTTGTTTTTGAATAAATATTTACAAGAGATAGATGAGCATAGACCTTTACTCCTCGTCTTCTTCCGGAAGACGTTTGAGTGTTTCTGGTTGAAGGCTTTTCAAGCCTAGTCGTAGAAGTATGAACTCAAAACGTTTTCTTGGAAGAGCTTTGGTGAAGATGTCGCTAACCGATATTCGACCTCACAAAATAGAATTCCACCACACCCTTTTCCACTTGTTCCCTGATGAAATGATGACGAATGTCGATATGCTTAGCTCTTGAGTGTTGAACGTTATTGCATGAAAGAGCAATAGCACTTTTATTATCACGATGCAGAGGATTTTGTTAAATACAAAGCCATAGTCAGTTAATTGAGATCTCATCCAAAGTATTTGAGCACAACAAGATGACATGGGTATGTATTCTGCCTCTGTAGAGGAAATAGAAGTACTCATTTGCTTCTTTGAATACCAGCTCACAAGCTTATCACCCAAAAACTGAGCACCTCAAGACGTACTTCGACGAGTATCTTGACATCCTGCATGATCAGCATCTGCATAGGCTGTTAGTGACATACCGGTGTCCTTCGGTGTTAGGAATTAGAAAATTCTATGTTAAAGTGTCGGTCACCCCAATTATAAGTCTAGCATATGTTAGCTCGTAGACGTGTCGTTTGTTACGTTATTAAGTAGTTTATTTGTTAGTTTGTAGCGTAGTTTAGTTTAGAGCAACACCGTGGAGGAAGGACGGGTCTTTACCCACTGTATCCCTGATCCACAGGCCGATAGGAGGTCGTGTATTTGTAAGTATAAATACCCCTTCCATCCATGGAAGGGGTGGTGCTTCTAATCTAATCTTTCACTTTTTGTAAACCAACTCTCTACCAAGAAACACCCAACTCTCTAACTTTCTCTCTCTAATGGCTAACATGTATTTTGATCTCCCAAGACCACCCGAATCATCAAACACAATAAAAATAACGATCCTACAATTGGTACCAGAGCCTAGGTTGTTGTGTTTTGATGATTTATTCGTGTTAACTGTTTTTACATCATTAACTGTATTGGTATTTCTTGATGGTCAAAAGCTTGTGAAAACTGTCGTGAAATAATTTTTTATAACTGTGGTGAAATATGTTTATGGTCGGATATATTTTTCTTAACTGTGGTGAAAACTGGTTTTAACAATGAATTTGTCCTTTTCTTTGGTCATATCAGTCCTGTTGAGAACATAGTCATATCATTCTTGTTATGCATATTTTTGTGGTGAGAAGGACAGATTCATGAGGTCTAAACAACATGTCAAACAATGCATCTTTCTGGGTAAAGCAAGCTGTGACATCTTTTCGTGGTCAAAGTCACATTTTTATGGGTCAATACTTGTTGTTTCGGGTAAATTTGAAGTGGCCGGAAAAGTTGTCAGAAAAACTCATCGGAAAACTCATTTATTCATGCTAGCGAGTTGGGTCATTCTTCCTAGCGACTTGTGTCAAGCATAGTGGCGACTTGTATTTACAAGTTGTCTATATTCTTTGAATTCAAGTAGCGAGTTATTTTGAAAGTTGTCTAGCGACTTGTTTTGATGAAATGTAGCGATTTAAGGTTGTTTGACTATTGAGTCAAATAACAGTGCTAGCGACTTGGCTAGCAACTTGGCTAGCGAGTTGGCTAGCGAGTTGGCTTAGCTACTTAGGCTAGCGACTTGGTTGGCGACTTGACAGAAAGAAAGGTAGAAGAAGATATTGACCACAAGACCACAACCATTATATCACAATATACCAACTACTCGCGACCTCAAGATTAACCATCCTCGGTCCATGTCTAAACCGTCATCAACATATCATCTCACCAAAAACATCAAGACACTTTAACATATCTTACTACATCATCTATCTCATTCATATCCAAGACTCGGCATTTTAACATGACAATCACAAGACACGACATGAATATAAACTAGATCTCAGAATGGTTCATTGTGCCTCGAAAATCTTTATAAGATCTTGTTTACTCGAACCCTCTCATCACAGATCCGTTTCTTCACAAATCAAAAGGACTTTACTTCATCATTAATGTACGAAACAAGAAACGTTTTTTTAACAAGAATGTTAGAACGTTTTCTTTTGCTCGTATAGTACTTAAAATCAATTACTTGAATCACAATGATAAACGATTTCTAGATCTCAGCTTGTATTCTCGTGACTTTCAAATATTATATCAAAAGTATGAACACACGAGATAATACTTCATCATAGATCCAAGTGGTTTGATAATATACGAATATAAAGAAGCAATGTTATAACAATTTCGTTATACCTTGGTTCTTTGTTTCGTGTTATTAAAATCTACAACCAACACAAACTTAATCCTTACCTTGACCATTGATCGATCTCAAAAAGGCCTCTCCATCATCACACCATCCCTGTGGCCTCTCCAAGCCTCTAGCCATCCCTGTGGCGAGGTTAACATGGAATGAAAAGTGTTTGTTCTTGCTTGTTCGTGATCTCTTTATGCGTCGTTATTATTGAAAGCTAAAGGAGGCAGTGATTTTTTTACTGCGTGAGTATTTTTTTTGAGATGGAGGCGTGGTTTTCTGGGGAGGTGTTTTAGGGTTACTAGTTTTTAGGGTATTATGTGTGATAAAGGGCATTATATACTACCCTAATTTTTAGGGTATGTGAAGTGTTTGTTTATGGTGCTTCGAGTGGTTAATGGGCCTATCAGTGTTTTTCATTGACTTGGACGCATTCATGGTTTGGACTTGGTATTAATCTGTTGCATTATATGTTGGGCCAAGTGGAGATGTGTTTTAAACGGTTGTGATATATGTGGTGATCGAGTTATTAAATTTGTGAATGGACAGTGGAAATGTATATCACTTTGTAATAATGTACACATTTTGCAAGCAAGTGAAAATGTGTTATCAGATATTATTCGCATATATGTGAGGCTTGGGTCGCTTTGGATTATTGAAGTGTGTTTTTAATGAATTTATGCCGTATATCATTATTTAGGCTTGAGCTAACTATTAGACCCAAATGTGAGCATATGTAGTCATTGGCTTTCTAATGCTTTAAGGTTTCATGGACATGCGCTTTACAATGTATTGGGCCTAACTGATGTGTATCGGCAGAAGATTTGGTTTCGGGATAAACACTTGGATTTATTGATTGGATCGGGTGGAGACATTTAATGGGTCGGGCTTGTTTTCCTTGTTAGTAATATATTGGATCTAATTTGGGGTGGACTTGACTTGGATAGTGGATTGGGATTAGTAAGTTTTAATAATGAGGTGACTTATTGGATTTTAATGTTGGATCCGAAAATTTGTTATGGGCCGAGCATTTTATGAGCTTGTAAGAGGCTGGATATCTCTTTTATCTTTGCCGTGTGTATCTCGTGTGATATGGTGTTGAGATCTAATGTGATGATGAAATTCATTGTGTTTTGAGTTTTGATACTTTGGTTTACACATTTTTACGGTATATATTATGTCATGGCTTGAAATGAATGTTAAACACGGTTGACTACGGGATTGTTTATACGGTATTTCTTATTTGGAGTTGAAGTGAGATTTTCGTATGCAATTACTTATTTCGTCTTCTTTCTTTCTACCCTTCCGCGAAGATGACTTGTTTGGGCTTTTATTGAGGGTGATAAAGACTTGACTATTTAGTTACGGTTGTGATTCCTTTCTCGCTTAACCCACAACGTAGCTATCACTTCGGTGTCTCACTCTATTGAGAATGTCAAGAGGTTTTGTACATTGGGTACACCGTTTCTTGTTCACGAGGATTAGTACAAGTTTAAGTAACAAACTGGGGAATTTTACGTCATGTTCAAGTTTGATATACCGGGTTTACTTCTCCATGTGGTCACTGCTATAGCCGGTGATTGCGTGAATGATGTGTTTACCAATGTGTTTATTGGATGGTTGACGATTTTGTTGATGTTGGATTATGATTCGTTGAAGAACCACTGCATGTTCCCCTAAAACAGATATTCACTGAAACCAAAGTTGTCATAACACAATCAAGCTGACATTGTTTACGGTTTTGTCTTGATTTTGTAAAATCCCGAGAAAGAACCTATTTCTCGGTTTAAATCATAGACTTGTAAAATCCCGTAACAATGGAAACATCCTGATAATAGTAAGGTGCATTTCCGGAACTATCTTACGGTTTATTATTGGTTTTGTAAAATCCCGCGAAAGAAACTATTTCTCGGTTTAAACCATTAAAATTGTAAAATCCCGTATAGATGGAACCATCCTGGAGAAAAGGAAAGTGTATTTCGGGATCTTTTCTGATGCTGGTACTACGGTTTCTGCTTCGAAGAAGGGATTAAAGGGTGTACTTCATGAATTGGATGTGTGTTCGGATATTCGTCATGGCAGTTTGATTAGTACATGGTTTTACGGGGTTATGTGCTTTTAACCATGGTCGGGATGAAACCATTATCAAAGTTCGTTTAAATGTCAAAGGAGGCTAGATTTGAGCGATTCGAGAAGATGTGACAACAGCGTTAATTCAGTATTATTTATTTGAGGTTGAAGTGAAATATCACGGGTGAGTGTACTTAGTATCTGAAGGCATCGGGGATGGATGGATGAAGATTCTTCAAGATCCTTGTTCAAGCTTATCATTAAAAACGAAGACTTGGAAATCTAGTTATTGTTGGGTGTCTTTTACCTTTTCTTTTACCACTTGGGGGAATTGGGCTCTTACCACTACACAATAACTATCACTTAAAGGAGTTACGTTGTAGTGCTCAGTGTCACATTCAATTGTGGATTTTCAAGAGGTAATGTACGTCTTATACTTGATGGTTGGTTGGTTGAAGAGTATAGAGTACTTAGAGATTCAAATGGGCATGAAGTCTCGACACCGCTCTTTGTTACATATGTGCAAGTTTAAGTCACGAGTTCGGGTTAGTTTACTTCAGGGTCAAATTCATCATATTGGGTTTTTCTCCATCAGCTGTCACGACAAAGAGCCTATTGAATGATAATGGGGTTGATTACATGTTTTGCTAAGAGAGTTGAAAGAGAGATATTATGACGTATGAACACAACAGTTCATGCCCCGTTCTCCAAAGAAAAGAAAAGTGTACGTGTCAGTGCGCTTTATCTTCTGAAGAAGAGAAATCTTCTTATTATGACCATTCTCATCAACATGCTTCATGCTTTTTCCATGCGCTAATTCTTCAAGTGAACCGGGCTACCATTGATTGTTTTTTTATTCAACTTGCTCAACTATAATGACGATGGCGACATCCTGTGCTAATTTTGCGGGGGAGAAGTGTGAATAGAATACATTTGGATAATGTTCACTTATTTAATCAAGAATCGCAACTCCGTATGCAATTCTTGAGGGGGAGAAGAAGTGTGAATTTTTTTTGCATTGTTGATTGATATTTGAGTATATAAATGGTCATACGGCTCTAAACTCATGTAAGAACCGAGCTTCTTCTTATCGGGTCATCTTCACATGGAGTTTTTCTCTTCTAAGAGCCGTTGGTTGACATCTTCACTCGGATTGATGAGTTTATCGACAAAGTGCTTCCGGTTAATGCTTCACGCATACATCAACATGATGATTCCGAACAATCTATCTGTTCTTGTTTGATGTGATTGGGAGTTTGGTGTTACCATCTTGTGTGTTCGCTATGCGGCATTGCTGATTTCCTTGATAAACATCTTTCTGTTCTTGTTTGATTGGGAGGGATTTTAGTTAAGGAGATTTGCAAGATGTAAGTTAATTGGGATGCTTTTTGGTGGGATGCTTTTGGTGTGAGTTGAAGATGTTAACTATCTATTCCCCAACTGCACAATCTTGAAGAAGGTCGAGTCTATGTTCTACATTTTCTGATGCATGTTAGAAGACTAAAGACGAGTTGCATTTAACGATCTAAAGACTTCTTCTTAATCCGGGCATTTATCAAACAGATTGTCGGTTTAGGGAAGAGCACTAATTGGGAGAGAGTTATAAGTCAGATTAAATTCCCAATTAGACTTGCTCATATTCTTTAGCAAAGACTACTCGAGACGTTGATATTGACTATTGTTGGACATTTGACACAAGGTGATTACTGAGTTAATCATTTATTCCTTATTTGAGATTGAAGTTGACTTTCACAAAGGCGTGTTCTTATTTGATAACTTGCTCGGACTTAAGAATTTGAGTTGAAGACTTGGCTTATCTAGTTACCAGCAGTCGAGGTGGATGGTTGAAGACCTGGTTAACTATCACTATTAGGAGTTACTTTGTTTTACTCAGTGTCACACGCATATGACGGTGTGGATAATCTCAAGAGGTGTTAATGTCTCATACTTTGTTTGGGTAGTGAATACTTAGAGATTTGCTTGAAGCTTAATTTCTCGACACCGTTCTTCCATCATTAGGTGCAAGCTTAAGACACAAATGTGTGGAAGTTGACTTCAGTTTCAAGTATGGTATATCGGGTTTTTTCTTCATCAGTGGTCACTTCAAATTGTCTACAGAAGGGTTGATATAAATAGTCAGAGAGAGTCTTCAGCAAGTTGATTCTCACAAAGACTTCAAGCAATCTTCTCAACAAATTTCAAGTATTTGGGCTTACAAAGAGTTGTTGATTCTGAAGTGTCAAAAACCAGCAAGGCGTAAGGAGACTCACTTATAAACACAAAGCGAGTAAACTTGATGAACTTAACTCTTCTAAGTAACTGAAGATATCCCGGGAAGACAAATGTTTTTACCGCAGAGAAACTCAAGGTTTTACTCATGACGAGTAAACTTGATGAACTTAACTCTTCTAAGTGATTGAAGATATCCCGGTAAAACAAATGTCATGACCGCAGAGAAACTCAAGGTTTTACTCATCAAGGCGTTTAGTGTTCTTATTCCAACTATGTGGGGGAAGTGATGTTAGAAAAAGTTTCTGAAGATAAAAGAGGTACACTAGTGTGTGGTGATTTCGATGGTATCGCAATGATCAGGGGAGATAGAGTGTGTACATTGGGGATGCTCAGCTGTTTCACTTGAGTGCTTAATCGCTGATTCGAGATATAATCACTTATTCCGGAGTTGACATCCGCAGAGATTGTCATCCGCAGAGATAATCAATGACTTGGCCTGCTTCTTCAATGTTATCAGTTATTCCTTCCTTGGGTATTGGTATACTTCGGATATTTGAGCTTCATACACGATCATCAGGGAAGAAAAATGTGAACATGAGGAGGTGTTTTCATTCCCCTCATGATGTGTATTCAGGAGAGCTCTTAGGTATTGGTGTACTTCGGGTTCTTGAGCTTCATACATGATCATCCGGGAAGAAAAATGTGAACATGGGAAGGTGTTTTCATTCCCCTCATGATGTGTATTTGGGAGAGTTCTTGAGCATTATACAAAGAGGCTGCCTGCATCAATTCAACTACTTGAGGAATTGTTCTCTTGACACTTTCTGGAATAGATCGCTTCAGACTTCAGTCGGAATGGAAATTTGAGAAGATTAATTATACGTGGGATGATACGTTGTTGTTCTTGTTGATGATATAACCTCGAACGAAGAATCACGGTGATTATTCTTGAAAGGAGCAGCGGGATTTATGATAATGGTGTGCTTCTCTGTGCACCGGCTAATGCAAGCTTGAAATAGAGCTTCAATCGCCAGCTAAAGGATTTTCGGTTTGGGGGGAAGCTGCCAAAGTCTCACTTTCAGATGGCTCAATTTCTTTCTTCAATGCAAGAGCCTTGGAAGCTTTGGTGGTGGAAGTTTAAGAGATGACGAATTCTATCTTCTACGACGTGCTGTTCGATATCCTTATCTCGGTACTCGTATCATCATCCTCTTTAACTATATCATCTATTCTATCCTTGTAAATATTTATTCGAAAAACAAAATACAAAAATATAAAACCAACAAAAAGAAATAGAAAAATATAAAACCAACAAAAAGAAAATAGAAAATTATAAAACCTTCAAAAATCCATATAAATCAGAAAATTTCAAAAATACCAAAAATATGTTTTCTCAAGACATGTCTTCTGGTATCGATAACATCTACGGTCTTAGAAATGTCATTCAATAATGGCACGGGACTTTAGATGAAGTTCGAGCAGGAGGTGTAAATATTCCTTTCTAAACATGTCCAAAAACCATGGCTTACAGTTATTTCAGACTGTAACCCGGGCTTCAAATAATGGCTTGCAGTTACTTCAGACTGTAACCCGTGCTTAAAACTATGGCTTGCTATCATTTCAGATAGCAACCCGCTCTTCAAGAAAGGAAAGTCTTTGCGCTAGACCAATTTTTCAAATATTTCGTGCACTTATCCTAAAAACAAATGAGGAAAGTATGTCGAAAGACTGCTGCTCCTACACAAATGTTTTTCCGTCTAAAATTCTTCAGAAAAATATTTGTTGTGTTTTCTAAAATGGTGGAAAATGAGTTGCTTAAAATCAATCAGATTCAGAGTTTTTATAAAATTTGGAAACTCAATCAATGACTTCAGCGCGTTTAAACTTTTCATAAAATGAGTCATGGATTGAGGGGGATAATGTTTTTTTTCAAATCTACATCATCTAACGGGCTTTCTTAATTATCCTAATATGCTTAATTAAAAATGATGTTAACATATGTTGAAGGACTAGGTGCCTAGGATATGATTGCTAGGATTAGATGATTAGAGTTTGATGAACACATTATTCCTATACATTTATATGATCTGATTGATATGTTGCATTGACTTTTATTAGTCGATTGTTGTTTGGGTGATGTCGACCACCATATATTTGTATGTGTGTTCACTAACGTATGCAGGTATATTGGTATAAAAGAATGTTCCCGATCCGGATCCCACAATTGAAGATGATTGGATGCCGAAAGGAAAGGGTAACGATATCTTGGGTTGACAAATGAAGAAACGGAGCTTAATTGGACTTCTGTGGAGAGTTGGCATATATGCAACGTAAGAGGTCTCACTGCATCGTGAGATGGTTTTCTTCTATGTGATTGAAGAAACGGAGCTTAATTTGACCTCAGTTGGCATTCAAAATGCAACGTAAGAAGAAGTCTCACTGCATCAGCAGACGGTTTTTCTTCCAAGCCCTACAGCAACAACAAAAGCTTCTCAACCACCTAACATATCTTTGTGCAGGATAATCGTGATGATACCATTTTTCTAAAACTTTGAAAAATTGTTTTTGAAAATGGAAAAATATTGTTTTGAAAGTAAATTGAACTAAATTTTGAAAATCACCGGACTTCATTTTATCAAAATTTAAGTCACTCAATTATCGACTTCGGTCATCGATTGAGGGGGAGAGTGATTTAATTTAAAATATTTTCAAACAATATATCTTCAAAAGAGTCCGTTTGTACGAAATTATGTGGTGATCTAAAGATTTAATGTTATGTCATGGTATGATTTTTCTTTTGAATCAAGGTCTTTCAAAATGAAATTTTTCCTGTTCTTGTTTGATTGTGAAATTGTTTTATTTTACTTAAAGATCTCATAAAACAAATCATACCTGACACTAACAATCTTTAATGTCTAAATCTGTTCCTATCTGTCATCTTTCAGAATTAAATCTTGCCACGTCTTTCCCCTAAAATTTTCTAAATGATTTAAATCAATTGGGATCACAAATCTCAAAAGGTTTGAAATTTTGATCGGGGTATAGATCGTGATTTAAATCTCAAATCTGTTTTAAATGGAATTGGTTTTAGTCCTTTAAAGGCACTCCTGCCTCCATGTGCCAAACGACTTCATACACAATGCACATGTTGAGGAGGAGGATTTATCCAAAAACCAGATGAGTATTTAAACAAGGCCACATTTTCTCTCATGTTTTCTAAACCTAATTAAATCACTTGGGATCCAAAATCTCAAAGGGTTTGATATTTTTGATCGGGGGAGAATTTGTGATTTAATAATGAAATTTGATAAAAGGTGATCGTTTTGATTTAATTGTGCATGCTGCTCGCTCATATGTGCTAAACGCTTTCGAATCTTGAAGCACATATTGAGGGGAGCAAATAAACTATCGAGGTACGAAAGCTTTTTAAAGTGATTTATAAAGTACCTTGATTGAGTTTTAAAATTGGTTTCTTAATGGCGCTTGTGATTGTGGATGTGCTTCAAAAGAACTCTTACCTCTATGTGATAAAATGATTTTAAATATCCCATGCACATATTGAGGGGGAGAATTTTACCATGAAAATCAAATGGCTTTTTCATATGAAAATTGTGATCAAAGAAAATATTTCAAAGTCCTCTTGCCTCCATGTGATAAACAATTTCTAAATCATATGCACATGTTGAGGGGGAGGTTTTCTAAATGATCAAAACTATTAAGGTACAAAATGCTTTGATCTCGTATCACAAGTACCTTGATTGTTTTTCCAAATGATTTTTCAATTGGTTTCATGAAGGAAAGAACAATACCAAAAGACCGACCAATTTACTTTATGCATGGTGTTATAAGGATGGTTAGGTTAGGTATTCGTTCCCACGATCCGCCAGAGCCGGAGGGATCTACCCAGGGACAATCCACTAGATAGTGTAGAGTCCTTAGGTATATTGAAAAAAGGAGAAAAGTGAGATACGGGAAGAGTGCGGACTGAGACAGAGCTAGTACTGGAATAAACCCAACAAGGTTCTAGTTATGAAGTCTCGGTAAGCACTGATGGGGTTGAAGAATGAAAAAGAATTGAATGTGATAAAGGGTGAAAAGAAATAGCCCTCCATTAATTCAACCTTAGGGCAGAAACCGGGTTCAATACATATGCTACTTGGTGTTACTAAGGTAACACCGGTATTGAAGACAAGACATCATGGACCCAGTGATGCACTGCACTAAACTTCCCAAGCTACTCAAGTTCCTCTTAAAAGGGCTTGTTTCATTCTCACGGGGAACCGACATTATCTATCGACTTTCTCTTAGAGATTGTTGATATTGAAGAAGGAGACCCTCTCCCTAGTCTCCGACATAGGAACCAAATGTGCACGATTGAGTCTAGAGCCAAGAGATCATCCACAATATCTCATTAGGACACAAAATTAATGAAGACTTGCTGTTTCACACAATGTGGAAAGTAAGTATATATTTAGAGTCCTACGCATTATCCTTGTGGTATTGCGAGAACATCCGAGTGATATGCATACATATTCACAATGAAGATGGAAAGCCTTCGGGAGCCAACATCAAACAAGCTCTTGGTAGGTGGCATGTGAGATCTATTCTATAGATCAACCATGTGACAACTGGATAGAACCGATGGGGCGATTCACTCGTGAATCAACCTTGGTCCAGGAAATGGATTGACGGATGCTTTTGGAAAAACCATTCGATGTGCAAATATTTTCTTTTCTCTAGCACGTCGAATGTGTACTTATGTTTTCAAATTCAAAAGTATCTCTGATTGAAAAATACTTTTGGAAAAACCGTTCGATGTGCGAATCTCTTCTTTTCGCTAGCACGTCGAATGTGTACTCTTTAAATACAAAAGGTATTTTGATTGAAAATTGATCTTTCTCATAAAACCTTCGTCGTATTGCAAAACTCTTTCTTCTAAGCAATACGCGATTGTTTTTCAAATCATTTTTCATCAATCGTGAATCTCAATTACGGTTCACTCACTCCGTGTTGTCTTCTTTGAGACGCGTTCGGTTTGAGAACGGCTAGAACATTGCGAAACCTGTCAAGGAGATTCTTAGGAATCCTACCTGATCACAGGCGTATTTATACTTGATCAACGGGGAACCGTGGGACGTGTACCTCAATTCGACGAAAGTGATCAAAGACACTTTCGTGTGTTTTATTGCTAACTGTTGTTTGCGGGTACATTTGGACGGTTGCTGGTGATCGAATTGAGGAGTCAATCTAAAGCCGCATGCTCACAGCTTCCACACTTAATTTGAAGAAATCATGACTGGTGCATATCTACATAACACGGCTCGATATTTCATACTATGCTTCGCTTCGTTGCAAATATCATGAACCAGTAAGGCTTCCGCTACTCAGATGGAAAGATGTCATGATTCAAAAGTGTGAGCATGTCGGTCCAAAAGTCACAACTTCACATGATGGCAACACAATAAAGGGTGATCCAGAGATTTCTTGTGGTGATGATCTCAATGAATGCTCGAAGATCATCAAAGATGTGGATCAGTTCAAAGACCTCCACTCAAAGTACAAAACTAAGCGGACTTTGAAGAATCGCTACAAAAGCACAAAGATTGCGGAAATGAAGAATTCATGTCTACGAGCTCAAGAACAAAGACAAAGATAGAATGCTAGGATGCAAAATGTATTTCATGGGGTGACCTCCCTTAGGGGGAGATTGTTAGGAATTAGAAAATTCTATGTTAAAGTGTCGGTCACCCCAATTATAAGTCTAGCATATGTTAGCTTGTAGACGTGTCGTTTGTTACGTTATTAAGTAGTTTATTTGTTAGTTTGTAGCGTAGTTTAGTTTAGAGCAACACCGTGGAGGAAGGACGGGTCTTTACCCTCTGTATCCCTGATCCACAGGCCGATAGGAGGTCGTGTATTTGTAAGTATAAATACCCCTTCCATCCATGGAAGGGGTGGTGCTTCTAATCTAATCTTTCACTTTTTGTAAACCAACTCTCTACCAAGAAACACCCAACTCTCTAACTTTCTCTCTCTAATGGCTAACATGTATTTTGATCTCCCAAGACCACCCGAATCATCAAACACAATAAAATAACGATCCTACATTCGGGGTACCAAAGTCCCATATTGATGGTTCCTTGGAGATACCGAAAGACCCGTTTAACCGCTTCAAGGTGCTTTTAGTAGGCTTAGCACGGTATCTAGCACACATGCAAACAAATAACAAGATGTCGGTCTACTAGCAGTGAGGTACATCAGGGATCCAATCATACTACGGTATTTTGTTTGGTCAATCATGATCCCTGAGTGGTCCTCATCTAGTTTGGTTCGATCAATCATGGGAGTGTCAAGAGGGTCACTTGAATCAAATCCAAATTTCTTTAAGATCTCAGTAGCATATTTAGATTGATTTATGAAAATGCCTTCGGGACTTTGTGAAATTTGTAGTCCCAAGAAAAATGACATTTGTCCCATCATTGACATTTGAAATTTTGAACTCATTTCATTTGAAAAACGGTCACACTCATTGGGGTCGGTCGAGGCAAAGATGATATCATCAACATAAATTTGAACGTGAATTAAATGTTTGCGACTTTTCGGTGAACAATGTTGGATCAACTGCTCCTTTTTTGAATCCGGTAGATAGAAGAAACTTTGATAGCGTATCATACCATGCCCTTGGAGCTTGTTTTAAACCATAAAGAGCCTTCTTCAAACGATAAACGTGGGTAGGATGTTCTGGATTCACAAAGCCTTCGGGTTGGCTGACATAGACGACTTCTTTAAGATCTCCGTTCAGGAATGCCGTCTTCACGTCCATTTGATAGACTACCATGTTCTTACTTGCAGATTAGCCAAAAGATTCTAATTTCCTCGATTCGAGCAACAGGAGAAAAAGATTCTTCAAAGTCTATACCCTCCTCTTGACGGTATCCTTTAGCAACTAATCGAGCCTTGTTCTTCAACACATCACCATGCTCATCAAGTTTCACTTTGAAGATCCATTTTAGAGCAATAATCATAGCACAATCTGGAGCGGTACTAATTCCCATACATCTAGTCGATCGAACTCATGAATTTCATCTTGCATGGCATTGAACCAGCTATCTTCATTCATGGCGGTTTTGACATCTTTGGGTTCGATCTTAGAGAGTACGGAGTTGAAGAAGCACCACAAGGCATCGGTTGCAAGTTGTTTCCGTGTTATACTGGGCGAGAAGGATTTCCAATGATGTTGTCTAATGGATGATCGTGAGTCCATTTTATGAGGTGTTCATGTGGTAGTTGTTGAGGGACCTGAAGTAGCGAGTCGATGTCTCCGAAGAAGATGGTTCTGAAGAAGATTCAGGAGCAAATATGTTTTCAAATGGAGCATCTTCAGGAATAGCAAAGGGATTAACTTCATCATTGATGCCAGAAACATTTCCATGATGTACATTTGAAGAATGATGATTTGTTGATGAGATCAAGGATCAAAGCTTCTTGACTTAATGATATTGAGACTGAGGATTGACTTCATTCACAGAATATGAACGCCCTCTGTTGTAGGAATCGACACCTCATTAGTACTTGGATCATAAAGTTCATCAAACATAGGATTAAACAATTTCTTTAAATCATCTTCAGATGGAGGTACATATGGAGTTTCTTGAGAAAAGTTTGGAACAAGGGATGAACCAATGGGACTGTTTTGAAGTGCGGGTTCTCGAACTGGATTGTCCAGAGCCATTTGACCGTCACTCATCAAACGTAACAGGAATTGTTTCCATGATATTTCGGGTTCTTTTGTTGTAGATTCGGTATCCCTTTTTGTTTGGTGCATACCCTAAAAATATTCCAATGTCTGCTTTAGCTCTAAGTTTTCCTAAGTCTTGACCCTCATTAGTTGGATAACACAATGCACCAAACACACGAAGGAAAGAGAGATTAGGTTTTCTGTTGTGGACAAGTTCATATGGAGTTTTTCCATGAATAGTGTGAATCAGGGAACGATTTTTTGTGTAGCATGCAAGTGGCAATAGCTTCACCGAGAAACATTGGAACCTTTGAGTAAATCAAAGATTGTTCTAGCGGCTTCTACAAGAGTTCGATTTTGTCTTTCAACTACACCGTTCTGTTGAGGAGTTCGTGGAACACTTCTTTGATGGTTGATTCCAATGCTTTCATAAAATTCACTAAGTTGTTTGTTAACAAACTCGGTTCCATTGTCTGTCCGGATAATTCTGACGGTTTTGTTAAGTCGAACCTGCTTGATGAGTTTGATGATGATATCAGGAGTTTCATCCTTTGTCCTTAAGAACTTGACCCATGTGAATCTAGAGTAATCATCAACCACAACTAACACATATTTCTTCCCAAAGATATTCTCCACTCTCATTGGTCCACATAAATCCATATGAATTGTATGAAGAACTTCGTGGAGAGTTAGTAGGTTTGGGTTTATGGGCATACTTCTTGTTTTTCCCAATTGACATGCTGAACAAAGATGATCATTTTCATACTTTAGTCGAGGTAAACCTACAACTAAGTCCTTTCTGGAGAGATCATTGATGGTGCGGAAGTTCAAGTGATTGAGACGACGATGCCATAACCATGACTTTGTTTTAGAAGCCTTTGACAACAAGCGAATTGGAGAAGACTTCATCATATCATCGATAGAGATGGTGTAAAGATTTGAACCACGAGTTCCTCTTAAAAGTTCCTTACCATCAAGTTCTCTAACAAAACAAGTATGTTTTCAGAAGGCTACTTCTAGATCGAGAATCACGAATTGACCACAGAGAACGATTATGACCAAGACCTTAAACATAGTATACTCTAGAGATAACACTATCACCAACAACATAATCACCATAACCCATAATTGCACCGAAATGATCATTACCGAATCTAATTGTCCCGATGAATTTGCTCACGAAGTTCATGAGCCGCGACCGGTCTCCAGTCATATGCTTGGAACAACTGAGTCCGGGTACCACGAACGATTTGAACGATCTGCAGTTGAACACAGACAAGAATGGATAACTAAATAATTGGGATCCCCATGCAAGAATGGGTTCCACTTGGTTAGTAACGGTAATTGGAACACCCACATCAGAAATAGAAACATCCATATCATAAGTAGAAGCAATGGAATCATTGGGAATAGATGCAATGCTTGGTGTCGTATTTGACCTATTCAAAGTATGTTCACTTCTTAAGGGAATAGTTCTACCGGTAGGCATCCATTTTCTAGTGGGCATAATCTTAGCGGTTTGAGAGAAAACGATTATTCTTATGGCCAAAAGGTATCCAATAATAACCTATCTTTATAAAGGTTCTTCCTGTGGGTTTCCACTGTTTTCTAACAATCTTCGTTTTGCCTTTTGCCTTCTTTGCACGATTATTAGCGTTAACAATTTTAACGGGCATTTGACAAAGATTAGACAAAGCATTCACACCACATTCATGATTAGCAAATGAATTCAAGCGACATCATTACAAGGTTTGAAAATAGTATCGAATTGAATTAATTATAGTAGCCTAAGGCTAATACTAGAATCAACACGATTCGCTTTATTCAACTCAAGCTTAAAGATCCTAGGTTGGTCTTCTACTCTCTTCCAATGCACATTTTTAGCTTGCGAGGTCCTATCACTCCTTGTATTGTCTTGAGACTTTGACCTGCTCGCTTTAATGTCCTTGATTACTCCTGTAGAGGGAATTATGGGAACATTAGTTGGTTGATCTACTTTTGCATTCCTGAACTAGACGTGCAAGGATCTGTATTACTAGACGACACATTGATGTATACTTTCTTAAACTTGGGCCTAGAATGGTTTGAAGGCTCGGCACTAGGCATAGAACAAGGCATCACAGCTTTGCCTTTTGCACCTAAGGTTAAGGATTTGGGACATGTTGCAATTACACATTCTAGCAGCTCTTGAGATCGTTTGGCCTCGAGGCAAGCAAACCTAATTTCACTATCAAGAGGTTTGTTAATGAAATCCTCTTCGACAATCTCACGGAGACATTCTAGACTATCCTTAAGGTGAGCACAAGAGTCATGAAAGGCATGTTCATTATTCCTAAGATGAGGAGGAATATATTTAACTATCACAGTGTATTTGCAATCTAAGAGTGACTTTGAGACAACATTCTTATTGAAAACAAGTGGTAGTTTCCCATTTCCACGACTTCTCGATTCTCAATTTCCTTTTGTAAAGACGTTATTTTTTCGTTGTTTTAGTCACGGGTGACTTTTATTGAATCATATAACTCTTTAAAATGTCGTTTAACTTTTTCATTTTCTTCTAGAAAACTCTCGTTTTCCTTTTGTAAGGCATTAACTAAGTTTTGAAGATGAAAAGTTTGAGAATTCGGAGAATCTAAAGGAGGAGGCATTTGGGAGCTGTCATATTGTTCTTTTGACCCTTTAATTGAGAGATTTGGGCTTTCAACTTTCGGATCGTGTTGCAATGAGCTTGAATCTGTTCATCACGTTTGTTAATTTGAAAAGCGCATCAAACTTTGGATCATCTGAGGATGTCTTGATATTTGAAGTTTTGACATTTTCTTTAAGATGTTGATATTTTAGTTGTAAATTAAAATGCTCTGCCTCTAGTTTAGAAAAATGTTTAACCAAATTGTCGTGATCATCCAGTTCAATTTTCTCGTTAAGTTTAGAATTAGTTTTTTCAAGCTCAATGACACGATCATGGGAGACTTTCAGGGCAACAAATAATTCATGAAATTGAGAAGCATTAATAGAACACGTTGTAGCAGTGAAAAACACATCTTGAGCAATACATTCAGAAATCATATTCTCATTCAGGGTATGCAAGTTCTTCCTTTCAATCTCATTATATTTTAATGCTCGCTCATAGTCACTAACCTCAACTATCATAGCATCAAATTCCTTTTCCATTTCTTTAATGTCGGAATTCATTCCCTTTTTAAGACTCTCAAAGTGATCTTTTAGTTGTTTAAAGAAAGGGATGACTTCAGTTAAATAACATTCTTTAGTTTGCTCAAAACCTCTTTCTCCTTCGAGTTATACCAGCTGGGTGTGATCCTTTTATTGCAAGTTTTCTCAAAATCAACAAATAGTTGAAAGATAACATATTGACTGATTAAGGTCTTGCTTTTAGTGGCAATTGTTCTAAGAACTAGATGCATTGGTGTATTTGGAGGATACACAGTCGCTCTAGGCATTTTCCAAAGGGGGTGGGTTGGTTTCAACAATATTTTCGATTTCTCGCTTATCTAAATCCATTTTCCAGAACACTTGTTCGGGAGTTAACAATGTCCGAGGCTTAAACTTGTTTAAGGCAATCCATTCTCCTTTTGTAATCATGGGGTGTGATGATTACTTTCTTTTCTTTACATTTTGGATCATCTAGTTTCTTGTTTAACTTTTCCCTAGTGATTTCATCTGATTTCTTATCTTCCTCTTGCACTCAGTAACTAGGTTTCGTCTAGGTTTAAGGATTTCATTGCCATCATAAAGAACCTTATGAGCATTTCTAGCCTTTTTAATGACCTCTGGATTTGGTTCCTCAACAAGGGGAATGCTATGCTTATCGCTTAGGACTCTATGCTTAGTGATCATGTGAGCGGTCTCTGAATGGTGTTTCCTTATGCGTACAACTTATTTTCGAGCTTGTTTTTCAAGGTTTTAGATTAGAAAAATCATTCAAAAGTTTTGATTCCTTAGCACTTAATTCTTGCTTAAGCATTTTAACATTTTCTTGAAGTTCTTGTTTTTGCTTAGCAGGTTTTGAAAGTTTTTCTTGTAAGGAGTTTAACTCTTGTTTTAATACTTATTCTCTAAACCTACTTTTTCTAATAGTTGTATGCATTTGGTCATCCATTTCCTGCTCACGGGTGGTCAACTCAAATTTTGCACGTTGTTCATAAATAGCAACACGTTCTTTATAGGCATTCAAGATCGAGATAACGATCATCAGGCACATGCAGGTATTCATCAAAAACATAGTCATTGTTGACCGCAGAAGATGCATCACTTGATACAATTTCACTTTCACTTTGTTTCACATATTGATCATATGGGACAACATTGATATTACCCATGTTTTCAATATTTGATTCAATAGTTTGATTGATTGTACTTTGTCATGCATCTTTTGTACATCAGCATCATCGTATAGTTTTAATACCTCGGAGATGAGTTTGTCTTTGGATGGGCCAGCTTGTGGTGAAGAAGAGACCTTGGGAGAAACCATTGGAGAAATGCTAGCCATAAAATTGTGTGTGCGAGGTCCATCATCCACATCGAGTCGATGCATCACAATCAGCGACTTGAAAGGCGTTCGATGATTGTGACCTATCTCCTGAATTGGTCGCTCATCCACATCGCATCATAGGTCTTGGCATTGCCCTCAAAGAAACAATAACCTCTTCATCCAACGCAAAGCACCATTATCCGAGCTTGTACAAGCAACATCTTATCTCTGAAGCAATCAACATTCTGTGGACGTTTTGGAGATGTGCAGTTCCTTGCAATGTGTCCCTCACCACCACAGTTATAGCATTTGATCGGCTTAGTTTGACCTTGATTTCCATTTCTTCCTCGATTCGGATTACCAACATAACCTCTACCAGCTCCTCCTCTTCCTTGATCATATTGTCTTTCTGAGCGGTTGCACAACAATTTTCCCATCTCGGTAGCTTGATTGTGTGGGTTAGAAGTCGCTCGAGGTGGTTGTTGGTTTGTGGGAGAGAATTCATGTTTTGACTAATCGGGAGAGCCGTTGATTAATGAAGTTACCACGTGTGCATCAAAGATCGCTTGTTTGAACTTTAGATCGGGAATGAGTTTGTGAGTTCCATCACCCATGGGTATAACTTGTGAAGCTTTAGTGGTAATCCCAATGTTTGAGTAGAAGGAAGTTGAATCATTTGATGAGCTTGTCTCTCCCGGATTTGTTTTGAATTGTTCAAGAATCCTCTTTTCAAACATGGCATGTCTCTCATTCGGAAGAAGGAAGGCATAGAGTTGCTCATAGTTAGTATTCTTCAATCCTTTAGTGAGCTTCACAGAAGTAACAAATTTGTGCCATTCGGGATTCATGTTGTTTACAAATTTTGAGTTCATCTGAATGTTAGGCATAGTCATTCTGATGTTCCTCATGTCATTCACCAACTTATGAAATCTCACATAGTACTCATAGACACTTTCATTTGGTTTCATCTTGAAGTGCTCAAATTCATCATACAGTTGTGATTCTCGGTCTTCAACAGTTAGCTCGGAACCAGAAAGAAGCATCTTGACATTATCCCATACTGCTTTTGCCTCGGTGTTGTGATTGATAAGCTTGTAGATGTCCTTTGGTAGACCTTGCGGTATAATGTTGGAAGCTCGGATATCTGCATCGAATCTCTTTTTCTCCTTATCGTCAAGCTCATCATACATCTTTGGTCCGTCCATTCCGTAAATCAAAGTTCCATCTTCAGCAGTATCAAGTATATCTCTAGTAGTTTCAACTCGTTAAGGTCCTTCATCAATGGATTTGAGAATGTTAACCCCATTTTCTTTTCCAAGATACAATCGATTCGTTGAGCCCAAGAGTCATAGTCGGTTCTCAAGCATGGGTGGGCGAGTGTCTGAACCATTTGCTTGAACATCCTCGACAGATGGAGATGATTGTAGTAACGTTGGTAGACATGATGACAAGTTAAACGAGATTTTATAACTCTATGATTAAACCGGAAATAGATTATTTCACGGATTTCTTGAATCAAGAGAAAACAGTATTTAAAGGAAATCACTCAAGTCGCTAGGAAAATTGTGAACCAAGTCGCTAAGTGCTAAGTCGCTAAAGTTCCAAGTCGTTATGTAACAACTCGCTACAATCCAAGTCGCTAACAAAATTTTGGCGGCAATTCGCTAAGCACCAAGTCGCTAAATATTCAAGTCGCTAAATAGCAACTCGCTAGGTACCAACTCGCTAACACCAAGTCGCTAACTTCCACCAAGTCGCTACCCGTAGTGGAGATTCCACTACTTGTACCGTTTGTCGGCTTGTCTCACTAGGCAAGTCGCTAGGCCTAAGTCGCTAACTCCACAAACAGCAACTCGCTACCAAAATGTAAAGCAAGTCGCTAGCAAGAAAAGCTATCCGTAGATCAAGTCGCTAGCTAGAAAACTTCACAAACACCACTTTTCAATCCAAAACAACCCAACCAAGATGATTCAAGCTTACCAAATGAAAAACTAAACACTTTTGATGATTCTAAACACAAAAGTACTAACAAAATCCAAGCTTTAACACAAGAAATCAACCAAATGATGCAAAAACCACTAAACTTTTTCAAACTCAAAAACCACCTAAAAACCACTAGAAATCCAAAGATGTGTAAGATATGATCTAACCATGGCTCTTGATACCAATTGTAAGATATTGGATTTCACATACACATCAAACCATAACACAAAGTAGGCGTATAAGTGGAATTCTAGAGAGAAAAGTTAGAGGTTTAGGGAACTTTAGTGAGAGAAAGAAAATTCTTATTATGAGCTCCAACTCTCTACCTTGGAAGGTAGAGAGTATTTATAGTCTTACAATAAAACGCCACACAACGGTCAGGATCGGCATACATGGGTAAAGACCGTCCGATCCTCCAATGTGTTACTAAACTAAATACTACTTAACATAGAAGTACTATGACTACGAGCTTTCTAACGATTACATATACTTGAGGTGACCGACTCTTTAATACATGGAATTTCTAATTCCTAACAAATTCACCTTTAAGTGTAGTAAACGAAGTCCACTAAGTCATTCATAAACTAACTTTGAGGTTATCTTTGGGTTTAGTAAACGAAATCCACTAAGTCATTCATAAACTATCCAAGATTTATCAAGTGTTAAACACAACGATAGCCTAGTCGCACTCCTAAGCCAATTACAATTAAGATAAGAGACAACCAATCAAACAAGAGACTGTAGGATGCAAGAATTATAAACTAAACCAATTAGACACATTGAAATTGTCACACCCTAATGATGAAGATAGACACAAGCATCACTAAGAAATCAATAAGATCTAATTAATTGCATACAAGTTTCATACAATCATAAGCAAACACTATGTGAATTAGCCAAGCATAATTAATGAAGAGCAAGCAACAATCATGATAATTGAAGACATACCATAGGATTGGATTAACAAACAAACCATTACACGATGTTTATAGAGTGTTTGAAACCCTTTAAGTTTCTGGAAAAACATCTACCTAAACCCCATAATCGGACTTAGGGTTTAGGGCTTACAAAAAGTGAAGTTATAATGTTATATTTATAGGCAGATTTTCTGTCGGCAAAGAGCGACGGCGTCACACCTAAAGAGTGACGGCGTCATGACCACTTTTTCACCAAACTGTAGATTTTCTCATTCCGGTCGCGTGGGCTTTTGAATCACTTAAATCCAAGTTCGTATGCAAAACTTATGGCCAAAACAAGATTCGGCTACTTCGCATGTTGCGGCTTGTGACGAAGCGTCACCTTATGCCCACGCCGTCCCCTTCAATCTCGGCGTCGTGCGGATCAAATCTAGGCCTTCTGAGTTGCGACGACCTACTCTTTTAAAACCTGACACCGTCACTTGAAAATAAGAAATTTGGCTTTTGTGCCATCACAAAATGCTCCTCGGCGTCGCGATTAAGCAGTGGCGCCATCACCTTGTAATTCAGCAGCTTGAGTGTCTCGATTCTTGACTTTGGCCATTTTCTTCGTATATCCACGTCTTTTCGTCCAAATAAGTGCCATTACAGCAATTTGCCTTCAAGAGACCTAAAAAGTGAAAAGGAACGATATTAAGTAATAACGGATACAAAAGTGATCAAATAAGGGCTTAAATGACCCCTAAAAAAGGTACATTTTAAAACCTTATCATGCATGCATAGTTTGTTGGTAGCTACCCTTGTTTCGGTAGTTTTGAATGGCGGTAGTGGCTAGTTACTTAGGAGATATGACCAACTGACCCTAAGTAGGTAGACTGAGTGGGAAGGGTAAGAATTGACAAACTGGCGACCCTTCTTCACTTGTGCGATTTGACCAACTGATCACCTACCGTTTTGATGAACTTAAGAAGTTAGGGATGAGTGTTTAAGATGCTAGCGCCCGGGCACTCATTGTTATGAATCTTGCTTGTAGCGGCACTTAATGACTTGGCTTAGGGGACTAAAAACAACTGGACTTTCAAGGGGTCACCTATTGATCTCCGGTGGAAACGCTTATCTGATAGGTTAGGACGAACCCGACCAAATCTTTGTCCTAGCGACTTAAACCTCCACTTGAAGCAATTAGAAGTAATTAAACGTGAACTTAACTTGATAGGATGAGTAACTAGGTTAGCACATTTCTCCTCTATTGATCACAACCCTCGCCTTTATTTGCTTTCTTTATTTGTTTTTCTTGTTTTAGTAGTTAATTAATCATTACAACTTTAAAACCAATTAAAATCTGTGACACCTAGACTTAGTTAAAATCCGCACTCATAACTCTTGGGACGACCTCGGTTTTACCGAATACTACATTACACATGACCGGGTACACTACCCGTTAGTGCATTAGGGTAGACCATAGGTATAACGAGACATTATAAATATTAAAACCTGGTCAGTAAAACCTGCATCATGGTTTACCTTAAATGTGTTGATTATAGTAATATCTGTTTAATTATAATTGTGATTTTATACAAGTGGGTTTAGTTGGTGTTTATGCTGCAAAGAGATGCTAACATTTTGATTATCAATTTTAGCCTATAACATGTCCATTCAATGGGTGGTACGATCCACCCATGCCAAGGAGAGCAAGGGATGTGATTATCTACTTATAGAGAAACATCTACAGGAATGAGGCGACATTACAATAATGCCAAGCCGCCCTCATTCTTTGAGACTATGGAGGCTGTCAATGCGGGTGACAGGGCAAACGAGCTAGAGGCTGCTCACCAAGCATCCTTGGCTGATCTCCTTCTTGAGAAGGATAAAGTTTGCCGTCGGAGGAACTTTTTTGTTTTGTCTTGGATAGTCATCTTCTTGGTTTTTCTATGGTTTTTCTATAGGGTTTAGAAAGTTACTGGTTTTTGTGTTTTGAATCGGTGGTAGATGGTCTGCAATGGGTAAGTTGTGTTTAAGAAGTTTTAGTGTAGGTTAACTAAAAAAAGTCTCTTAGTTGATAATGTTTGGTCCTTGTACAGTGGTAATATTATATTTCTTTTATGCTTTGGTCCTTATCTTGCATCTTGCCTTTACTAATAGGTCCTTGCCCCAAAAATTCATATATCCGCCTCAGTTGCCACACAAATACTAGTAAAATGATCAAACTCATAACACAGATACAAGTATCAAATATGGATGAATGATCAGAGATGGATGAACAGACACCACTTTTGCGTATCAACATAAACTTGATATGGTGTTGTTCATCCATTTTTGATTCTTCATTGCTGTTTGTGTAATAGAATAACAATATCCAACTCAAAACACAAATCCAAGAAAAACATATCCAAGTATCAAAGACGTATGAAGTTTCAAAGATGGGTGAACAGTAATTGACTTTGTAAAAGTAAACAATTAATATGCGAATGAACTTGTAACAATATGTAGAAATGGGTAAAGTGGCAAATTCAATACAATTAAAACACAATTTTACCCACATACTAACATGACATGATTTCATACATAATGCAAATGGATATATTTTCAAATGCATAAAATTTTGTAGTCTACAAAGTTCAGAAATAGACATTGTTTAAATACAAAAAGTAATGTTTAGGGGAATACATATTCGATGGAAAACATTGGCTTTCATATGCTTAACCAACATTTTTTTGTGGTGAAGACAACTTTGCTGCTATAATCTTTGTCTTAGTCCAAAATTGTTTTGGAGACCCACCACAAGCAGCATTAACTTGACTTCCAGATTGAGACTGGACCACACTTGGTTGAAAATCACCTTGAGATTGAGCATCAGTTTGACACTGAGGTTTTTCATTTCCTTCAAAGTTGTGACCTGTAACATTTGCCTTCTTCTTTGCTGTAACTTTTGTCTGGGATAAACCTGTTTTTTTAGACTGTTGTGTACTGCTTTGACTTCCTGTTACACCTCTTTGCCCAAGACATGTTTTCTTGTTGTGTCCAGCATTGCCACATATACCACAAACCACACTCTTACTAGACTATGACAAGTTACTGGTTTTGTCTCTATTATCATTTTTAGTAAAAGCCCTAGTTCTTTTCTTTCGTGGCCTACCTAATGGTTTATGATGTTTAGGTGGAAGAATGCTTGTAGGCACTTTGTGACTTATTCCAATGTAAAAAACCATTTATTGGCTGGATGTAGTGTTTATAAGTTTTTTCCCAAGTCTTAAGCAAGTAACATGGATGAACCCATGATTCAACAGATCCTACTTGCATTCCATTGAAGCTCATATACCGATGGGTAGAAACAACATGTTTACATGGCATACCTGTAAGCTCTCATCCTCTACATGTACAATCCCTAGCTTCAACATTCACAAAACACTTATCTCCCCATCCACTGACCTGATACTTATCTCCTTTAACCCGTAAAACGGGGTACTTATAAGCCTCTTTCTTTATCAAGTCTAACATGAGTGTTGCCTTTGGTGTTAATGGTCCGGCACACTTGTCAATCACATTCACAACATTCACTATTCTTTTCATACAGTATTCTCTAATGTATTCCAAAGTAGTAATGATGGTTGGTGCCTACCTCCTAATAGTTTCCCATTAAACACCTCACACATGTTATTAAGTAACACATCAGAATGAGCCCTCCCTATACATTTATACAACATGTTTGAGTTATACAAACAACAGTGTTGAACAATGTTGTAGAATAAAATATGTACACTTAGACATAGATTTGGTTAGTACCTAAAAAATGCGACCTTAACCAATGGGTTGGTGGTATCTTGCTTAACCAAGCATGAGCAGGTTCGCTAAAACTCTTGAATGCCACATGGTGCCTCAAATTGTTGGACGGTTGTTCTTGCCGCACATCTCCACAAATGCTCCCATTGAAATTCCATATTATCATGGATGTGCTTCAAATAATATATGTGTTCAGCACTAGGGAATACTGCTGCTAATGCTGGAATGATACCCTAAACAAATAAACATCAATCCATTACTAATAAAAGTAGCATTTATCAAAAATACAAGTGAATATAATCAACTAAAAGGTAACATCACCTTTTTCTTGTTGTTGATAAAAGTGTAGTTTGTGTTTGGTTGCAAGTAAAGATCATCTCCTAAACATTCAAGAAACCAAATCAATGAGTCTTTGATTTCAGCTTCTGCAATCGCATAGGCTAAAGGGTATATTCCATTGTTGCTGTCTATACCGACTGCTGTAAGAAGCTGACCAGGAAAAGGACCCCTCATAAAAGCACCATCTAACCCCAACAACACTCTTTGACAAGCTTTATATCCTTCCTTCAAAGCACCTAAGCATACATGCATTCTCTTGAAAACTCTGGTTGGACTTGTTGCATCTGTTGCAGTTTGTACACTTATCCTAATTGTTGTATTTGGGTTTGTTTTCTGCAACTCTTCAACATAGTCTCTTAAAAGGGTGTATTGCGGCTTATGATCACCCCTAATCTCATTTTCTCGCCTTGTTTTTGCCCCAATGCCTTTTTCATAGACACTTGAACTTCAAACTGTTTAGTGAGCTGATCTTGAACAGGCTTGATTGGAATATCTGGATTGACTTGAACTTGGTCAACTATTTGCTTTGAAAGAAACTTGTAGTCACAAGCTTTAATCTCTCTTGATTACAAACATTTGTTTTCATCCCTGAAAGTTCGAACACTCCATACATCTTTAGCTGTATTTTTGGCTACATACAACAACCATGGACAATCTTTTGCTTGCTCCTTGAGTGATCGTAAATATACATCCCTTCTAAGGCCTCTAGTTATCGGACCAGTTTTCCTCTTTGGGGCTGTTCCCAGCCCAACACCTTCACTTGTAGCACAAACAGGTATTTTTCCAACACACCTAACCCTAATTCTCTGTTTGTCATTCTTAATGAGTTGCAATTTCCTCCTAGTCTTTATTGAAAGCAGGTTGATCTTATCTTTCACTTCTTTTGCAGTTACAAAAGTTTGACCACATAAAAAGTATATTTTGTCCTCTACTTGTGCTGCCTCACTTAACTTTTGTTTCTTGTATGCCTCATTTTTTTCTTCCTAATAACATACTCATCCTCATTCTCAGAACCACTTGCAAAATCATTATCATCTAACAGATCCAACTCACTTTTCTTAAAAAAATAATCTGGTATCTAGCTGGAGCAACCTATATATGGTAACTCTGTAGTCTCAGTCACTTTGAACATATTAACATCAATATCAGGCTCCTCAAAAGTATTAGCCTCATCAACAAATGTTTTTCCATCTCGATTGTTCTCAATATCATCATCATCACTCACATAACTATCTATTTCACTCACATTGTCATCACTTAAAGCTTCATCAATATCACATACCACATGATTTACATTTTTGGATATGCTCAACAGATTACATATTTCCTCCTCTTGAGGACCTAACTCTTGATCATTTTGACATACCTCTTCAGGACTATCTATTTGGATATGCTCAACATGTTTATCTATATGTTGGTTGACATCACCTACAACATCTTCAATTTGATGACCTCTGATGAAAACAATGGTTCTGTTTCTGGCATCTGACTAGATTGTACAAAAGTATTAACTTCCAAAGGTTGATGTGTAACCTGACATAAATCCTCTACCACATCTTTATTAACAATGTTTTCTAAGAACAATTTATTTGAGCAATATGGAACAATAGCAAGAGCTGCCTTTTTCTTTGTTGCATCCACATAAGCAATAACTGTCCTAATTGACTTTGGTGACATTTCATCAACATCCAATGTTGTCTTACCATTTTCAACATAAACTTCTATCATCTTATGGTCATCAACAAGATCTTTTAATATTTCTAAATTTGCACTCTCACTTAAGCTATACAAACCATCATCTAAATTACTACCAGGCTTAACAAAGTAATAGTAATTTTTTGAACCAAGCTCGTAACCCAATTCATACATAAGAACATCCAACTCTTCAACTTACACACTATCAACATCAACCAAATCAACTAAATTTTCCATACCTCTAACGTATATTATACAAGGCCGATTTAAAGAAACCGTTATGATGAACCCTCATGCTAAACATATTAGATCTACCACCTGAAAACATGTCAATATATGTTTAGGACATTCTCAAAAGTTAATTGCCAAAAAATAAATACCCCAATTAGAAAATCCAATGTTTATAATCAAAATAAAAACAGTACTGTATTTCTTCTTAGCAGAGTTGTACAGGACGGTATCATCAACTGAATAACCTGGATGTCTTCTTACTTTCCATAGATTAAAGTCCATGGTTTGGTTTTTTGATTAATAAACACGAGTTTTGTGACATGCAATTAGGGTTTGTGAATTGTGATAATTCTTGTAACGAAAGTTCTGGGATGAAAAATAATACAGTCTATGTGCTTATGGGACGGGAAGAGGGTTACATTACATGTGGCAATAATACATAAATTTTTTATTGAAATAAGGAAATGACAATTGTGCCCTTGGACTAAAGACAAAGCAAACGGCAACTGAGATGGTTGACTAATGGAAAAATGGTCAAAGGACCAGTTTAGACTATAAAACTTGGAAAAAGGACTCCCTACATGAAAATGCCAAGTTTTTGTTCAACGTGATGCGTATGTACAAGATTAGGGACCAACCGTGTATTTTACTCTAAATCCTTTTACCCTTTTTATATGTGATGTCTTTTACCGGGAATATTTGTTTTAACCCCTTACACATTTAGTTTTAAGATTCGTCGTTTGAGGTCGTGGTTGTTGAGAGTTTCAGTTTTTTTTGGGTGGGTTGTTCTTGTTCTTTTGGTGGTGGTGGTGGAAGTGGTGGGAATGATGGGTTTCTGGTTTCCATTGTTGTTTCTAAGTTGTAATGTGGTTTGAGTTCAGTGCTTTCTTTTGCTTTTCGAAAGAAAACAAAAAAAAATAATTTCTTGTTTAACTTTTCACTAGTGATTTCATATGATTTCTTATCTTCCTCTGTGCACTCAGCGCAACTAGGTTTCTGTCTAGGTTTAAGGATTTCCTTGCCATCATAAAGAACCTTATGAGCATTTCTAGCCTTTTTAATGACCTCTGGATTTGGTTCCTCAACAAGGGGAATGCTATGCTTATCGCTTAGGACTCTATGCTTAGTAATCATGTGAGCAGTCTGAATGGTGTTTCCTTGTACGTACAACTTATTTTCAATCTTGTTTTTCAAGGTTTTTAGATTAGAAAAATCATTCAAAAGTTTTGATTCCTTAGCACTGAATTCTTGCTTAAGCATTTTAACATTTTCTTGAAGTTCTTGTTTTTGCTTAGCGCTTTTGAAAGTTTTTCTTGTAAGGAGTTTAACTCTTGTTTTAATACTTATTCTCTAAACCTACTTTTTCTAATAGTTGTACGCATTTGGTCATCCATTTCCGGCTCACGGGTGGTCAACTCAAATTTTGCACGTTGTTCATAAATAGCAACACGTTCTTTATAGGCATTCAAGATGAGATAACAAAGCATCATCGGGGCACATGCAGTGAATTCATCAAAAACATAGTCATTGTTGACTGCAGAAGATGCATCACTTGATACAATTTCACTTTCACTTTGTTTCACATATTGATCATATGGGACAACATTGATATTACCCATGTTTTCAATATTTGATTCAATAGTTTCATTTGATTGTACTTTGTCATGCATCTTTTGTACATCAAAGATCATCGTATAGTTTTAATACCTCTGAGATGAGTTTGTCTTTGGATGGGCCACTTGTGGTAAAGAAGAGACCTTGGGAGAGACCATTGGAGAAATGCTAGCCATAAAAATTGTGTGTGCAGTAGGTCCATCATCCACATCGAGTCAATGCATCACAATCAACGACTTGAAAGGCGTTCTGATGATTGTGACCTATCTCCTGAATAGGCTGCTCATCCACATCTGCATCATAGGTCTTGGCATTGCCCTCAAAGAAGAAACAATAACTCCTCTTCATCCAACGCAGCACCATTATCCGAGCTTGTACAAGCAAAGATCTTATCTCTGAAGCAATCAAGATTCTGTGGGCGTTTTGGAGATGTGCAGTTCCTTGCAATGTGTCCCTCACCACCACAGTTATAGCATTTGATCGGCTTAGTTTGACCTTGATTTCCATTTCTTCCTCGATTCGGATTACCAACATAACCTCTACCAGCTCCTCCTCTTCCTTGATCATATTGTCTTTCCTGAACTGGTTGCACAACAATTTTCCCATCTCTGACAGTAGCTTGATTGTGTGGGTTAGAAGGCTGTTCGAGGTGGTTGTTGGTTTGTGGGAGAGAATTCATGTTTTGACTAATCAGAGAGCCGTTGATTAATGAAGTTACCCACGTGTGCATCGCATCGCTTGTTTGAACTTTGATCAGGAATGAGTTTGTGAGTTCCATCACCCATGGGTATAACTTGTGAAGCTTTAGTGGTAATCCCAATGTTTGAGTAGAAGGAAGTTGAATCATTTGATGAGCTTGTCTCTCCTGGATTTGTTTTGAATTGTTCAAGAATCCTCTTTTCAAACATGGCATGTCTCTCATTCTGAAGAAGGAAGGCATAGAGCTGCTCATGGTTAGTATTCTTCAATCCTTTAGTGAGCTTCACAGAAGTAACAAATTTGTGCCGTTCGGGATTCATGTTGTTTACAAATTTTGAGTTCAACTGAATGTTAGGCATAGTCATTCTGATGTTCCTCATGTCATTCACCAGCTTATGAAATCTCACATAGTACTCATAGACACTTTCATTTGGTTTCATCTTGAAGTGCTCAAATTCATCATACAGCTATGATTCTCGGTCTTCAACAGCTTAGCTCGAACCAGAAAGAAGCACCTTGACATTATCCCATACAGCTTTTGCCTCGGTGTTGTGATTGATAAGCTTGTAGATGTCCTTTGGTAGACCTTGCAGTATAATGTTGGAAGCTCGGATATCTGCATCGAATCTCTTTTTCTCCTTATCGTCAAGCTCATCATACATCTTTGGTCTGTCCATTCCGTAAATCAAAGTTCCATCTTCAACTCGGTAAGGTCCTTCATCAATGGATTTGAGAATGTTAACCCCATTTTCTTTTCCAAGACAAGTACAATCTGATTCGTTGAGCCCAAGAGTCATAGTCAGTTCTGTCAAGCATGGGTGGACGAGTGTCTGAACCAGCTGCTTGAACATCCTCGCAACAGTGGAGATGATTGTAGGAACGTTGGTAGACATGATGACAAGTTAAACGAGATTTTATAACTCTATGATTAAACCGAAATAGATTATTTCACGGATTTTATGAATCAAGAGAAAACAGTATTTAAAGGAAATCACTCAAGTCGCTAGGAAAATTGTGAACCAAGTCGCTAAGTGCTAAGTCGCTAAAGTTCCAAGTCGTTATGTAACAACTCGCTACAATCCAAGTCGCTAACAAAATTTTGGCAGCAATTCGCTAAGCACCAAGTCGCTAAATATTCAAGTCGCTAAATAGCAACTCGCTAGGTACCAACTCGCTAACACCAAGTCGCTACCCGTAGTGGAGATTCCACTACTTGTACTGTTTGTCGGCTTGTCTCACTAGGCAAGTCGCTAGGCCTAAGTCGCTAACTCCACAAACTGCAACTCGCTACCAAAATGTAAAGCAAGTCGCTAGCAAGAAAAGCTATCCGTAGATCAAGTCGCTAGCTAGAAAACTTCACAAACACCACTTTTCAATCCAAAAACAACCCAACCAAGATGATTCAAGCTTACCAAATGAAAACCTAAACACTTGTGATGATTCTAAACACAAAAGTACTAACAAAATCCAAGCTTTAACACAAGAAATCAACCAAATGATGCAAAAACCACTAAACTTTTTCAAACTCAAAACCACCTAAAACCACTAGAAATCCAAAGATGTGTAAGATATGATCTAACCATGGCTCTTGATACCAATTGTAGGATATTGGATTTCACATACACATCAAACCATAACACAAAGTAGTCGTATAAGTGGAATTCTAGAGAGAGAAAGTTAGAGGTTTAGGGAACTTTAGTGAGAGAAAGAAAATTCTTATTATGAGCTCCAACTCTCTACCTTGGAAGGTAGAGAGTATTTATAGTCTTACAATAAAACGCCACACAACGGGCTGTAGATCAGGCATACAGTGGGTAAAGACCCGTCCGTCCTCCAATGTGTTACTAAACTAAATACTACTTAACATAGAAGTACTATGACTACGAGCTTTCTAACGATTACATATACTTGAGGTGACCGACTCTTTAATACCTGGAATTTCTAATTCCTAACAAATTCACCTTTAAGTGTAGTAAACGAAGTCCACTAAGTCATTCATAAACTAACTTTGAGGTTATCTTTGGGTTTAGTAAACGAAATCCACTAAGTCATTCATAAACTATCCAAGATTTATCAAGTGTTAAACACAACGATAGCCTAGTCGCACTCCTAAGCCAATTACAATTAAGATAAGAGACAACCAATCAAACAAGAGACAGTAGGATGCAAGAATTATAAACTAAACCAATTAGACACATTGAAATTGTCACACCCTAATGATGAAGATAGACACAAGCATCACTAAGAAATCAATAAGATCTAATTAATTGCATACAAGTTTCATACAATCATAAGCAAACACTATGTGAATTAGCCAAGCATAATTAATGAAGAGCAAGCAACAATCATGATAATTGAAGACATACCATAGGATTGGATTAACAAACAAACCATTACACGATGTTTATAGAGTGTTTGAAACCCTTTAAGTTTCTGGAAAAACATCTACCTAAACCCCATAATCGGACTTAGGGTTTAGGGCTTACAAAAAGTGAAGTTATAATGTTATATTTATAGGCAGATTTTCTGTCGGCAAAGAGCGACGGCGTCACACCTAAAGAGTGACGGCGTCATGACCACTTTTTCACCAAACTGTAGATTTTCTCATTCCGGTCGCGTGGGCTTTTGAATCACTTAAATCCAAGTTCGTATGCAAAACTTATGGCCAAACAGATGCTCAGCTACTTCGCGATGTTGCAGCTTGTGACGGCGTCACCTTATGCCTGTGACGCCGTCCCCTTCAATCTCTGACGTCGTCTGGATCAAATCTAGGCCTTCTGAGTTGCGACGACCTACTCTTTTAAAACCTGACACCGTCACTTGAAAATAAGAAATTTGGCTTTTGTGCCATCACAAAATGCTCCTACGGCGTCGCAGTTAAGCAGTGACGCCATCACCTTGTATTTCAGCAGCTTGAGTGTCTCGATTCTTGACTTTGGCCATTTTCTTCGTATATCCACGTCTTTTCGTCCAAATAAGTGCCATTACAGCAATTTGCCTTCAAGAGACCTAAAAAGTGAAAAGGAACGATATTAAGTAATAACGGATACAAAAGTGATCAAATAAGGGCTTAAATGACCCCTAAAAAAGGTACATTTTAAAACCTTATCATGCATGCATAGTTTGTTGGTAGCTACCCTTGTTTCGGTAGTTTTGAATGGCGGTAGTGGCTAGTTACTTAGGAGATATGACCAACTGACCCTAAGTAGGTAGACCGAGTGGGAAGGGTAAGAATTGACAAACTGGCGACCCTTCTTCACTTGTGCGATTTGACCAACTGATCACCTACCGTTTTGATGAACTTAAGAAGTTAGGGATGAGTGTTTAAGATGCTAGCGCCCGGGCACTCATTGTTATGAATCTTGCTTGTAGCGGCACTTAATGACTTGGCTTAGGGGACTAAAAACAACTGGACTTTCAAGGGGTCACCTATTGATCTCCGGTGGAAACGTTTGCTGATAGGTTAGGACGAACTGACCAAATGCTGTCCTAGCGACTTAAACCTCCACTTGAAGCAATTAGAAGTAATTAAACGTGAACTTAACTTGATAGGATGAGTAACTAGGTTAGCACATTTCTCCTCTATTGATCACAACCCTCGCCTTTATTTGCTTTCTTTATTTGTTTTTCTTGTTTTAGTAGTTAATTAATCATTACAACTTTAAAACCAATTAAAATCTGTGACACCTAGACTTAGTTAAAATCCGCACTCATAACTCTTGGGACGACCTCGGTTTTACCGAATACTACATTACACATGACCGGGTACACTACCCGTTAGTGCATTAGGGTAGACCATAGGTATAACGAGACATTATAAATATTAAAACCTGGTCAGTAAAACCTGCATCATGGTTTACCTTAAATGTGTTGATTATAGTAATATCTGTTTAATTATAATTGTGATTTTATACAAGTGGGTTTAGTTGGTGTTTATGCTGCAAAGAGATGCTAACATTTTGATTATCAATTTTAGCCTATAACATGTCCATTCAATGGGTGGTACGATCCACCCATGCCAAGGAGAGCAAGGGATGTGATTATCTACTTATAGAGAAACATCTACAGGAATGAGGCGACATTACAATAATGCCAAGCCGCCCTCATTGCTGAGACTATGGAGGCTGTCAATGCGGGTGACAGGGCAAACGAGCTAGAGGCTGCTCACCAAGCATCCTTGGCTGATCTCCTTCTTGAGAAGGATAAAGTTTGCCGTCGGAGGAACTTTTTTGTTTTGTCTTGGATAGTCATCTTCTTGGTTTTTCTATGGTTTTTCTATAGGGTTTAGAAAGTTACTGGTTTTTGTGTTTTGAATCGGTGGTAGATGGTCTGCAATGGGTAAGTTGTGTTTAAGAAGTTTTAGTGTAGGTTAACTAAAAAAAGTCTCTTAGTTGATAATGTTTGGTCCTTGTACAGTGGTAATATTATATTTCTTTTATGCTTTGGTCCTTATACTGTACTGCCTTTACTAATAGGTCCTTGCCCCAAAAATTCATATATCCGCCTCAGTTGCCACACAAATACTAGTAAAATGATCAAACTCATAACACAGATACAAGTATCAAATATGGATGAATGATCAGAGATGGATGAACAGACACCACTTTTGCGTATCAACATAAACTTGATATGGTGTTGTTCATCCATTTTTGATTCTTCATTGCTGTTTGTGTAATAGAATAACAATATCCAACTCAAAACACAGATCCAAGTATCAAAGACGTATGAAGTTTCAAAGATGGGTGAACAGTAATTGACTTTGTAAAAGTAAACAATTAATATGCGAATGAACTTGTAACAATATGTAGAAATGGGTAAAGTGGCAAATTCAATACAATTAAAACACAATTTTACCCACATACTAACATGACATGATTTCATACATAATGCAAATGGATATATTTTCAAATGCATAAAATTTTGTAGTCTACAAAGTTCAGAAATAGACATTGTTTAAATACAAAAAGTAATGTTTAGGGGAATACATATTCGATGGAAAACATTGGCTTTCATATGCTTAACCAACATTTTTGTGGTGAAGACAACTTTCTTTGCTATAATCTTTGTCTTAGTCCAAAATTGTTTTGGAGACCCACGAAGCATTAACTTGACTTCCAGATTGAGACTGGACCACACTTGGTTGAAAATCACCTTGAGATTGAGCATCAGTTTGACACTGAGGTTTTTCATTTCCTTCAAAGTTGTGACCTGTAACCTTTGCCTTCTTCTTTGCTGTAACTTTTGTCTGGGATAAACCTGTTTTTTTAGACTGTTGTGTACTGCTTTGACTTCCTGTTACACCTCTTTGCCCAAGACATGTTTTCTTGTTGTGTCCAGCATTGCCACATATACCACAAACCACACTCTTACTAGACTATGACAAGTTACTGGTTTTGTCTCTATTATCATTTTTAGTAAAAGCCCTAGTTCTTTTCTTTCGTGGCCTACCTAATGGTTTATGATGTTTAGGTGGAAGAATGCTTGTAGGCACTTTGTGACTTATTCCAATGTAAAAAACCATTTATTGGTTGGATGTAGTGTTTATAAGTTTTTTCCCAAGTCTTAAGCAAGTAACATGGATGAACCCATGATTCAACAGATCCTACTTGCATTCCATTGAAGCTCATATACCGATGGGTAGAAACAACATGTTTACATGGCATACCTGTAAGCTCTCATCCTCTACATGTACAATCCCTAGCTTCAACATTCACAAAACACTTATCTCCCCATCCACTGACCTGATACTTATCTCCTTTAACCCGTAAAACGGGGTACTTATAAGCCTCTTTCTTTATCAAGTCTAACATGAGTGTTGCCTTTGGTGTTAATGGTCCGGCACACTTGTCAATCACATTCACAACATTCACTATTCTTTTCATACAGTATTCTCTAATGTATTCCAAAGTAGTAATGATGGTTGGTGCCTACCTCCTAATAGTTTCCCATTGAACACCTCACACATGTTATTAAGTAACACATCAGAATGAGCCCTCCCTATACATTTATACAACATGTTTGAGTTATACAAACAACAGTGTTGAACAATGTTGTAGAATAAAATATGTACACTTAGACATAGATTTGGTTAGTACCTAAAAAATGCGACCTTAACCAATGGGTTGGTGGTATCTTGCTTAACCAAGCATGAGCAGGTTCGCTAAAACTCTTGAATGCCAGCATGGCTGCCTCAAATTGTTGGACGGTTGTTGCTGCTGCACATCTCCACAAATGCTCCCATTGAAATTCCATATTATCATGGATGTGCTTCAAATAATATATGTGTTCAGCACTAGGGAATACTGCTGCTAATGCTTGAATGATACCCTAAACAAATAAACATCAATTCATTACTAATAAAAGTAGCATTTATCGAAACTACAAGTGAATATAATCAACTAAAAGGTAACATCACCTTTTTCTTGTTGTTGATAAAAGTGTAGTTTGTGTTTGGTTGCAAGTAAAGATCATCTCCTAAACATTCAAGAAACCAAATCAATGAGTCTTTGATTTCAGCTTCTGCAATCGCATAGGCTAAAGGGTATATTCCATTGTTGCTGTCTATACCGACTGCTGTAAGAAGCTGACCAGGAAAAGGACCCCTCATAAAAGCACCATCTAACCCCAACAACACTCTTTGACAAGCTTTATATCCTTCCTTCAAAGCACCTAAGCATACATGCATTCTCTTGAAAACTCTGGTTGGACTTGTTGCATCTGTTGCAGTTTGTACACTTATCCTAACTGTTGTATTTGGGTTTGTTTTCTGCAACTCTTCAACATAGTCTCTTAAAAGGGTGTATTGCTGCTTATGATCACCCCTAATCTCATTTTCTGCCTTGTTTTTTTCCCTTAATGCCTTTTTCATAGACACTTGAACTTCAAACTGTTTAGTGAGCTGATCTTGAACAGGCTTGATTGGAATATCTGGATTGACTTGAACTTGGTCAACTATTTGCTTTGAAAGAAACTTGTAGTCACAAGCTTTAATCTCTCTTGATTACAAACATTTGTTTTCATCCCTGAAAGTTCGAACACTCCATACATCTTTAGCTGTATTTTTGGCTACATACAACAACCATGGACAATCTTTTGCTTGCTCCTTGAGTGATCGTAAATATACATCCCTTCTAAGGCCTCTAGTTATCGGACCAGTTTTCCTCTTTGGGGCTGTTCCCAGCCCAACACCTTCACTTGTAGCACAAACAGGTATTTTTCCAACACACCTAACCCTAATTCTCTGTTTGTCATTCTTAATGAGTTGCAATTTCCTCCTAGTCTTTATTGAAAGCAGGTTGATCTTATCTTTCACTTCTTTTGCAGTTACAAAAGTTTGACCACATAAAAAGTATATTTTGTCCTCTACTTGTGCTGCCTCACTTAACTTTTGTTTCTTGTATGCCTCATTTTTTTCTTCCTAATAACATACTCATCCTCATTCTCAGAACCACTTGCAAAATCATTATCATCTAACAGATCCAACTCACTTTTCTTAAAAAAAATAATCTGGTATCTAGCTGGAGCAACCTATATATGGTAACTCTGTAGTCTCAGTCACTTTGAACATATTAACATCAATATCAGGCTCCTCAAAAGTATTAGCCTCATCAACAAATGTTTTTCCATCTCGATTGTTCTCAATATCATCATCATCACTCACATAACTATCTATTTCACTCACATTGTCATCACTTAAAGCTTCATCAATTTCACATACCTGTACAGATTTACATTTTTGGATATGCTCAACAGGATTACATATTTCCTCCTCTTGAGGACCTAACTCTTGATCATTTTGACATACCTCTTCAGGACTATCTATTTGGATATGCTCAACATGTTTATCTATATGTTGGTTGACATCACCTACAACATCTTCAATTTGACAGACCTCTACAGATGAAAACAATGGTTCTGTTTCTGGCATCTGACTAGATTGTACAAAAGTATTAACTTCCAAAGGTTGATGTGTAACCTGACATAAATCCTCTACCACATATTTATTAACAATGTTTTCTAAGAACAATTTATTTGAGCAATATGGAACAATAGCAAGAGCTGCCTTTTTCTTTGTTGCATCCACATAAGCAATAACTGTCCTAATTGACTTTGGTGACATTTCATCAACATCCAATGTTGTCTTACCATTTTCAACATAAACTTCTATCATCTTATGGTCATCAACAAGATCTTTTAATATTTCTAAATTTGCACTCTCACTTAAGCTATACAAACCATCATCTAAATTACTACCAGGCTTAACAAAGTAATAGTAATTTTTTGAACCAAGCTCGTAACCCAATTCATACATAAGAACATCCAACTCTTCAACTTACACACTATCAACATCAACCAAATCAACTAAATTTTCCATACCTCTAACGTATATTATACAAGGCCAGTATTTAAAGAAACCGTTGTGATGAACCCTCATGCTAAACATATTAGATCTACCACCTGAAAACATGTCAATATATGTTTAGGACATTCTCAAAAGTTAATTGCCAAAAAATAAATACCCCAATTAGAAAATCCAATGTTTATAATCAAAATAAAAACAGTACTGTATTTCTTCTTAGCAGAGTCGTACAGGACGGTATCATCAACTGAATAACCTGGATGTCTTCTTACTTTCCATAGATTAAAGTCCATGGTTTGGTTTTTTGATTAATAAACACGAGTTTTGTGACATGCAAGGGTGCGTTTGGTAGAGAGAAATTCAGAGAAAAGAAATGAAGTAGAGAATAGAATCTCAGAGAATAGAAATCAGTAGAGAATTTTGTTCAATTCTAATGTTTGGTAACAACAGAGACTTGACCCGAGAAATGAAAAAAAAATTTATTTAAATTATTTAAAAATATATATATTTTTTTTAATTTATTTTTTAAAAATTTATGTACTTTCTTTAAAAAAATTATTTTTTAAAAATGTATTTATTTAAAAAAACTTGTTTTTTTTTTAAATATTTTTTAAAATGTATTTATTTAAAAAAAACTTATTTTAAAAAATTTTTTTAAATTATTTTTAACTTTTTTTAATTATTTTTAAAAATGTATTAAAAAAAACTTGTTTTAAAAAATATTTTTGAAAATATATTTATTTAAAAAACTTATTTTTTTTAAAAAAATATTTTTTAAAAAAAAAATATTTTTTAATAATGTATTTAAAACAAAACACATTATTTAACAAAATTGTAGTTCCGAAAAAAAAAAAAAAAAATGTCATGGACCAATTCTCCGAATTCTCCACCAAATGGAGTGAAATAAAGTTACAAAAAAATACAAAGGTATGAATTCCCAGAGAATTCAGAATTCTCCGCCTCCCAAATTCTCTGTGCTACCAAACATGGGAAATCATCCGATTTCCATTTCTTTGCCCCCATTTCTCGGTACCAAACACACCCTTAGGGTTTGTGAATTGTGATAATTCTTGTAACGAAAGTTCTGGGATGAAAAATAATACAGTCTATGTGCTTATGGGACGGGAAGAGGGTTACATTACATGTGGCAATAATACATAAATTTTTTATTGAAATAAGGAAATGACAATTGTGCCCTTGGACTAAAGACAAAGCAAACGGCAACTGAGATGGTTGACTAATGGAAAAATGGTCAAAGGACCAGTTTAGACTATAAAACTTGGAAAAAGGACTCCCGGCGATGAAAATGCCAAGTTTTTGTTCAACGTGATGCGTATGTACAAGATTAGGGACCAACCGTGTATTTTACTCTAAATCCTTTTACCCTTTTTATATGTGACAGTCTTTTACCGGGAATATTTGTTTTAACCCCTTACACATTTAGTTTTAAGATTCGTCGTTTGAGGTCGTGGTTGTTGAGAGTTTCAGTTTTTTTTGGGTGGGTTGTTCTTGTTCTTTTGGTGGTGGTGGTGGAAGTGGTGGGAATGATGGGTTTCTGGTTTCCATTGTTGTTTCTAAGTTGTAATGTGGTTTGAGTTCAGTGCTTTCTTTTGCTTTTCGAAAGAAAACAAAAAAAAAATAATTTAATTGTTTTGATTTTAAAAAACCAAAGCATCGCGGTACATTGGAGATGATGGTAGTGGCAAGGGTGTCGTAAAAATAGTGATGCAGTGGAGATGTTGGTGGCAGTACAATGGAGATGTTGGTGGGGATTGTAAAAGATGAAGAGAATGAGGTTTTTGGGATTGTGTTTAAGTTGATTATAAAATAATAAATTAAAAAACCAAACATAATACATTGCAGAAAAAAGATATATAAAAACACATATACAAATACATTATATTAATATAATAATAATATAATACATTTTAGAAAAAAAGACATTACATAAAAAATAAAAACACCCAATCATCTTATTTGATTTTATGCATCCAAATAGTTATAGCACTCACTTAATTATTTATTTTGCTCACCATGTGAAACGAATCAAAATAAATATCCTAATCTTTTGACGCTTCTGAAAAGTCTCAAGCAAAACACGTTTTTCTCATTTAACGTCTTTGCATTCCTTATATGCTTCAATCATCTTTATTTTAGCTTTGCTCACGCTTGCAAAGATCACAACTGTTAGATAATCGCTTGCGAACGACACCTATCTTCATCAAGTTGTTTCATTACTTCAGTTTTAATTTACTTGATTGTATGTGAAAGAGAACAATCCATAAGAATTGTGTATGTGATTAATTTGAGATGGATAGTATGGAAAATGAGGGGAGTTGTTATGGTGATGGTTTATGTGTTGAGGATAGGAATTTATAGGAATTTAAAAGATTTTTTTATTTTTTAAATAAAAGGAGAAAAAAAGGTAATAAAACGGCTACTTTTTATAATCCGAGCATTAGAAAGTTCACGGACCAACGGTGTTATAGGGTGTTTAGACAATAAAAATGCCGAAAAGACGAAAAAGCCCTTACAACTAACGGGATTTTTAATTAGCGTTAGGAATTTGGACCCCCAACGAAGCAAGATCAGGATGTTAGAGACTATCAGTGCAATTTCTTCGATTTTGAGACTAAACCCAAGAATTTGGTTTAGTTGAGGGACGAATTGTGTAATTTACTCATTTGAAATTATACTTGGCTCTTCCGTAGTCTAAAAACAAATCCTAGTTATTGTTAGTTGTCTATATATACCTCCTTTTGAGACACTACTACATGTACCAAGTGTACATCTAAGTAAATTTTTTCTTCTATACTTAACTATTTATAAAATATAATGAATCAGAATTGTGTTTTGCTATCAGTTTTAGTTGTTTCATTGCTTGTAACAATTGTACCATGTTTCTCGTCATCCTCCACGTCAAAACGATTTGAGTTCAATGTACTAGCTTTATCTCTCTCTTTGTTGCATAAGTTAGTTTCATTGTTTTAACTTGCACAAGCGTCTAACAGCATAAACAAAGCATAGTTGAAACTATTGTTCTAAAAGCTATAACTGTATGTGAAATTTTTTATTCAGGTTGAATGGAAAAGCGTAAAACGTTTATGCAGTAGAAAAGCCATATTGACAGTAAATGGGGAGTTTCCAGGACCAACAATTGCGGTAAATGAAGGAGAGAATGTGGAGATCAAGGTTACCAACGGCGTTTCTATAAACACCACTATCCATTGGTGAGTTGCGATTTATTTATGTGTATGTTCATATTCCATTGTGACTAAGGCAATGCTTTGACTCTCAATTCCAAAATATATGAATGTTATGGGAGCAGGCATGGAATCAAGCAACTGAGAACCGGATGGGCAGACGGTCCAGCATATGTTACACAATGTCCCATAAGACCAGGCCAGTCTTATACATACAAGTTCACGGTTACTGGCCAAAGGGGCACCCTTTGGTGGCATGCTCATATAGCATGGCAGCGTGCCACAGTCTATGGTGCCATCGTTATATACCCTCGTATGCCATATCCATTCTCTACTCCAATTGAAGCTGAAATCCCCATAATATTTGGTAATCATCAGCATCATCTTGTCATTATATTTTATCTTTCTTCAGTTGTTTATATAAAATGTTTTGATATTTCAATATCATTCGCAGGAGAATGGTGGAACTTACCTGTTGAAGGAATAGAAGATGACATGAACAAATATGGCAGCGGTCCAAACTCTTCGGACGCTTACACAATAAATGGTTTGCCTGGATCACTTTACCCATGCTCAGCCAAAGGTAAAATTATACATCAAACACATTTTCATTCATATATCTATACTACTTTATAATGTATTTAGGACTTTCTAAAAAAAAAGTCTTAATTTTTTAAGCCTACACACTTTACTATAATTAGTAATGCATATAATAAATCCTACACTATAATAATTGCATTATAATGTACACTAATGGCACATTAAATTTTAGTATTAAAATAGATGTTACAAACTTACAATAATACAAATTTATAGTTGTAATTTTTATCATAAACATTCAAGTTATACAAAATTCAAATGAGTATAAGTATGGATATCTATATTTGTATTGATATACTTTACGGAAATTTAAATACGCGTATACTCTTTTCGAACTATCAAACGTGTAAACCGTCAAATACTAACTCTCAATGCATACCACTTAAAGATCAAGGTACGAGAAAAACTGATATAATGGGTACCGCCGCTGCTTTGCGCGGATACTATGCTAAATAATGCTTTCAAGTGAGTTAAAATTTGAACACTAGTTTATAGTTTTTTGTTTATTAATTTTTTATAGTCTAGGAAAAGACATAAAAGCCAACTATCTCCATTTATGTCTTTTCTATAGGAAAAGACATAAAAGCCAACTATCTCCATTTCAGTCTCCCAAACATACAAACAAAGGTTTCTATACTAGTATACTCTAACACGAATTTGATTTGTTTTTTATACTGTTTGTAGAAAATGACATGACAAAACTTCTAATATCTTAACTAAGTTCTAATCCAATCATAACTCATCTACTATCAATTAACATATTGAACTGACTAGTACAGAACAGGACTTTCAAAACTATGGATAGATTTGAAGGAATGATATCTTGAAAATGTATAAGTGTTCAGTATGTTTTACCTTAATATTATTATAAGACAGTAAGTTCTTTAAGTAAACCGATTTAGGAGGTTCTAGGGATTTAAAACATATTTGTACTCATCTGATCGATCCGAACCATTGTAATTGTTCCATTTTTTGTTACATATATGTTATTTCCATACATTAAATTTGACCTCTAGATATACTTATAGAATTATGAAGAATGTTGATAAAGAGAAAAAAGAAGTAACATGCATAACTTAAGAACACCAAACATTGATCCGGTTTACATATTGGAACAAATTTAATAAGGGGACGAATGCTTATAAATATAGTTTTTTGTGTGCAGATACTTTTATTCAGACTGTGGAAAGTGGGAGGACATATATGCTTAGAATCATTAACGCAGCACTAAACGATGAGTTATTCTTTGCAATAGCCAACCACACTCTTACGGTGGTTGAGATTGATGCGTCTTACACCAAACCCTTCGATACTGAAGCCATAATGATCACTCCGGGACAAACATCTACTGTGTTGTTCACTGCAAATCAGGACAACCATGATTCAGCTGGATTGTTTGTAATGGCAGCTAGGCCTTACCTCACCACTGTATTCCCTTTTGACAACTCTACCACAATCGGTTTCTTGAAATACAAAGGAACCATGGCCGAAAATATGGCTCTCCCAAAACCATCTGATATTGTTCTACCTTACCATCTGCCTCGTATGGAAGATCATGCATATGCCACAAAATATGTTAGTCAACTTAAGAGTCTCGGCACCAAACAATACCCTTGTAACGTCCCAAGCAAGGTTGATAAACGTGTCATTATCACAATAAGTCTTAACCTTCAAGATTGTCCCGCTAACCAAACTTGCAAAGGGTATAACGGGAAGAGATTTGCAGCGTCCATGAACAACCAATCCTTTGTCCGTCCCCCCACCTCCATACTGGAATGGCATTACCGTAACTACTCGTCTGTAAAGTACTCTTACGACTTCCCACAGAACCCACCACATGTTTTTGACTATACAGGAGTGAATCCATTGACACATAACCTAAATCCCAATTTTGGTACAAAGCTCTTTGCGGTGGAGTATGGGACAAGATTAGAAATAGTGCTTCAAGACACGAGTTTCCTTAACCTTGAAAATCACCCAATTCATATTCATGGTCATAACTTTTTCATTGTAGGTACAGGATTTGGAAATTATGATGTAGAGAAGGATACTGCAAGGTATAACCTTGTTGATCCGCCTGAGAGAAACACAGTTGGCGTACCAATGGGGGGATGGGCCGCCGTTCGAATTACTGCTGATAATCCAGGGGTATGGTTTATGCATTGTCATCTTGAAGAGCATACTTCGTGGGGTCTTGCTTCCGGCTTCATCGTGAAGAGTGGTACAAAGCCAACTCAAAGACTGCTTCCTCCGCCTGAGGATCTTCCAGCATGCTAACATCTTATTTAAACATCAAAGCTAGAGATCCATATATACTTTCAATTGATAGTTCTTATAGAAGATGAGTGTTTTATTTTATCCAGTTCTAAGTTGCTTGATTTCATGTCTGCTTCCACAACAAACATGTATTTTCAGATTGAGCGTCCTAGCATTGCTATAGCTACAATTACTTAATAAAATAATAATCAAAATTCTATTGAAACTAACGAGTACATAGTGGTGTTTAAACATATATAGAAACACCGTTGGAACCTCAATCTTCACATTCTCTCCTTCATTTATGGCAATTGTTAGTGCTGTCATCCTGGATACTCCTAACTCCCTTATGCTCCCAACATGGCTTTTTACTACACAAACCGCTTACAATTTTCTTTTCAACCTAAATAAAACTTTCAATGCGGTTATAGCTTTTAGATCAATACATTTCAACTATGATTTGTTTATGTTGTTGGAAGTTTCATTAGTAGGGTCGAAGTTAAACTATCAATGTTATGAATTATGTACTAAATAAATTGAGGATTTTGTTTGAAGTAAAAGTTGACCTCAAAACCGTTTTGATGAGGATGAAGATGAAAAAAAGGTACAATTGGTGCAAGCAATGAAACAATTGAAGATTCTGGCAATACATGGTTTTTATTCGTTACATTTTACAACTAGTGAACTATAAAAGAAAGATTAAACTTCGTACGTAGTAGCCTCTCAAAATGAGGTGTATATACACAACTAACAATAAGTATGAGTTGTTTTTGGACTATGGAATCTTGAAATCTATATCTGTATATATAAATTAAAGGGAAAAGATTAAAAAAACAAAAAAAAAAAAAAAAAAAAAGCCATCGAAGTTGCCACGTTTTCCTTTTCAGGACATCGAATTTTTTTTTTTCTATAGTAGCATTAAACTTGACTAATTTTCCTTTTATAACACAAAATCACACTTATAGTGTAATTAACCTTCTTAATCCCACTAAACCCGTTTTAAGTGTGATTTTGTGTCACAAAAGGAAAATTAGGCAATTTTAGTGCTACTATAGGAAAAAAAAAAAATGCATCGAAGTTGCCACATTTTCCTTTTCTGGGCATCGAACTTTTTTTATACGTTTTACAGGTTTTAGTCCCTTTTTTTACGTTTTTTTATGTTTTTGTCCGTTTCCGTCTGTATTTTACGTTTTCGCCCGTTTTTAAACATTTTCGTCTGTTTTTTTACGTTTTCGTCCGTTTTTTGACCATTTTTTACCTTTTTGTCCGTTTTACACGTTTTCGTCCGGTTTTTTACGTTTTCGTCAGTTTTTTTACGTTTTTGTCCATTTTTACACGTTTTCGTCCGTTTTTTTACGTTTTTGTCTGGTTTTTTTACGTTTTCGCCCGTTTTTTCACGTTTTCGTCTGGTTTTTAACGATTTTGTCCGTTTTTACACGTTTCGTCTGTTTTTTTACGTTTTCGTCAGGTTTTTTTACGGTTTTGTCCGTTTTAGACATTTTCGTCCGGTTTTTAACCGTTTTCGTCAGTTTTTAACCGTTTTCGTCCGTTCTTTTACATTTTTACACGTTTCCGTCCAATTTTTTTTACGTTGTTGTCCGTTTTTACATGGTTTCATCAATTTTTTTACGTTTTCGTCCGTTTTAATACGTTTTCGTAAAAAACGGACGAAAACGTGTAAAAACGGATAAAAACAAAAAAAACATGTAAAACGGTCAAAAAAGTAAAAAAAACCCCGAAGAAAACGTACAAAAACGGACAAAAACAGACGAAACACGTGTAAAAATGGACAAAAACACTTTTAAAATCGGACGAAAACGTATAAAACTGACCGTAAAACACGGACGAAAAGGTTAAAAAATTGGACGGATACGTCTAAAAACGAACAAAAACGGACGAAAACGTGTAAAAACGGGTAAAACATTAAAAAACCGGACGAAAACAAGAAAAAACAGGCGAAAACGTAAAAAAATGAACGAAACGTGTGAAAACGGGCAAAAACGTAACAAAACAGACGAAAACGTGTAAAAACAGACAAAACGTAAAAATAAAACGGACGAAAATGTGTAAAAAAGGACAAAAACGTAAAAAACGGACGAAAACGGTTAAAAACTGACGAAAACGTAAAAAACCGGACGAAAAAGTCTAAAACGGACAAAAACGTAAATAAAACGCTGACGAAAACGTGCAAAACGTAAAAAAACGGACGAAAACGTGTAAAAACGGACAAAAACGTAAAAAAGCGGACGAAAACGTAAAAAAACGGGAGAAAATGTAAAAAAAACAGACGAAAATGTATAAAAAGTGATGAAAACGTAAAAAATTGAACGAAAACGTAAAAAAATAGACGGAAACGTGTAAAAACGGACAAAAACGTACAATAACTAACGAAAACGTGTAAAAAACGTAAAAAAGTGGACGAAAACGTGAAAAAACGGACTAAAACGTGTAAAACGTAAGAAAACGTATAAAAAAGTTTGATGCCCAGAAAAGGAAAAATGTGGCAACTTCGATGCCTTTTTTTTTCTTCCTATAGTAGCACTAAACTTGCCTAATTTTCCTTTTGAAACACAAAATCACACTTAAAACGGGTTTAGTGGGATTTAAAAGGTTAATTACACTATAAGTGTGATTTTGTGTTACAAAAGGAAAATTAGACAAATTTAGTGCTACTATAGGAAAAAAAAAGTTTGATGCCCAGAAAAGAAAAATGTGGAAACTTTAATGCCTTTTTTTTTTATCATTTTCCCTAAATTAATGATGTAATCTTGTTCCTCTTGGCCAAGTACTCGCTGATTGTTGTTTGAATCTTGACATGGTTGTCGACACAAAATACAGTAAAGGGTTGTTTGGTTTGTATGCAGTTTGCAGAAATTAACAACACAGAAACTCTTGTATAAACTTTGTATTATTGAAGTATGAATGAATGAATTACAAAGGTTTATACAGCCTCCGTACCAGTAAAGGATACAACGTTTCATTGGTAAAACCTAAAAGGGGCGTATATATTACTAATCGACACAATGGTTTACAGATAACCATTTTGACCCGTTTGGCCCAAGCCCAATCAAACTTCCAGGCTTTTGCCAAACACTAACAAACTAATATACCGTATCTTATCTTAGTATCTATACAGTACATATAAATGTTTTACAAAGCAAATTACAGAAGACTTTTAAACATTAAAACCAACATTGTCCCCCTTAATGTGTAAAGACTTCTTTAAATGCCCATCTTTTCTTGTGAATCCTTCTTGTCCATCCATGTATCCTTGTTGCCATACGTGTTGAGAACTTGTGCATTTCCTTCTTGTGACCACTGCCCATTCGACCCTTCTTCAATCTTTGGGGCCTTCCCATAACCTTCTTTCTTGGCTATCTTCCCTCGGGCTCGTAGTGTAGTCTTGAAATAACACCGTACTAAGTCAATGTTTCTCTTGTAACATTCTTTTAGTTCCTCATCATGTTCTCGTTCCAATCCGTGTATAAGTGCAACATCTCCCCATTGATTACCAAAAGTAACCCCAAGATAGCCTCCTAGACTACCTATTATTTTATAAAGACCAAGTAAATCGATCTTTATACCGTTGATGACGGGGGGCAAGGGATCCACCATGATTTGACCAAGATAAACTTGGTAAAACCATTTTAACATCTCTTCAAAGTGTTTGCTTAAAACATTCCAATTCTTGTATACTAGATTGTCATCTTCTATCATGATTAAAAATGAAATAAACTTCTTAAATGAATTAACCTTCATGATGTAAAGAGTTCCATTCATGCTTCAGAATTCATCATCCAAATAATCATGGGTCATTCCATCCTTCCATTCGAGATCATCCAAGCCTTTAATGTCCATGCAAGTTTCCTTTGGATCAATTGACGCGTAGTAATCATCCAAATACTTGTCGTGTTCCTTAGCCATCGAACTTGACTCTCCTACGACCTTCTTTCCTTCGTGCCCCATCTCTTCATCATCAAACATGTAAGAGACTTTGCATTTGTCGTCTTCATAAGTCACTTCGAAACCTTGTGCCAAAAGTTGCTTGGCGCTAAGCACGTTCAAACTTGCCTCCGGTGTATATGAAACACATGGAATGATCATCTTCTTTTCATTTGTTTCAACAATGGCCTCGCCTACACCATATGAGAAAATAAATTTTTTCTCATCTTCTTCCTTTCCCTCCATTAAAAACCTTGGTTTGATTCTCCTAAACAATGATTTTGTAGGACACATATGAATATTGTATGTGTCGCTTATGTACCACACATGGTTCCAGTTTGCGTAATCCGTTCCTTTGATCATGTGGGTTGTCTTAACATGGACTTGTTCAGGGTACTTTGTCTTTTCAACATGTTTCTGTTTTCCCTCCAAAAAACCTTCTGGTTTTTCTTGACACTTCCAGAAATAATGTCCCCTCTTCTACAAGCATAGCATCTCGCCCTTCTTTCTTTCTTGGACGCTGCCTCCTCGTATCCCCTTGATGCGTTATGCGCTTCTATTTCAAACAGTTTCTTCTTGAGCAATTCTTTTGTCTCCAAAGAAATCCTCCTTCTTGGTTTGTATGGTAACAAACCACTCGTACTTGGCTTCTCCCATGGACGTTGTTCCTGTCTCTGATGCCACTGATGTAATCTTGTTCCTCTTGGCCAAGTATTTACTGATTGTTGTTTGAATCTTGACATGGTTGTCGACACAAAAAACAGTAAAGGGTTGTTTGGTTTGTATGCAGTTTGCAGAAATTAACAACACAGAAACTCTTGTATAAACTTTGTATTATTGAGGTATGAATGATGAATTACAAACGTTTATACAGCCTCCTTATATACAAAGTGAAACGGTACCATTAAAAGATACAACGTTTCATTGGTAAAACCTAAAAGGGGCGTATATATTACTAATCGACACAATGGTTTACAGATAACCATTTTGACCCGTTTGGCCCAAGCCCAATCAAACTTCCAGGCTTTTGCCAAACACTAACAAACTAATATACCGTATCTTATCTTAGTATCTATACAGTACATATAAATGTTTTACAAAGCAAATTACAGAAGGCTTTTAAACATTAAAACCAACAATTAAAAGAAGTATATATGACAAACAAATTTCAATTACAATAATCTAACCATACATGTAATATATGTAATAATTTAACACTTATGAGTTGTCAATAAGTATTCATTGCCAAGGTCCTTGTCAATCGACTTCTCCAACTGTTATCTAGGTTGTTAGTGAGTTTCAAAAGGAATTCATCATAAAAGATAGACAACTTTTATACGATCCTCTAATGGTATAGAAACCATCTCTTTGGCCAACAGCCAAGAAGTAGTTCTATTTCTTTTTAAGTTGCTTCAAAAAACCAATTGACTGATCTGATTGACTTCCTTTTTTGGAGATTTTTGGATAACATAATGTGGCAAGTGGGGTTTAGTAAGAAATGGAGAAATCGGAATAATGGGTTCCTTGAATCCGGGTATGCTTCGGCTATTAGTTAACAGATGCCCAACTAAAGGATTCAAGATTAAAAAATGCCTAAGACAAGGTGATGTTCTATCACCATTTCTTTTATCAATTTGATGAAAGCTCTTCTTGTTTCACTAACTAATGTCATGACAAAAGGTATCTTTGAAGGTGTCTAAGTTGGTTCAAACAACATCGACATTACCCACCTCCAGTTTGCAAACAATGCACTTATAATGAGTAAATGGTCAAACGAATTTGCGAAAAACCTTTGACGCATCCGATCCTTTAATGTTTTAATTTGGATTCTTAGTTAATGGTTAGCTTCTTTAGAGAGTAAACTTGTTGGCATTGGGGTCGCAAACCATCACATCACTAGCTAGGCTTGCATGTACCTTTAGATGCAACTTGCAAGCTTCATCAATTCTTGCTATTATCCTAGTCATTCCATTGTAGCAAACATGAACAAGGTTCTAATTGGAAAGAAACGACTGTATTCCGATGGAGGTAAACTCTATCATTTTTATATCGGCTCTTTGTGCACTTAGGAACTATTTTTCTATTTTCATTTCTCCTATATCCGTCTATAATTAACTTGAAACTTAAACACAACTGCTTTTGCGGTAGTACTTCAGACACCAATAAATTAGCTTTGATTGCTTGGGAAAAGGTCTATTTCCACATTATTATGGACTTATGGTAGTTTAGGAGACATATCATTCTCAATGTTCTTAACTTAGCAACGGTCACAAAATGGTGGTGTCATATCCATTCGGGCAATAACTCACTATGGAAAGAGGTTATCTCATCCATCCATGTAAATGGCGGGTTCAACTAAAACATCATCTCCATCAAACGGCTCGCTTAAAGTCCATGGAAGAATATTATTGAGATAAGGCGACGTGATCTAGCAAAATACAATATAGACTCAGATTACATCTTTAACGGGAAATTAGGAGATGGATAGAGACCTTGCTCTCAAAACATCATTTCCCGATGATTACGCCTACTGTAAACTGTAAAGGACTGTAACGTGATGGATCAATGCAGCCTTGTGACTTTTTGATTGAAATTAAATCTTCCTCGTGGGCCGAAACAGCACAGTTCAAGAGCTACTGACTTGCCTTCTTGAATAGTATATATGGATAACTATTTGGTCATAATCTATGTAAAGGTTTCTTTATGACTCACATGGTGCATATCATATTGATACTAGAAAAATCAAAAATGAATGGTGTTTTGGTTCACACGCATTTCATAAGTTGTGTGTATGCAAAGCACAGTAGTTGTTACGACTACATCCTTGCAAACAAATATCATGGGCCCCTTTGCATTAGCAATGAAATTGACATCATTGTCCAATATTAAGGCAAGACATGAGCATCCCACGTTAGTGAACCCCACAGCCTCCCTCAATTATCGTATACTTCAAATTAGTATCATTATACTATACACAACTTGACACCACAAAGGACAATCCTTCACCAAACTAGAGAAGCAATATATGAATCATTTACTTAGTGATGACCCTGATTCGGTAACATGAATTGTTTTCGGTTATGGTAGGCTTAGAAGAATAATTAAAATGAGAATGATGAAAAGTAACCACAACCGCACATTTCAGATGCACCTAAAAAGTAGATGCATCTCCCCTTAAAACTCTCCTTCTTATTTGAAATGTGTGGCTAGAAATCCTTCTCATTCTTCTCATTTTAGTTTTTCTTCTCACCGGATCTCTTCCCGAACCATGAGTATAATTCAACATAAAAGTAAACGAAGAGAAAACCTTATGGAACAATTATAACAATTATAGTAATGTATAGACTAGAACTAGCAAAAACCAACATACAACAAAAATTACATTTCATGTACCCAATAACAAATACAGAGAAGACACTGTCCCTGTTACATAATAAACACAAGAAAAGCCTACATGCTATCAAATAGTTGGCAAATGGACACATAAAGCATATAAAGAGAAAGTAAATAAAGAGTCGGAGATGGATGGAACATACTTGTTGATGAAGAGTCATTGATTTCAGACGAATCAACGGCTAATGGCATTCCATCATTCAGGGTACACGACTCTGGAATGGAATTAACGTCATTGCTCATCATCGTGGCTCTAAGTATAGCAGAAACCGTGTCTATGTATGCCGACCTATTCTTGGCAAGAAGCCATGTTAAACCCATCTGCTCACAGTCTTCGTTGACCATTTTGCTTGTTCTCTCTTCTGATTTGTTTGCGGTTACATTATCAACCCTGTTCAGCTGCATATAACAATAAACGCATCACTTGAAAGCATCATGTGAAGTTGGTTCTTTTAAGCACTAAAAGTTGTTCCTTGTGTTGGATTGTTTATTCTGGCATTTTAAGTTAAAGGGTTTAGCATTCTTTAGTTCACTGGCAATGACTCGTAATATAAGTCAAGACAATAAGTAGTGCAATTAGCCAATTACCATGAGTGACGGACCCATGACTCATAGTTATCAGGTGAATTTCATTGAAAATATGGAAGACTTGTAACACAAAATTGTATGATAAGAGGACGAAAAATGTGCTGTGGAATTTGTAACACATTGCAATAATCAAAAAGCAGAGTAACTGTAAAGATAGTTGATGTGCCAAATATCATAATAAAAGTTTTATTAGTACAAAATACAACTGATATCACCCCAAGAAAGAAACTTAGGAGGTCTTAATGCAATTGAATATACTTCCCATGAATTTCAACCTGCCTCGATTCAACCCATATCATTTCATAATATATCTTTTAGCATAACCGATTTGACCCATTCAAGAGACAAAATAACCTTAATCAACCTAGATCAACCTATTTATACACTAACAAGTCTTGCCACCTCAAGATTAAAGCAAACAATTTTGTGAATACTCACAAAAAAGTTTCACATGTCACTAACTTATGTTTTTTTCTATGTCGATATTGTGTGTACAGAAACAAAAATAATTTCTTTCATTCTTAATCAATAATTCCAAAAACAGGCCATTCAAAGCCTGCAATAAGGTATGAAATGTCATCTTGGAGTTATTCAAGACAAAAGTGGAAAATATCTATTAAATGTCATCGAAAGCGAACACAAGTTAATATATGAACCAATTTGTTTGTTTAAATTAAGAGAGCTAGAGTCTTGTCCATTACTTACAATGCAACTACCTTCCCTACTTCCAAAAAAATATATATTATTGAAAACAATGTATCTGACCACATATGCTATTCGTTTCATGTTCATTTATGATCAAGATCATTGCAACCACCACACAGCTTTTTGTGTACAATTTGATACAATATCACCTCATTCTAGGGGAATGAAGTTTAGATCAGTTTCTATTTCGTAACTTTACCTGCCCAATTAATAATAAGAGATTAAGTTGGGAATGCAATAAGAGAGATGCAGTGACAGTGATCTGATAGTGATATACTTCAATGTCTCTGTCGAATTTTTAAAATTCCCTTTCTTATAAGTTATAAGAGCATCTTCAATGCTATAAACTTTACTAATCATTATTAAACACATGAACCCGTAGGCGATAACTTTTCCTTAGGCCAATATGTTTTTGCTATACTCGCTATTTCTTAATTTATTGTGTAGTTTCTAAAATTTATCAAAGTGTGCCCCCTCGACCAAAAATTTCTGGCTCCGCCCCTGTGTAGTTTTGGCCTTTAGAGGGTGAAGGCCTTTGCCTTTAAAAAAATCAGTCGGTAAGTTTGAATTTAACATAGATATTTCAAAACAGTTCTTCCATCACATGAAAAATATATGTGTCCTGCTCAAGTTTCATACAGAATACTGATAATAACAGTAAGAATATTTTGGTCGACACACATTCAAGAGGTGAGTCGCTCTCCCAAGCATGTCTAACCGATTTGAGTATTTCTTAATCAAATCTGACATGAGAATAAGATATGTTTGTTCTATAGAATAAAACAATGTAACAAATATTAATCCTAATCTAATATGAAAAATCTATAGAAACCTCATAATTTAAATGCATTTAATCATCTACATTATACATACAAACATCCTATTTTATCCCTATTTGTATCCTGAAACAAAAGCATCCCTTTATCACTTTTATTGTTAGTGTACTAATGCATCTACGCCTATCATAAACCTTGATATATATCTTATTACCCCACAAGTTTAACAATAGTGTTTGAACAAGAAGGAAGAACCTCAAATACAAATGGACCAAAAGCAATGACAATGACAACTCAACTCACTCAAAATGGTTTGCCCGCTCCTATGATTAGCTATTAGGCTCGTTGCCTTTCTAAACAAATATTCTTAGCTTTTCCTACCGGGTACATGTATATCGGCTTATTGATATCTGAAAGGCTAACAATCTCATTTATCTATAACCTTTTATAAAGCATGCATATCCTCAACCAAAACTTAACCCTCAATCAAGGCCTCAACTTTAAGATTCAGAAAATCGACCCCACTATCTTCCAATTTCAAAAAAATCCAAATTTTTTCCCCTCCTATTTACTCATACTTTACACCTACCTAAATACACACTCTTTTTTTCAAAAATACAAAATTGAAACCAACATCCACTACCAAAAACCATTAGACCGGAAACTAATGAAAACTATTTGTTACCGCCGCTTTGTCGGGTACAAGGCTATTTAACTTATGAGCTTATCAATTTGAATTTATTACTTATTAGGTGTTGCTAACAAGTTCGCTTAATATTGTTGTTAACAACTAAATATTAAAATTATTTATATTACCAACACACAATGTCCAAAATACTTACCTACAATCATTTATCATCTCCAATGTTTTCTCACACATGATTATTTATCACTCCCTTCATAGGTTGTATGTGAGAAAAACCCCGGGTGACGGGTTATATCTTATCCTTAGAATTTATCTTAAAAATTTATATGTTAACAACCACCCTTTTGTTGTTAGCAAAACTCTTGTTTATTTAAGTCTTGTTTATTTAAGTCCATTGGCTCAAACTAACAAGCTCATAAGCTGACAAATGTGATGTTAGAGGCTTTTCCAAACTTCAATAAGCCGATAAGCACTATAAACAAATGAAATATACAAACTAATATGATCAAGTACCTAAAGTACCCTTAAAGATTAGAATATACGTATCACATATATCATCTTCAATCTTCTACAATCGTATATTAGCTTATATTCTAAGAGCATCTACAATGGGTTAAGTCGGTCAATGACCTTTTTTTTTTTTTTTTTTTTTTTAAAAAAAAAGTAAAATAGTTTTTCAAATGTCTTTTTGGTAACTTTTATAATATAAAAATGATATTCTGTGAGGGTTATATGCTCAAATAACTTAATTAAGCTCAAGTCAATGGGAAAAAAAAAGTCTTTTACTCCTATGGTTAAAAGTCATTTAGTGACTAATTTAAGCAAAAATCACTAATCAAACTACCATTAGATATGCCTTGAAAAACTAATATAATTATTTGTTGCAAAAGAAAAAGGTACTACTAGTATAAAAGTAGGTGATTAGCACGCGCCAAAACAACCACTGCAATATATAAAACTGTAGCACGTTAAAGTAAGGACCACTAACTTTACCAAATGCAAGCAAACATTTTAAAGACAAGAACCCTAATATAAGAAAAGTAATAAAATTTCCATATTTAGTGCTAATCCAAAGAAATAAAGCAACATAAAAACTAACCATTTGTAGGGTTTTCAAGCATTTAGTGCATCCATTATTCAAGCAACTTTTTTCCAGCTTCTTAACTCTATAATTCCCAACTAAATCACCCGCCTTATTAACCGAAAACGCTTGGGGACAGCTCAAAGGATGCAACCTAATACCACATTCACAATACACAACATCACACGTCTCATTCATTCTCATCAGCTCAATGCCTTTAGCTTTAAGTCCATTTTCAAGGTTATCAATACACGTCTCAGAGTCATTTGGTAACATAGGCAGATCATGATCATAGTTCGTTTGTTGAGATTGGTTAATTATTGTTTTTCCAAGTGCAGTTGAGGAGTAAGCTGAGTAAAGCCATGCAGCGAGTACTGGGCAGCACTTGTAACGTCTAAGTGCTGCTCCTGCTCCTGACTCGCTGTTGTGTTTACTAGTACACGCATGCTTAACGCTTGTGAAAAGATTATTTGGAAGGTCTAATGGGCATCCTGAGGTGTCAGATTGTTCAGGAAATGCGGGGATAGTTGTTAGTGGTGGCGGGTGGAAAGACTGGACGGTGGTTGGATCAGCTGACGTGACGCTGAGGCGAAGAAAAAGAATGATGATAAGTGGGAATAAGAAGTACAACTTCATAGTACTAGTACTAGTAGTAGTGAAATGGAAGAGAGGGAAGTAGGAATGACATTAAAGAGAGAAGGAGATGAGTGGTGTTGCTTTATCGAGTGGTGTGATTTTAGAAAGTGAGTTTTGGGGGGTGATGCAATTATTTGATCAATTTTTACTTTACGTAATTATGGAGTGTCAACTTTTATTTCGGGATGTGAGTAAATGAAATTTGTAAAATATGGAGTAATAAAAATAGCTATTACTTCTTCCGTCTTAAAATTATAATGTTCATTTGATTTTTTAATTCTTTTTTTTTAAATTTGATTTTAAATAATTTTGTTTGTATTATATAATACTTGATGAAAACTATATCAATAAAAATATATTTAAAAACTAATCCATTAATATATATTCTATCAAGAATAATATATCACAAACAAAAAGGCTCATGATACACACATCATAACTTTTTATTATTTTACCTCAATCTGTACATTACAGTATTGTACGGTGTGCCATACAACTTGTATAAAAAGGTGTTTTTGTCAAAAAAAAATGGTGTGAGAATCAATCCCCAAATAAAAATATTTAAGGTCAAAGTTGAAAAAGAAATATTTAAAAAGTCAAACGGTGATTATAATTTTGAGACGGATGGAGTATAAAGATTAAAACGTTTGGTGAAAAAGTTTTTATTATGGTTAATGGTAAAACATCTAATTAAGTACGAAAATATTACTCGTACCCCTGGTCCACTAGAAAAGTACAAAAAATATAAAATATTTTTTTTTGTTCCATTGTTTATAGTACAACACAACTTTTTATCAGTTTTTGCTCCGTACTTTTTATCAGTTTAATACTTTTTGACTAGTTAAAATTTATATTTTTTATTCCACACTTTTCGTTTCTCAGTTTTATAATTAAACAAAATTATATAAATAAAAAGAGAAAAAACAAAGGGGTGTCATTTGTAAAAAAGGTACTTATACCTTTACCCAATTAAGTATATGGAAACAATACAATCAATCTTTTAGATCATATACAAAAACCTCTAATACACAAACTCTGTTATATGTACTAAAAATAACTAGCAACATAATATGGGCATGTTTTAGAAAGTAGGTTACAATGGTGAGTTAAGATTATATGAGAAGAAAACTTAAAATGAGAAATATGATAAATAACTATAATCACATATTTGAGATGCATGAACTTGAATTAGATGCATCCGAATGTATTTTCTAGCTCATAATTAGATACATATAAAGATGTATTTTACCAAATTAGGTGAATCATTTATATTTTTGTCTTCTATATATCAAATGCGTTGATAGTACTATTTTACAACTTTTTCACTTCAAAGTCACTTTTGAAACTAAATTAGATGCATCTAAATAAGTAAAGATGCATTTAATTCAAGTTGATGCATATCAGATGTGTGGTTATATCAATTTCTCATTTTTCTCATTATAATTTTTCTTCTAATTAGATCCTTACTTAACATTGCATGCAACTTGTATTACACATGAGCAATAAACCGCAAAAGTACTTCAAATCAAAACTCGAAAACCATAATTTTTCTGCTTCAAAAGTTGATTTACAAAAATAACCATGCAAAAAATGCAAAAATTTAACTTGTGATGACATGGTTAAACTAAAGTTATATATTAAAAGTGTCAAAACTATATAATTTGTACTTAACCAACCACCCTTTGTTAGCCATTGTTACATATACGCAAGGACTAGTATCATCATTATAGCATAGTTAGGCGTATATGTAGTTGTAAATACCCTCCTAGTCTCTACCAGGAGGGTGAATCTCACCATTCTTGTATGTGTGTTATGTAGTTTCTCTCTAATCTAATACATATTTCTACTTTCTTTCACTACATTATACCATGTCTAGCTAGTATTTCGAGCTTCCCCGACCACCCGAACACATTTAGGATCTTGTTACACCATTCATTAGTACTTCTATTAATCAAAGAAATACTAATCATCCTCAAACGAGTGCGCTTAGATAAAAGAAAATAATTTATCTCCAAACGGGTGTAATCTGAAATACAAACCACACGTACAAGAAGCATCATTACAACACTCTTAACCAAATGGCTAAACTTAAACCAAACACTTAAGATTGAAAGGGAATGGTGTGTTTTGAGAAAAAGGGAGCTTTGTGTCACGGGACTAATTCACAATGTCCGTGTGGCACTTAGCGATTTGATTTCACCGACTAAGTAAGCCAAAGAGTATGGAAGAGGTTTGCGATGAACACTTGCACATGTACTCGAGAATACTATATATATTGCACTTGAAATGTTGGTTACAAGTGGATGTCTATAAGTGGTAATGGCTAGCCATATTACTATATATACTATAGAGCGAGCAACAGTGTTTGCAATGCAAACATTAATTGCCAACTTTCACAAGTTGGCAAAAATAGTCCCTGAGGTTTAAGTGTCGTTGCAAAGTAAGTCCAAGTTGGCAAAAATAGTCCCTAAGGTTTAAGTGTCGCTGCAAAGTAAGTCCTTTATAGCAATTTGGCAAAAATAGTCCCTATCCAAATTCACGGCTATAAAAGCAATCCCGCTGCATCGCGCGGGTTCCCACACTCGTTGGGTTCAATTCTTTGATATTTTAGTTATCGAATGACGGGTTTATATCTAATTCATACAATATACTCCAATGGGCTGGGAATCTGGGATGAGCCTAGATCATGATATATTGACTTATAGAGATCATGATTATCTTACAAAGTTTAATGAAATTATTTATAAGCTTATAATCTTAATTTTGTAAACTTGATAAGTATTCACTAACAAATTGAGCCTACGTATAACAGCTAACATTCTCCTATGATTTATCGTAAAGGAAAATATATTCTAATTAAAGAAATGCTACGAGTTATAGTCTATTTTATGCTCGTTTATACTAAAGGCTAACCATGTTCTAGAATGTTCTAATACAACTATCTTAGATATTTACATAGATAATCTCTAGATTATTTTAGATTATTCTTTAATCTAGATTATTCCTAATAAGTATTTAAGATATTTTAGACATAATATCCTAGATATTCTTAAGTGTATAATTCTAGATCAATCTAGTTAAGTCGTCGCGTCGAGGTTTTTCTTTGAATAGGGTTGCTATGATTCTGCTCGTAACACCCTCCCGCACTTGATTTCACGAAGCCCTCTTCGTGCTTTCATCTTTGTACCGACGAAAATGATATTTGAATCGTCTTAGAAGATCTTCTCGTTTCCAGCTTGGCTTCTCCTTGGGTGACTCTTTCCAATTGATTAAGAATTCTTTGTGATGCGGATCTCCCATTTTCTTCTTTTCAACCCATTTCTTTACTTGCCTCACTGCATTATTCAAGCGGGCTCTTGTTTCATCTTTTTCTTTGTGCCATTCTTTCATTTTCTCAAATAGTCTCGGTGCTCTAAGTGTTGTTTCATCGATAAAGCACTTCCTAACGTCTTCCAAAACACATCCCCTTTCTTTGGCGGTCCTTTTAAATTGTGTTGCCGATAATAAGGGTTGTATTTCACTCCTCTTCTTTAAGTTGTGACCTGTGATACTTCATTATTGAGGATGACCAGTGTCTTGGTGGCGGGCATGGGAAAAGCTCGAGCTTTTCAAAGAAATCAAGGCCTAGTACAACTTTGTAATCATCCAACGGTACAACCGTAAACGTTAGTTCGTTAGTCCACTTGTTGATACAAACTTTTACCTTAGTTGTCCCAAGGATTTGTATTGGTTCCGAGTTTACGGTCTTGATCTTCCATTTCTTAGGAGTGTATTTTATGCCTAGACATTTAGCCTCTTTAACGTCCAAGAAGTTATCATTAGCGCCAGTGTCAATGAGTCCCAACGTCTTCATATCGTTTACCATCAACTCCGTAAAGAGTAAACCTTGATTCTTGGTCTTGGCTCTAGTTAGTATTTCCTTTATCGTTCCAAGGCGTCTAATCGATCCCAGTTCCTCTTGTGGTGGTATTTCTGCTATTAAACCCATTTCGACAACTAAGGCATTATTAGCTTTACGACTCAGACAATCCCTCGTCCAATGGGATCAGTTACAAATGAAGCATGGCTTCGGAGGGGGTTTGGACATGTCTTTATTCTGAAATGACTTTTCAAACTTTGGTCCCTCGTCCCTTCGATCATCTATTCTCTTGGGTGAGGCTCTTTCTATGCCTTTCTGGTCTATTAGTGGCCCCCTTGGTCGGTTGGAGTAGTCCAAAATCGACTCTGCGGTTGATATGGCCTCATCTAGTGTTTTTACGTTTCTTCCATAAATTTTGATCCGTGCCCATTCTTTTAATCCATCTTTGAAGTAGAATAAGGCATCTTGATCTGGTACATCAACAATTTCCAATAAAATTGTAGTAAACTCTTTTACGTAGTCAGTAATCGTACATGTGTGGCATAGCCTTGGCTTCGGTGTCGGCATTGTGAGGAACAAAGTGCTTTCATAGCTCGGTATTGAACTGATCTCAGGTGTTGAGAATGCATATGTTGTAACACCCCAACCCGCCAAGGGTAGAAGTGTCACATTCTGGTGTCATAACAGAACAAATAAAAATTTTACAAGCGGAAGCCTTATAAAATAAAATACCGAGTCATATAAACGAATGACTTACAATGAAAATTACAAAATCCAATATATCAAAAGGAAAAGAAAAATCAAAACAATTGCTCTTCAAAATAAGTCCAAAGTAATAACGTAACTAGGGTCGTCCACTCAATAATCCAACTCTCAGCCCATCAAAGCCCATCTTCCAACCTAAAACCTGCCGCAGGAAAGGAAATGCGGTTGAGCTTAAAAAGCCCAGTGAACAGATGTAACAAAACGAAAGCTAAAAAAAATCAGAAATACGAAATGAAACAAAGGAAACAATAACAAGGTCGCAACGGAAAGGAAACAATGAGTCAATGAGGAACCTGCATAATACAATAGTAACAAATATCCAGAAAGAACAGATAACAGAGGAGAACAAAGCAAGTAACACATCGATGACATATACATAAGCACATCTAAATAACCAGACATACAATTAACCAGGAAAATCAGAATACATATAAGCCAAACGGAAATCTAAAAGCTAGCGGAAGCAACTAATTAGAAAGTGGGCATAGCCATCACACAAGTCAAGAAACCCACAGTTAATAACATAACAAGTATCATAACAGCAGAAATACTATCAGCAGTCAAAACATAGTAGTCACACGTATCAAGTAGGAATACAGCATGAACGTTATAATTGAATGAATTAAGGACATAGCAGGCAACTAAACACATTAACTAGACGGATAACATAGGCTGAACCATTTACATCATCAAACAGTGCCATAAGCAAGAGTGTGAATATGGCAGGTCAACAATTAGCTGATAAAGATACCAGCGGATAATCATAGTCCACGAGATTAACTGAACGAAAGCATACATGATAAACAGATAAAACAATCGATTACACACTAGCATGGTCACCAGACAAAACAAGGGGTCACATAACAGTAAGATAACATATAGTCAGATGACAACAGGTGAATCATATAATCGTATAATAATCATATCGTAGCAGGGTAAACAGTAAGCATAATCAAATTCAATAATCATATAATAACCCGGTACGTGAATGGAATGATAGTCTGAAGTAACGGAATAAGAGTATGACAGATCAATGCAATGGAATATATATCATGGTAGTAGAGTGAGTCACATAAGGGTACTGAGTAATGGACAATTAATATAGAATATGGTGCGTTGGGGAATACAGAAGGTACAATATAGGTATATCCAAGGTGTAAGGGTTGTTGGAAATCTATCCCGAGCCAACAATACAATACAATAATATCAATACTGGCAATAGCAGCCTAGTATCCAATAGTAGCCATTGTATTCGGAGGGGTGACCTCGGAATACCAAACCAATAGGAGGGGAGACCTCAGTAACCAACGGAGTAGCTAGCTCCCAGAATGTGAGGGGGTGTATTGCACACACGCACCACATCACCGAACAAGATATATATATCAACAACAGTACAGTACAATTCTAGGATGCATCCATACGCCCCCTGCAAAACAATAGTGGCGATACAATATATCTGAAGCACGCATAATAAATACAATATGGGGACGGTGTGGAACATCACTCATCCACACTGGAGTCATGCCATTGGTGCATCAATGACACGGACATGGAACCCCCATGCCTAGAATAATGGCTCGGGTATCAAACTGACAGGTCAATACAAAAGGTCCAAAGTGTAGCAATATATAAGTCTTCATAATCAAAGGTTCAATATCAATGGTTTCCAATTCAGAGGTTCATAGCAATAGTTCAATATCAAGGTCCAATATCAAAGGTTCAATATCAAAGGGTCAATAGCAAAGGTTCAATATCAGAGGGTCAATAATAAAGGAATCATAGCAATGGAATATCATAAGCGAAACAAAGTCGAAGGATCAGAAAGTCATGAGAAACCCCTACTGAAAAGGGATAAAATATCTATACCTCATTCGAAGCAAGCAAAATAGAAAGTAAGGTCACACGATGAATCAATCTCGCCGCCCGGAACCTATATGAATTAGATAACGCTTATTAAGATCGGATTCCTCATTTTAGACGGCTTTCCATTTTTAGCAGGTTTCTACTTTTAGTAACTTTCCATTTTAGGTAACTTTCTATTTTAGGCAGGTTTCCATAATTAGCATGTTTCCATATTTAGCAACTTTCCAAAAATAGCAGGTTTCCATATTTAGTAAGTTTAGCCATTTACGATGTATTCAATGTCATATTAGGTTAAATGATGAAAAATGAGTGTTATTATAGTTAAGGATCATTTATGACAAGTTACACCAGTTTAGGGTCTAAAGTGTAAATATTGCAAAGTATAGGGTCTTAAGTGTAAATATAGAAAGATTACATGTTTTACTCATTTAGTACCTTTGGTTATCATATTAACAAGTCAAATCTTTAAGTTTCATACTTTACAAAACCAACCTTTAACTTTATTAAATCACGTATGTACAAAACCCTAGTTTTAGATTAAGGTTATCGTATCCGTTCTAAACCTTTTTAGCTCGATTATTATAAGATTACGTGACTATTAATGTGATACCATTTGTGTCGTGACCTCCCTCCCCCAATAATAATTATGAACGCCCCATACACAATCCAACAAGTCCTTTAAATCAATTGTTACCAATCCAATATTTCACACACGTTTATGTATAGTCCAAGGCTCTTTTAACTCGTTGTTAGAATTACATATGGGTCGAATATAGGGGATCCAAAATCAGATTCGTATCAAGGTTTATGTGCCATATTTTATTCAACCAATATAGAACCAAAATCATGATTTTATGCGACTAATAGTTATCATTTTATGTAACCTCATTATATGTAGCTTTTAATTCGTGTGCAAGTATTCGACAAGTGTCCAAAGTACACGACCCATAGACCAAATGAGAAAGAGAATGAAGGGATTTCGTGATGCTATTACCTTGCAGCGTACGGGAGAAAAGGGAAACGTGTACCATGCCCTTGTGACCTAAACCCACGACCCAACTGATTCCAAGCAGCCTCCACACGAACCTAGATCCCACGACAGAAATTCTCAAACCCATGACCATCTTCCTTCAATGCACCACATTCACAGCAGCCTTGACAACACTTTGTGAGTCCCTTTTTGTTGCTTGGTCGAATGGAAGAGATGGAACACTGCTTGCCGTCATTTTTTTTGTATTAGGGTTTAGGTGTTTACATTTTGTGGAGCATATGATAAAAAGAAGGGAGGGATATATGTGGGTTTGGTTTGCCGGTTCAAAGGGGAGAGACATGGGCCAAACCCAAGCTTGGTTGGGCCTTTATTCAAGTGTAGTCTTTGATTTGCAACTTATGAGATTTTCGGCCTAATGCAAAATATACAAACGCGTGCTTCATATTTTAGACGTGAGTGTGAGTCGTTTCATTTATTTACTCAAATTACATATTTGCGAGTTAGGTTAGAAACATATTTAATGAGATTAACGTATTTTAGGTTTTTTAGAAGTTTTAAATTTCAGGGGCAAAATATTCTTTTTATGTGTTTTTTATTTTAAGGGTTTTACAACTCTTCCCCTCTAAAAGAAAATTTTCGTCCTCGAAAATTGAAATCGCAGAGGTACACAGAGACGTACGAGTTTAAGGCGGACGTAGCAATCCATAGTTCCACACAGATCATAACGATTTCGGTTCCAAAGCGTACAGAACCTACACGTAATAGAGGTCGATGATAATCTCACGCAGAGGTACAGAGTTCCAAATGAGCATGAGGATTGACAAATAACGTATATGAGCCCTAGTCCATTCACGTACCGACCACAGGCATTTCCCAGGACGCCGTATGATCCCAATAAGTTCAAATTATATGATCTCGGTATTATCACGTTGATCAGGCGTCATAATACTTGCATCACATAACAAGTCCTTATTGTCATCATACTCTGTCCTAGGTCATGACAAACCACACAACCAATATCACAACAAAACAGATAACATACAGGTAGCAAGTAACATACCAAAACAGACCAGATACACATACATGCAGCATATAATACATCAAACCAACTTACCATACCACAAAATAGAAAAGGCCACCAACCTGCTCGAAACGGTTCCTCATGGCTCATTACTGACGATCCAAATATAAAGCTGAGATAATACCAAAATGCTAAATCATAAAACTTCATGATTCGAACCGAGTTCTGAACAAATCAAAGAAAGGTAATACCGATCAAAATCATATAGCAAAATACCAAACCGCCTCAAAATGCGTGATAAACAAATCAGAGTAACACAAGTCGCGCCCAATCATATGAAGTTGATGAAACTTCTTAGCATCTCAACGGTAGTAGTTTCTCCGTACGTCTAAGAAACGACGGTCATACTTCTTCCGCTCCAACATCTTTCAAGCGTCCACCAGTTGAATCTTGTCTCCGTCTTTGCACCTTTGGTTGATCCATCCAGCTCCCTTCAGCAGCATCCTGATGTTCCCAGCAGCATCACGATCTGGTGCGGCTTCTGTTTCACGAACCTCTCCAGAAATTGTTGCAGCAATGCAGGATCGGTATCATCTCCATCGACTCTACGAGTAGTCTCCATCTAAACGATCGACAACGAATGCGCGAAAATAAAGCAAACAAAATCAAATGCGAAAAGAATGAGGTCAAATCAGCGAAGACAAAAGAATATCGAAGTCAAATCTGAACGACAATCAAAAGGAATCGAAAGAGATCAGAACAGACGGAAGCCTAATGTCTACCCAGTCCTCATAGGTCAATCCTAAGGTCTACAAAACGAAACCTTTGCTCTGATACCATAATTGTAACACCCCAACTCGGCAAGGGTCGAAGTGTCACATTCTGGTGTCATATCAGAACAAATAAAAATTTTACAATCGGAAGCCTTATAAAATAAAATACCGAGTCATATAAACGAATGACTTACAATAAAAATTACAAAATCCAATATATCAAAAGGAAAAGAAAAATCAAAACAATTGCTCTTCAAAATAAGTCTAAAGTAATAAGGTAACTAGGGTCGTCCACTCAATAATCCAACTCTCAGCCCATCAAAGCCCATCTTGCAACCTAAAATCTGCCTCAGGAAAGGAAATGCGGTTGAGCTTAAAAAGCCCAGTGAACAGATGTAACAAAACGAAAGCTAAACAAAATCAGAAATACAAAATAAAACAAATGAAACAATAACAAGGTCGCAACGAAAAGGAAAAAATGAGTCAATGAGGAACCTGCATAATACAATAGTAACAGATATCCAGAAAGAACAGATAACAGAGGAGAACAAAGCAAGTAACACATCGATGATATATACATAAGCACATCTATATAACCCGACATACAATTAATCAGGAAAATCAGAATACATATAAGCCAAATGGAAATCTAAAATCTAGCGGAAGCAACTAACTAGAAAGTGAGCATAGCCATCACACAAGTCAAGCAACCCACAGTTAATAACATAACAAGTATCATAACAGCAGAAATACTATCAGCAGTCAAAACATGATCGTCATGCGTATCAAGTAGGAATACAGCATGAACGTTATAATTGAATGAATTAAGGACATAGCAGGGCAACTAAACACATTAACTAGACGGATAACATAGGCTGAACCATTTACATCATCAAACAGTGGCATAAGCAAGAGTGTGAATATGGCAGGTCAACAATTAGCAGATAAAGATACCAGCGGATAATCATAGTCCACGAGATTAATTGAACGAAAGCATACATGATAAACAGATAAAACAATCGATTACACACTAGCATGGTCACTAGACAAAACAAGGGGTCACATAACAGTAAGATAACATATAGTCAGATGACAACAGGCGAATCATATAATCGCATAATAATCATATCGTAGCAGGGTAAACAGTAGCCACATAAAACATGAATAGCATAATCAAATTCAATAATCATATAATAACCCGGTACGTGAATGGAATGATAGTCTGAAGTAATTGAATAAGAGTATGACAGATCAATGCAATGGAATATATATCATGATAGTAGAGTGAGTCACATAAGGGTACTAAGTAATGGACAATTAATATAGAATATGGTGCATTGGGGAATACAGAAGGTACAATATAGGTATATCCAAGGTGTAAGGGTTGTCAGAAATCTATCCCGGGCCAACAATACAATACAGTAATATCAATAGTGGCAATAGCAGCCTAGTATCCAATAGTAGCCATTGTATTCGGAGGGGTGACCTCGGAATACCAAACCAATAGGAAGGGAGACCTCAGTAACCAATGGAGTAGCTAGCTCCCAGAATGTGAGGGGGTGTATTGTACACATGCACCACATCACCAGAACAATATATATATCAACAACAGTACAGTACAAATCTAGGATGCATCCATACGCCCCCTGCAAAACAATAGTGGCCATACAATATATCTGAAGCGCGTATAATCAATACAATATGGGGACGGTGTGGAACATCACTCATCCACTCTGGAGTAATGACATTGGTGCATCAATGGCACGGACATGGAACCCCCATGCCTAGTATAATGGCTCGGGTTTCAAACTGACAGGTCAATACAAAAGGTCCAAAGTGTAACAATATATAAGTCTTCATAATCAAAGGTTCAATATCAATGGTTTCCAATTCAGAGGTTCATAGCAGTAGTTCAATATCAAGGTCCAATATCAAAGGTTCAATATCAGAGGGTCAATAGCAAAGGTTCAATATCAGAGGGTCAATAATAAAGGAATCATATCAATGGAATATCATGAGCGAAACAAAGTCGAAGGATCAGAAATTCATGAGAAACCCCTACTGAAAAGGGATAGAATATCTATACCTCATTCGAAGCAAGCAAAATAGAAAGTAAGGTCACACGATGAATCAGTCTCGCTGCCCGGAACCTATATGAATTAGATAACGCTTATTAAGATCGGATTACTCATTTTAGATGGCTTTCCATTTTTAGCAGGTTTCTACTTTTAGTAACTTTCCATTTTAGGTAACTTTCTATTTTAGGCAGGTTTCCATAATTAGCAGGTTTCCATATTTAGCAACTTTCCAAAAATAGCAGGTTTCCATATTTAGTAAGTTTAGCCATTTATGATGTATTCAATGTCATATTAGGTTAAATGATGAAAAATGAGTGTTATTATAGTTAAGGATCATTTATGACAAGTTACACCAGTTTAGGGTCTAAAGTGTAAATATTGCAAAGTATAGGGTCTTAAGTGTAAATATAGAAAGATTACATGTTTTATTCATTTAGTACCTTTGGTTATCATATTAACAAGTCAAACCTTTAAGTTTCATGCTTTACAAAACCAACCTTTAACTTTATTAAATCGCGTATGTACAAAACCCTAGTTTTAGATTAAGGTTATCGTATCCGTTCGAAACCTTTTTAGCTCGATTATTATAAGATTACGTGACTATTAATGTGATACCATTTATGTTGTGACCTCCATCCCCCAATAATAATTGTGAACACCCCATACACAATCCAACAAGACCTTTAAATCAATTGTTACCAATCCAATATTTCACACACGTTTACGTATAGTCCAAGGCTCTTTTAACTCGTTGTTAGAATTACTTATGGGTTGAATATCGGGGATCCAAAATCAGATTCGTATCAAGGTTTATGTGCCATATTTTATTCGACCAATATAGAACCAAAATCATGATTTTATGCGACTAATAGTTATCATTTTATGTAGCCTCATTATATGTAGCTTTTAATTCGTGTGCAAGTATTCAACAAGGGTCCAAAGTACACGACCCATAGACCAAATGAGAAAGAGAATGAAGGGGTTTTGTGATGCTATTACCTTGCAGCGTACGGGAGAAAAGGGAAACGAGTACCATGCCCTAGTGACCTAAACCCACGACCAAACTGATTCCAAGCAGCCTCCACACGAACCTAGATCCCACGACAGAAATTCTCAAACCCACGACCAGCTTCCTTTAATGCACCACATCCACAACAGCCTTGACAACACTTTGCGAGTCCCTTTTTGTTGCTTGGTCGAATGGAAGAGATGGAACACTGCTTGCCGTCATTTTTTTTGGTATTAGGGTTTAGGTGTTTAAATTTTGTGGAGCGTATGATAAAAAGAAGGGAGGGATATATGTGGGTTTGGTTTGCCGGTTCAAAGGGAGAGACATGGGCCAAACCCAAGCTTGGTTGGGCCTTTATTCAAGTGTAGTCTTTGATTTGCAACTTATGAGATTTTCGGCCTAATGCAAAATATACAAATGCGTGCTTCATATTTTAGACGTGAGTGTGAGTCGTTTCATTTATTTACTCAAATTACATATTTCCGAGTTAGGTTAGAAACATATTTAATGAGATTAACGTATTTTAGGTTTTTTAGAAGTTTTTAATTTCAGGGGCAAAATAGTCTTTTTTGTGTTTTGGATTTTTAGGGTTTTACATATGCCCTTCTCTCGTTCATGATGTTTCCTTCTCTACCATAGTTGGGCAGCTTCACGCAAGAAGGTGGGAGCATTACTGATTCTAACAACATCCTCTATTACTCTCATTGCTTTGAAATATTGTTCAAGCCCGTACAAAAAGTTTTCTTCTTGAGTAGCACTTCGGGTACCATTATATATATTTTGTTTTGGGACCTTTAGGGGCGAGAAAGGCGTTCCTTGGTTATTGCTAGTAATCTCATCGTTAGGCTTCTTTAATGGTTTCAGCATTGCTTTATTGCATTGTCTATTTTCTCATGCATCTTAAAGATCTCGTCTTGTAAAAATTTCCTGGCGTTTAACAAGTCTTGGGACATCTTTTCGATCTCTTCTTGAATTCTTGTCCTAGATTTCGGACTAAAGACTTTGCCGCTTTGATCACCTCAACATTTTCTTGGGTCATCATGTTGACGGCTTCTTGGAGAGAGTACATTGGTTCATTCATTTCAACGGCATGAGTTTCTATGATCACAATACGTTCTTCAAGGTTGTCTCTTGAGGCTCTTTCTTCATTTGGCTTAGGAGGTCGAGACTTGCTTCTTGCTTTGTCTCTTTTCGAAGCATCCTTCTTTCACTCGGTGATACATCCACAAGTTTCTTCCTCATTCGGTGTATCAACCCCATCACTTGGATTCTTTTCTAGGAATATCTCTGCCATCGTGTTCCTTCCAATGGTGTATATCTAGGTTCAAACTATGCTCTGATACCACGTGTCACAGGACTAATTCACAATGTACGTGTGGCACTTAGCAATTTGATTTCAACGACTAAGTAAGCCAAAAAGTATGGAAGAGGTTAGTGATGAACACTTGCACATGTACTCGAGAATACTATATATATTGCACTTGAAATGTTGGTTACAAGTGGATGTCTACAAGTGATAATGGCTAGCCATATTTATACTGAAGGCTAACCATGTTCTAAAATATCTATTACAACTATCTTAGATATTTACATAGATAATCTCTAGATTATTCTTTAATCTAGATTATTCCTAATAAGTATCTAAGATATTTTAGACATAATATCCTAGATATTCTTAAGTGTATAGTTCTAGATCAATCAAGTCGCCGCGTCGAGGTTTTTCTTTGAATAGGGTTGCTATGATTCTGCTCGTAACATTTGGGAGTGATGCAATTGTTTGATCATTTTTAGTTTAAGTTATGGAGTTTAAACTTCTAAATCTACGTAAAAGTTGAGTTTCATGTTATTAATAAAAAGTATTGATGATTATAAATTTTTTATTTACAAAAAAATAAAAACTAAACGATAAGAGTTTCATATCACAACTATAATTATTAATTATTGTTTTATACAAATAAATAAAAACTATATAGTAATAAAAGTTTATTAATACATGAATATAATAATAAAATTTTGACTTCCATGTAACACGTGTAACCTTTTATGATTTAAATCTTTATTATAAATTATTATTTGATAAGTTAAAGTTAAGACTTTCTTGAAAAATATGTAAATATCAAATATTTTGAATTTATTTATAAGTTTAGAATGTTAAGTTTATGCAATAGATCTATACTCTATAAGAAAGTTGAGTTTCATGTTATTAATGCAAAGTATTAATGATTAAAATTTTTCATATTTACAAACAAATAAAACTAAATAATAAGCAGGCGTTTGGTTGAGGGATATTGGGGTATATTGAAGGCATTTGCATTTTAATTCCCTTCAAATATCCTGTTTGGTAACTCAAATGAAGTAATTTACAATTCCACGAATTGCCAAAATTGAGAGAATTAGAATGCCTCCAAAAAGTGAAGAATTTTAATTTACTTGAAATTTTTTTTATAAACATTTTTTCTTATTGTTTTTTATAAACTTTTAAATAGAATATTTATGAATTTTTTTTATAAACTTTTTTTATTAATTTTTTATAAACCTTTTTTTTTTTTTTTTTATAATTTCTTATAAACTTTTTTTATAATTTTTTTATAAAATTTCTTTTATAAATTTTTTAAAAACTTTTATAAATTTTATTTATAAACTTTTACAAATTTTTTATAAACTTTTTATATACACTTTTTATAAACTTTGTTTATAAAATTTTATTATAAATTTTTTATAAATATTTTATAATTTTTTTTTAAATTTTTTTTTAAATTTTTTAATATACTTTTTTATAAATTTTTATAAATTTTTTTAAAATTTTTTTATAAATTTTTATATTTTTTTATAAACTTTTATAATTTTTTTATATACTTTTAAATAGAATATTTATGAAATTTATATTAAAAGAATAAAAAATTATTTATAAATTTCTGTCAACCAAACATGCGAAGGTATTTTAAATTCCGGAATTTTAAATTCTCAAGAATTTAAATTTTCTAGAATTTAAAATTCCGGAATTTCAAATTCACCAACCAAACGCCCCCTAAGAGTTTCATATCACAAATATAAGTATTAATGATTATAATTGTTTTTTACAAATAAATAAAAGCTATATACTAATAAAAGTTTACTAATACATAAATATAATAATAAAAGTTTGAGTTTTATGTAACCATTGTAACTTTTTATGATTTATATCTTTATTATTAGTTATTATTTGATAAGCTAAAATTGGAGTTTTATGAAATATATATATATATATATATATATATATATATATATATATATATATATATATATATATATATATATATATATATATATATATATATATCAAATTAAAATATACTTTGCTTACCAAATCACATATTACCAATATCAACATCAATAACCTCTTAAACTATAAAAGACACTGTCATAAATATATGACATAAATCCTCCTAAAGTTGTAATGGATTTGTAGGTTCTCAAAATTTTCATATAATTCACCTTAGTATTTATCAATAACAAAATATCGCAAGTATTGTCATAAGTTAACTCATATCTAAACGAAATAAAATATTTACCTTTTAGAAGACTAATCATTAAAACCAATTCAGAATAGACAATTAAAATGAGTTGAGCATTCTAATATCGATAATTTTTATTAGTGTTTATAAATAAACAACTTAAATGAATAAAAGCCGAAACGTGTTTTATTTTCCTGAATCACGTATCCTTTTTACATAACCTTTTGAAGTAAGAGGTTGATATTTACACGTGAGTAACAGAAAAAAAAATATTTTTATTGTAAGAGAATATAATTTGTTATAACATTTGGTACTAATTAAAACTAGACGATTACCCGCGTATAGCGGCGACGGTGTATAAGACTTAATTTGTGCATGATATTTATTTTATGTATATATGGGTGTTGAGTAAGAGAGAGTGGAGAAAGTTTGTGATTTAAATTGTAATGAGGTATTTAGATTTAATAGATTGCATTGCATTTTATAAGTAAGGTATTTCTAGTCTAACAACATTACTCATTTATTAATGTAGTGTTTGGTATGCATGAATAAAGGTTGTAATGGGATAGATCATTACAATGAAATAAAAAATTGTTGTTTGTTTTAAATCTTGTAATTGAATGGTCTATTCAATGGTTCATTCCATTACGACAATAACCACCAATTTCATTACATAGCCGCCCCCTAGTTTTTTCTCATTCCATTACGACATGGAATCACATTTTGCCATATTTCATTTATTTCATTCCTTTCTAACTTCTATTTCATTGTACCAAACAACATACATAAACGATATACTTCATTCCAACATGGCAACTAAATAGGTCAATGGTACAGTAATGACTCATTCAATTGCTATGTTCATTCCATTACATCGTTGATTACATTCCTTTATCAGTCCATTACGTCTAACCAAACAGACCCTAAGGTTTTAAATTTTAAGCAATACAATTTTTCTTTATCTGTAGTATAGATAATAACATTGTTTATTGCAAGTCATATATAGAATTACTGATTTGATGATAGTTCATTTTTATTCAAAATTTTATGAACAACTAAAAATCATAGTAAAATTCTTGTTCTTAACATCCCGCAACAACACGCATGAGAGTAGCTTTCCTCATTTAACATCTACACTAACCTATAACAATGCAGAACCTGAAAGAAAGAAGCCAAAGTCTTGAAACTGTGAATATATAATTACTCAATTAGAAAACAAGATGATACTAATTAGTGACAATTAATGATACGTGAAAACTTTATTGCGTAACGAACAAAAACTAACAATTAAGGTTTATGAATAAAACAAAATGTTATTCATATCTGTTTGCGCAAACTCAAAATTTTAGTTAACTCGTTAGTTCTTTTCTTTAAAAGATTTTGGTAAATCAAATTTGTATCAGCGTGAAAATGCAAATGAAGTCGCCTAATTCGAGTAATCCATATTTGGGTTAAACAAATTGTCTATTATGGGAGCTAGTCTGATTTTCAGTAATACCTATTTTAAATATCATGAAAAAATCAATAGAATACATTCATTGTAAGTGATACATCAACGAATAGTCTATTAACATTTTTAATATCCACATGATCCTATAGCAATGTAACACTCAAAACACAACTTAACACTAAAACCACAGATATATAATTACTTGATATTGATTAATGACACTTAAGGGTACATGAAAAAAATAAATTAATATGTAACGAACAAAACGAAAAGAAAAAAAGTTCACAAACATAACAAAAATTTATTGATATCATAATTTATTTGCTCAAATTCTTTGATATACAATTCTTTGTTGACTTTGTATTATAGCTATTTTCATTAAAATGTTGCGGTATGTCTGAATCGCGTTACCTTGGAAACACAAATGAATGACACTTGATTTGAAACCAAAACACTTTGAAGAACACATTTATAATATATTTAATATTTTTTTTATATCATATGTAATATTAGAACATTACATTTGTTTACAACCTAATCATTATACTTTTCTATAACCACACACATAACGACTACCAATCATCAATCTAGATAACCATGCATGAATGTTTATCTAAGAGGAGGAAGCCACTTTATCAACACCGTTATTGTTTTTGACATACTTCATTTTATTGTTACGTATCCAAACTTTGAATGAAGTTACAGCAACCCCAACTGCATCACAAAAACCCAAAACACTCGCCTCATTTTTTTTCTGGATACTCCATCCAATTCTTCCTGCAAATTCCAACATTTTATCCTTTTGTTCCTTACTAAACTTTGAGCGGAAACGTTTATCTTTGTTTTGGTTTGACCCTGACCCCGATGGGCGGTTTTTGTTGTTTATAAGGTTTTGTGGTGGTATACCAGCTAGGTTGAATGCCATAAACTTGTTAGGTTGTGGTGGTGGTGGATAGTAGGATGATGAAATCAGAGGCGGTGAAAGGGTATCAGGAGCGCTTCCTGAAGGACATGGGTAGTCAACAACTTGATGAACGGGTTGCAAGGGATGCAAAATTTCACGGTGGAAACTACGATGGCAACCACATGCATCGCAAATGAGAAAAGACGCATCAGTCGGAGACGCAGTGTGTAGCGGCATGAACTCCCCACATCCATCAAGAACAAAGTCACCACCACTGCTATACCCGTGATTCCTAGTACATCTACCATAAGTGATGAAAGATGTTGGGAAGTGGTGAGAGCCATTGATTGCATCACTTGTTAAAAATGGAAAAGTAAGTGGACCCTCTCTCATCCTAGTTGGTTGAGCACGAATAGGTGGCTCGACCTCAGATTCGCTAGCACTTATGTTGGCGGAGGAAACGATGGTTGATGGTAGTGAGGCCATGAGTGGATTTGATGTTTTGGTATGTAAAAATGTGTAATATTGGTCGGCTTTATAACCATTAAAAATTGAGAATTTAATATGATAATATTACGTTAGAGTAAATATATTGATTATAGTATTATAGAAATAATGAGATATCAATTTAAGGAGAAGATAAGACTAAATTGTTGATTGATATAGTAAGTCAAGAAGGAATTCAATGAGAAGTAAATTAAAACACGAAATTATGAAAAATAACTATAAACATACATTTGAGATGCAAAGACTTGGTTTAAATATTTATCTATTCATTTAAATGCATTATCTTGTATTTCAAAAGATATTTTAAGTAAAAATTATGCAAATTAATTTTTAGGATACACCGTGTATAAAGGAACCAAAAGAAGGAAGATTCGCGTAATTTGATAAAATGCAATTAAATATCTATGTGCATCAGGTTAAAAGTTAGATAATGAAGATGCATATACTTTAAGTCGATGCATTTCGAGTGTATGTTGTAGTTACCTTTCATCATTCTTATTTTAAATTTACTTCCCATTTGATCTTGACTCATAATGGTATTTATATTAATTAACTAAACAAGAACTGATATTATATTTTTTTATAATTATTACAACTAATAAAAGTAAAGGAACGAAAAACTAAGTTAGCTTAAATGGCTTGGTTATAATATATAATTGCTAATATAAACATCACGGTGTTTAGATATTAGTGAAAGAAGAATAAAACATAGTTAATCTAATTTAATTTTCTTTGTCAATAGAATCGCCATAATGTGTCATGCGACAAATTGTGCGATATAACTAGTTCATTCTCGTAATTTTATTTTAGCTAGGAATTTTTCCTTGTAGGATGAACAGTTCATGCTAATTTCTGGCCAGGTTTTAAATTTATAATTTCTCATCTACCTATGGTCTACCTATGCCCTAACGGGCAGATAACCCGGTCGCGTGTAGTGTAGTATTCGGTAAAGTCGAGGTCGTCCTAAGAGCTATGTGTGCGGATTCTAACTTAAGTTTCTATTGTCACTAAAAAGGCGGTTTATGATTTGAATTGTATTAAACTAATAAAAATGAAATAAAACACGAAATAAAATACGAGACAATCAGCAAGAGAAAGATATGTTAGCCTAGTTACTAGTATTATCATGCCATAATCCGGTTTTCTTATAAGTGCTATCTAACGCTTTATGTGGGGTAAAATGTCACTAGATTCCTATGGTCAATTCTCCTAGCCTGTAATTCTAGACTCATATTTTATCATGTTGATTCGGTAGAAATCGCAAATAATCTATTTTTAGTGCATAAAACACTAAACCCGGCATGATCCGCTCTGAGGCGCCCACATTTCTTAAGTATCGTCACTAGCTAGGTAATCCTATGGTCAATTCTCACACAATGAAATGGTAGTAATACGGTCAATTCTTACCACTCCTCACAACTTATCCTGCTAGCTATCAATGGTCAATCGGCACTAGCATTCTAAGTACTACCAAGTTTAAAAACTACCGAAAAAAGGGTGTCCACGAAAGGATAAGAAAGTAAACACATAAAGCAATTATAAAACAAGAAAACACAAATCATGGCACAGATAAATTCATAACTAGGCTAACACATGAAGTGTTTAGCCAATAATATTAAACAATGCAGCAACTCAATGTTATAAATCATAATGAAATACATTGAATTTAATACAAATATTCCATACGAAATTACAAAATCAATGTGAATAATGAATTGAATTCTCCCTTTGAAGATGGTCTGGAGCTGCTGAATTTCGTCCTCTCTGATGCCCTAAACCGTTCCTTGTATCTAATGGTGAATGAATGATGAAATATTCCGATTTAGGGCTTGTATTTATAGCATCGTCTAAGTTACGGCGTAACCTTAAGTAAAGGGTTACGCCGTAACCCTCGTATCTCAGACGATCTTATCATTAAATAATAACTTACGATGTAACCTTGTGAATGGGTTACGCCCTAAACCGTTCCTTGTATCTAATGGTGAATGAATGATGGAATATGCAGATTTAGGGATTGTATTTATAGCATCATCTAAGTTACGGTGTAACCTTAAGTAAAGGGTTACGCCATAACCCTCGTATCTCAGATGATCTTATCATTAAATAATAACTTATGGCGTAACCTTGTGAATGGGTTACGGTCGTAGAACACTCGTAGTGAAAATCATCACTTCTATGTCGTAACCATGTAAATGGGTTACGGCGTAACCTTCTTGTCCTTCTGAAATCTTCTAAGTCAATGGATATCTACGGCGTAACTAAGTCGATGGAGTTACACCGTAACCTTTAGTAACGTTGACTTTGGTCTTCAAGTGATAATCTATGTTACGGCATAGGTTGAGATGTGTTTCTATGCCGTAACTTTATCCTGGTCAGCAACCTCTTATATAACTTTGTTAGTTTTCCTTCCAAATCCGTGTTTCTTCGTTCTAATGCTCATTTATACCCTGAAATAAAATAAGAAGAAATAAGAGTATATATGCTTGTAAAACTACAAAAATGGTGAGCATTTAAAGGTGAAATTGACACTAAAATATCAGGACTATTTGATGTTATCAAATATCCCCCACTTAAACTATACTTGCCCTCAAGTAGACCTTATTAGAATCATTCTTAAAAATATATCTCCCAAGTTAACTTGGAAGATATGAAATTAAAAACTTCATATGCTAGAATCAACAAAGCCGAACACCTCACAAAATGGGGAACAAAACACTCATACTCTCCCTAATCTAAGTGTTCAATTTCTGGGTGATCACTCATACACACAGTCATAGCTTGTATTCTATCATAGGCTTGGTGGTTACATAAAACTCCACCACTATAGCTAAGGTCAAGACAATCCTTAAAGGCAATATTGGGTGAACATATAATAAAGGCTAGGGGTGAATTGTCATTACTAACATGTTATGGCGAGGGCGACAAAACCATTGATACATGACCAAATCCATGGCCAAGACACCAATAATTGCTCACTCCCTCACCTAAGCTCGAAGCATGAACATGGGTATGATAGGACATGGGAAGCACATTAAAGGTGTAAAAATAAAATAAACAAACAAATAGTCTTAGCCTATAACCAAGTCGTCACCGCCCACCGTCCATCCAAAATCCAAGCATCAAAACGCGAAAACTGGATCATCATGTAACAAGTTAGTGTGCCATAAGTAGATGTCATATAAGGAAAAGCATACTAACTTGGTCTTCAAAATTCTAGTTGGCCTAATCACATCACCAAATCGTACCATCAAATGAATGTGAACGACGCAATTCCCCGTTGCTAGTCCAATAAGCTCCATAATGAATTTTAAGGATTATTGTTTATAAATTTTACACTAACCTTTTTTTACAATAATGATAATTGCATAAAGAACTACTATATATATATATATATATATATATATATATATATATATATATATATATATATATATATATATATATATATATATATATATATATTCTTTTTTTTGCAACTAAAAATACAAGAAAATAAATAAGTTATCCCCCCACTTGAGATGAATCATATGTGAGGAAGATGGGGGGTCTTCAATGATATTCAAAAATATGTCTTCAATGTAGGTGTGATTTATGAATCTCTCACTCGAACCTCAAACTTGGGCAAACGACAACTTCCCAATCATAAAGCCAAGACTACACGGTAGGCTAAGGCAAATAGGTGTAAACGGACAAATTGTAATTTGGGTTAAGAAACGAAAGATTGGCTCGGAAAGGTGTATCTAGGGGTATCTTGCACTAAAGGTGAGTGCAACAAAAGGTTTATCACGGGAGGTTGAAAAGTAGAGGTGACTAATCGATAATTATACACAATATTACACATATGGGCTGTTTTGGTGTAAATCCTAAGCATATTGCCTATGTAACATATTGGATTTCACAAACACACTAGATCATAACCACAAGTAGGCGTATAATATGGTTTTAGAGAGAGAAAGTTAGAGGTTGGGAACTTTAGTGAGAGAAAGAAAAATCTTATTATTAGCTCTAACTCTCTACCTTGGGAGGTAGAGAGTATTTATAGTCCTTACATAAATCGCCACTACGGGCTGTGGATCAGGCATACAGTGGGTAAAGACCCATCCGTCCTCCACGGTGTTACTTAACTAAATACAACTTAACATTAAACAATCTACAACTACGAGCTTTCTAACGATTACATATACTTGAGGTGACCGACTCTTTAATAACTGGATTTACTAAATCCTAACAATCTCCCCCTAAGGGAGGTCACCTCAAACACACATTAAAATTACATTGAATACAAACAGATATTACATTATAAATTGTTCTTGCATTCTTGATGTAGTACTTTGCTCTGAAGCTCGTAGTCATTGATTCATCATTGATGCATGTTTGGTTAATCCAAGTGGAGGTCATTAACTGATCCACGTGATGATGATTTTGAGCCAGCTTTTGAGATCATCAGGTATCATAAATCTCTGACTCATCCATTGTGGTGTTGGTATTATGTGATGTTGTGACTTATGGACCGACATGCTCACATTCTGGATCATGATATATTCTCATCAGAGTAGCGGAAGCTTTCGTTGATTCATGATATTGGCAGCAGCGTAGCAGAAGCATGGAGTGAGAATATGTTGGAATCACTCCTAAACCTTATTCAAGTGTTAGTTACTCATATGTAATAGTTAGCTTATTATGGCCTTTATGTTTGTTATTAGCCTTCAGCTTATGTAGAAGGCCCATGAGCTTAGGCCCAAGCCCATAGGTGAAAGGGAAGGAGTAGGAGTGTTGCCCTAGCTCCTTGCCTATAAATACCTTATGTAAACCTTCATTTGAAGGTTGGTTGTTCAAGTTTTTCTTTCACTACATACTCTACGCCTAAACCGTGTTTATTATCTCGTGTGTGTGAGTGATACTTGTTCAATCTCCTCTCTATCTTTCTTATAAGCTTGTGTGGTAAACCTTGTGACCTAACAGTGGTATCAATCACCTACTAGTTGGGTGAATCGTGTTTGTTTTTGAAGTGGGTTTCGGTCCTACGCCTAAAACGCACATTTGATACTTTGGTTCGCTTAAAAACTTGTTTTTTACACTATTTAATCCAAGATTCTTGTACTTTCAATGTTTTAAGGTGTTAAAATACTTGTTTTTGGCAAAAAGTTTCGAACTTTATGCGTGGATAGTTGTTTTTAATCGAGTTTTTGAACGAGGGTTCTATCCTACTCGTAACTATTTTAGAGGCTTTGGTTCATCAAGTTTCACAATTTTGTGTATTTTGGTGTTATTGAAGCTATTTTATCACACAAAAACTGGTTTAGAAACACTTTTGGACAGAATCAAAATTTCGAGCATTTCTACGCGTAGTAAAACCCTAAAACTACGCGTAAGTGCTTCCTTGGTTAGATCTTCATTTTCGTGGTCTATTCCGTGTTTTCTTACTTGGATAAGTCTGAAAATACGTCGACTTTGGATATCTTTTGCACTGTGATAGTGTAAACGATCATTTGGGCAAAAACCCTAAAATTACGCATAAGCATAAGCTTACGCGTAGAAATCCTACGCCTAAGATTTTTCCTACGCCTAAGCCTAGTCTTACGCATAAGAAAATCCTACGCCTAACTTTTGTCTACGCCTAACTTTAGTGTTTTTTCCTACTTACGCGTAAGCTAAATCCTACGCGTAACTCCTTATTGTTACGCGTAACTTTGGTGTTTTTACGCATAAGTACTACTTGGTTCTTGTCTTTTCTACGCTTAAGGACACTTCATCAACAAAGGTTCATTCGACTACAAAGATCCATTTTTACCAACACAAGTTTTCAACATGTCACAACCACCATACTCTAACTATTTCCCTTACACTTATCCTCAACGACAACAACAACTAACTCCACAACATCAACAATGGAATCAACAACAAGCAATTTATCAACAATAATTTAACCAACAACATACTCCACAACTTGCTGCAAATCCACAACCTCAAATGGTTCAACCACCACCGAGTCTTCAAGCTCAACCATACACAAATGACTTTAATCAACATCCATCAAGGATCACTATGAAGGAACCCACTTGGTTTATCCGAAATAAGTCACGTCTGGTGGCTAAGGGTTATCGTCAGGAAGAGGGAATAGACTTTGAAGAATCTTTTGCTCCGGTTGCTCGTCTTGAGGCTGTTCAGATATTTCTCGCGTTAGCGGCTCATATGAATATGACGGTCTATCAGATGGATGTCAAAACTGCGTTTCTCAATGGACAACTTAAAGAAACGGTTTATGTCACCAACCGATGGATTCGTTGATCCTGAGTCTCCGAATCACCTCTACAAACTGAACAAAGCTCTGTATGGTCTCAAACAAGCTCCTCGGGCATGGTACGATAAGCTATCATCCTTCCTCATTGCTAATAATTTCACCAAAGGTTCGGTTGACCCAACTCTTTTTATACAATATCACGGGGCACATATCTTAATTGTTCACATTTACGTGGATGACATCATTTTTGGGTCTACACATAAAAAGTTTTCAATCGCTTTTGCAAAACTAATGAAGAAAAATTTTGAAATGTCCATGATGGGTGAACTCACGTTCTTTCTCGGACTGCAAGTTCATCAATCACCCCGTGGTATTTTCTTGAGTCAGTCCAAATATGCCCTTGAATTGTTAAACAAATTTGGAATGAAAACCTGTGACACCTATGTCACACCAATGGCTCATACCAAGAAGCTAGACGCTGATTTACATGGGAAATTGGTGGACCCTACAAAATACCGTAGTATTATTGGGTCTCTCATGTATCTAACAGCTAGCAAACCTGATATTGTCTTTGCCGTTTATCTATGCTCCCGTTATCGGTCGCGACCAACTGAAACCCACCTCTCTGAGGCTAAAAGAATCCTCCAATACATAAAGGGAACCATTAACTTGGGGATCTGGTATCCGAAGGATTCTAGTTTTGAACTAATCGCTTTTTCAGAAGCTGACCACGCAGGATGCTTAGACTCACGGAAAAGTACTTCAGGAGCATTACAATTTCTTGGTGATAAACTGGTGTCATGGCAATCGAAGAAGCAAGATTGTACATCACTGTCCTCAACCGAAGCAGAATATGTAGCCATGTCGGCGTGTTGTGCTCAAGTCATCTGGATGAGAACACAACTCAAAGACTATGGTTACATATTTGACAGAATCCGATGTACTGCGACAATCGGAGTGCCATTGCGATCTCGTGCAACTCAGTTCAGCACTCAAAATCAAAGCACATCGATCTTCGCTATCATTTCATCAAGGATCACGTGGAACAGGATACTGTTGAATTATATTTCGTGGGTACAGAATACCAATTGGCAGATCTTCTCATCAAAGCCTTGCCTCCCGCTAGGTTTAATGAGTTGGTCCACCGGACTGGTATGAGGTGTTTGACTCAAGAGGAATTGGATGACCTCCTAAAACAGTCTTAAAAACCTGTCAAACACCAAAATCTCTTTTGTAAATATTTTTCAAAAACAAAATACAAAAGTATAAAATCTGATAAAACAACAAAAATATTCTTCTATCTATTTTCTTTCAACATTGCAAGTACGTTTCTTCCGTCAACACTATAATCTTTCAAAATTCAATATTTTTTCGATCTAGTGTTGAGGGGGAGAAAATTAATACTTAACCGTTTCAAATCATCCGTGTACTTGCATGTGGTCATATCCCGGTTGTTTCTTTTATCATTGGTGGTAAACTTTTCTGGTTAAACTGACACTCCTCGGACTAAAATTTATAACCTTTCATCATTTATTGAGTTGAGGGGGAGTGTCGTCAAAGTTTCTTTCTTAAAATCTTTGTTTGGTAACCAAAATGGAAGTTAAAAGGCTTTGTATGAAAAAGGAAAAGGTGGAGGGACCAAAACTGTCAAAATGTTAAAGTTACTTTTAATAAAAACACCTCCCACCTACTTTTCACTTCAAATTTATTACTTTCAACTTTTAACATCTACGCCTAAGATTCATTCGAGAAATCCGTTACTTTGATCATCATTTTGTAAGTGGTTTAACGATCTTAACATGTTTTTAAGCTAAGGTTTTTAATTTCATGCAAATCCTACGGCTAAAAATTGTGTTACGCGTGATTATGTGTTCTACGCATAAGCGTATGAACACACAATCATTGTGTGTGTTTTTGGTTAAATGGATTGTGTCTAAACGCTTCTAATACATCAAGGATATCATTTTAACCATCAAAACCCACCCAGAAACACGTATTAATGATTTTTGAAAATTAGGGTTCTTGAGTCAAATTGGGTATTTTCGAATGTGAAGTGTTTTGGTCTAAAAGATTGTTGGGTTATGGTCATATGTTGTTGAATTGATTATTTCCATGGTTGTTAACCACCCAGAAACACTAATTGTTTAACAATTTCGAATTAGGGTTTAATGTTCATGACTTTGGGTAATTTTGATTCTCAACGAATTAGATGTTAATACTTGGCCTAAAGACTCTAACAACACTCTAGACCTACCAGAATTTATATGGTGCAAATCCTATGGTTAAAAATCATACGCGTAATTCTTAACCCTTAGGGTTTTGACCTACGCGTAACTATTAACGAATGATTCATGCCATGTTTTGTTGATAAAATGAAGTTTTGTGTTAATATTAATGATTTGATGAACTTATTTCAGGCTTTGCTACGCATAATATTCAGAATCAATGTCATTTGAAACTCCACGCATAAGGATTACCCTACGCGTAGTCAAGTTATGCGTAAGAATAATTCTACGCATAACTATTACGCGTAAGGTTCTACAATGGGACTACGCGTATCCTGTGAAGGATATGCGTAAACAGTGACCTCTACGCATAAGGTCTACTCTTACGAGTAAGCCTTACGCGTAAGGTATAAATACGCCTACGCGTAAGCTCTACGCATAAGGTCCCCTTTTTCCTACGCGTAACATTTCTTACGCGTAAGTTAGGATCCTACGCACAAGCTTTCGCCTACGCGTATGCAACTACTGTTTACGCTTAACTTTGCCAATTCTACGCCTATGCCTTGATTGACCTTCATTATGAATTGTTACGTGTACAAACTTGTTAATAAACTTATCATAACGTCACGAATCCATTAATGTCACTAATAAACTTAATCGTTTGATATGTTGTGAACAATAAGTGATAACATAAACTTTAAAACTTAAAGTTAACTAACTCACGAAACATTTCACGACGTCATTGGACTATTGAACAAACAAGTGACTTAGGACTCGTAACAATCATTGACACTGTACATTCAATAACTAGACAATAAGACCTTCGGTTGACTAACACTATGTCTTTCGATATGTTGGTTCTTTTGGCTAATGTTATTTCAGATCATGACATGGTGAACAAATGAATGTGGATGCATTCGAAGTTCTTACAATTGCTGATATCTTTCCAGAGGGTTATCCGAGAAAGATTGGAAAGAACAACCTTAGGGTTGACTTTGACACCCTCACATGCTCGGAATCTTCTTGTCTCATTGCGTGGATATTCTCGGGAATCATCCCTACCAGAACATGCTCTCACACTCAGCCACAGTTCCAGAGGTCTACATTCAACAATTCTGGGATTCTATGCAGAGGATCACGGTCAAAGTGCAAGTGAATATGACACTTAATCACAAACTAGTCACTATCACTCCTGCTGACTTACGAGCTGTCCTCATCATTCCTGACATCGCTCCAACCGACTTCTTTGCTACCCCTACTGAAGAGACAGTTCTAAAATTCTTGATAGATATTGGTTATGATGAAGCTTCAGGAATCATTACTAAGCACTCTTACGTGGAGCTGAAGAATATTCCGCAACCATGGAGAACACTCTACATGATCATCACCAAATCGGTCTCTGGTCGTGACAGTGGCTATGAGCATCCCAAGCTCATGGAACTGCAAATTTTCTGGTCGTTGATCAACAAGAAGGACATTGAAATCGAAGCACGGATATGGGAGGACATGATGCTATTTCACAAGAAGCTTGGCTCCAAGATTCCCTATGTCGGATACACCAAACTGTTGATCCAGAGAGCTCTTGGACTTCATCCTGATATCCCCATGAGGCTCAATGACCCAGATAATCACGACATATTGACCGAACCCATACTATCTGTCAGAATCAAAGAATCATCAACAAAGAAACAGGGTACGGTATTACCGATCACCTTCGACTACCGAAATCAAAAAGCTTGAAACATACAAAAGGTATCGGTTAGCCGTAAAGAAGGCAAAGCTGGTCATCTTGATGAAAAATCTTCTGGTACACCTACTCGGAGGACCAGAAGAGGCAGTGCTAGAAGTGTCACAAGTACAGACATTTATAGGAAGCTTCCCAAAAGGAATCCTCCTCGTAAAAGGATTGTTCCCGTAAAGGAAGCTGAACCTATTCCCACACCTGAACCGCAAAGAAATCTTGTGGACGAAAGCTCTGAAGGTACTGACACAGATGAAGAGATTACCTACTCAAACTGCAAAGGATGACAATCCTTCAGTACCAAAACCTCCAAGTCCTCAAGCGGATACAGAAAAAGGGAAGACTCCTGTACTTGTACCTTATGATGAAAGCTCGGAGAGTGATGAAGAGCCACCGGAAAATGTATACAAGAAGACGATCAAATTCCTTAGACACCAACACAAAGCTGAAGAATTTGTTAAAGACCAAATGGGTGGTCCCAGAGGATCAAGTGGTGCTGCCCACTCTGAACCATCTCATGATGCGGTTAATCAACCCGATAAGGGAGCTGGTGCCACCACTCTTGTGCAACAACAAAAGCTTGTGGAGGATACTATCGAATATGAGTTTGAGGAACCGGAAACCGAGAAGTCCGAAAAAGATAAAGATGTTGATTATGATACGTTTCTTCTAGATAGTCCCGCACGATCAAAGGAAGAAACCTCTGAACCTCCGAAGGATCCAGAGTCTCCTCATATCTCTTCATCATCGGATTCGTCTTCTCACTCTTCACCACCACCATCAAAAAGATCAACAAAATCATCATCCGATCGGTGAAGAAGCCACCTCGATCTTGGATTTCTCAAACTCATGAAAGAATTGTGAAAGCTGTCAAACAAGTCAGAAAGAAAGACGTGCTCAACAAGAAGTTGAATTTCTTTCTTGATCACATACAAAGATCTGTATGACGAGAACGAAAAGATGCAAGGAGAAAGGAAGTTTGTTCAGGAATTCATGAAAAATCACCGTCAAGAGGAACTGAAAGAAATGATCGAAGGATACACGAAAAAGTACCTTCTGGAGTACGTTCCTAAAGTCACAAATGAGTTGGTCACCAAACAACTTTATCCAAATCTTATGCAGATCGCCAAGCAAACTATTCGATCAACGCCCTTAACCGTCACAATCAATCCAACCGATCCGGTAGTTTTCTCGGATAATGAATTGGTGGCCAAGCTTGTTACACAAATGTCTGCATGATTTGGGACATTTACTTCTGATGAAGGAAATCTGTTTCAAGCATTGCTGGACTACCAACTTCAAGAAGCATGTAGATTCGAAGGTGAAAAGTCTAAACGTCCTAGAGACGATGAAGACAAGGATAAGGATAAAGACTCTGCACCAAAACGTCAGAAGCAGTCTGGTGAATCTTCTTTGATGCAACCTCCTCCACAACGGCCTCCTGTTCAACAAAAATCTCCTCCTCGTTCTTCTACTGAAAAACCTCGGGACGATTCCGAGTTACCACCCCGACTCAGAAAACCGATGATCACTTTGAGTATACGGGTGGTGACGATGAAGAGGTCCTTGAGCCCCTACAACAACCCACCTCTCCCAAACAAGTTCAGAAACCGGAATCATCATCTAGGCCTTCGAAAAAGAAGAAGAAGGAGACGCTTGGACGTCGTATCATGGTTAGATGACGATAAAACAGAGGAATTTGAATGGTTTGCTAATCTTGTTAACAACACTCCCTACCCGAAGAAGGTCGAACTTGGTAGACGGTTTTACATTGGAGCATGCTAAAATTCTGCAAGAAAAGTTCCATGTGAAGAAAATGACGAAATCTGAGTTGAAGCGAATCAAGAATGAAGCGTTTCAACTTCTAAAAGACAACTCTGAAAGTGCCCTCGAGGTCGAATATCACCTTGAAAACATTGCTCGAGCTATGTCTAACAACATGGATTGGCTCAACCCGGAAGCAAACATTGACTTCACACAAAGGGACAACCCTCCATACTACACCGATTGGACCAAACCTCTACCAACACTTGGCCAACCAGTTGAACCAAGGATTCCTTTCAGATATTTCTTCAACAAAGACTTGGATTTTCTTCTACACGGTGGCGATGATTCAAGAAAATACGCTACATCGTTGACACTTCCATTCCCAGGTATGTCCTACTCAAACCGCATAGCCATTGAGGAACGTGCCAATCACTTGTTCTCCAACACGGTGGAAGCATACGACCGAGATGCATTGTATGGGATTCATCATCGCGGCGAACGCCGACGAATCTACTACGTAAGCCGGTTCGAATTCTCAACATGTTGTGTATAGTTCTAAGGATATCGTTGCCATCAGACACGTTGACCTTTCGTCTAAGTGGGACTACACATTCCTAAAGAAGATCGTAGTCAAACGACAAGATGAATGGGACTATGCTTTCTCTGAAGCTGACTTTGATAATTTGTCTCTCAATGACATCGAAGACATGTACCTTGCCAAAGTACAGGGTCGCATGAGACAATTCTCAACTACGATAACGCAAATTTATCAAGTTACTTCTCATCTTCATAAGACGCATTGTCATCAAGGAACGTGTAGAAGATCTCCAGCTAGCTGTTGAATCTTATCAGACGCGTGTCAACTTCACTCCTCCAAAGCTTGATCTTCCCGATATCAACCAGCCATCTCAATATACACTCATCAGCAAACCTTTCGGCGTTGTTTACCGTAGTAAACTTCAAAGAAACTGCTTAATGGCATGTAGCGAACTCCACAAGTTTGGGGATCATACTTTGAAGCTGGTTAGGGATGGATTGGCATACAGGTTGAAGGATATACGCCAGAAAATTGGGTCTCCTAAGCTACTGGAATTCTCGGAAAGGAGGGATGTGCGACGGATCATCACAATGATTGATGAACGGTTGTTTTGAAGGGATCAGTTCAGACGATTGGAGAGTTATGTCGGTGGTCGACCTAGGATTAACATAACCGGTTTTCAAAGCCCTGCACACTCCGGGAACATCACTGCATTTACTGGTACCCCTTGAATTGCTTCCTTCATATAATTTTGGATGTTTGATTGATTATGTCAATGGCTTGTGCACACATTACAATGTACAACCCGTACTTGTAAATAAAGGACCCGTGGTACGCTTGCCACAATCCTTAGATAAGGAGCGAAAGCTTCTTACTTTTGAGTAAAACCTATCAAACCTTTCACTTTTCAAGGTTTTGCTCAAAAGAACAAGTACTTTCCCTTATGATTTTCAAAACCTCAACCATTTATATCACTCGTTGAGGGGGAGTACTTGAATTAAAACTGTGTTCAAAAATTGTTCACAGTGGTCATTCTTCCCGCAACACTCGAAATGGTCATATTTATTCTCAACTTTTCAAAAATAACATCACATATGCCATTTTTGAGGGGGAGAAAATAAGTGATAAGAAATATGTTGTGTCAATGCAAATGAATCTTTGTGCTATAGACTTAACCCATGAATTGACGAGATCTTAACTGTTAGTAACTCGAAAATACTTGTCCGGGACGGGTAATAATTTCAAGCTAGTTCGCTAGTGATGTAAACGTGTCTCGCAAAGGACTTGTCTGAGTAGAATGTACCATTCGAGAAACTCTGGTAGACATGAACTCGACGGGTTTGACAACCTTCGAGGATTGTCTACACCTTCAAGGTAGTTACTAGAGCCAGTTGTCACCTAAAAGCTGACAATGCAACTCTTTAACTATGCCACGTAACCGTGTCTCGCGGGGAATGTCTATCTTGAGTTAATCAATTCAAAAAGTGCGCGCTCTTTCCTCTCTGTGCATTTTAACCGTTAAAACTCTTAAGCACATGTGGAGGGGGAGTATTTATGCAAAATCTTATCTCTACAGTGGTACTAAAATGTTTTTCATTCATAAACACTGTGAGAGATTTTTCACATCGATGGTTTTATGGCAACATAAATTAGTCATGGAGTTATAAGGTGACTAAGGTTAGGAATAACCGTCCTATGATCCGCCAGAGCCGGAGGGATCTACCCCAGGACACCACAAATAGTTAGTATTTAGAAGTCCTTAGGTATGATTGTAAAAAGGAGAAAATGAGAATCGGAGAAAGAAGGAGTTGAAGAATTAAAAAGAAAAGCAAAGAAAAGGGTGAAAAGAAATAGCCCTCCAGATTATTCAACTTAGGGCAGACACTGGGTTCAATTCATATGCTACTGGTTGTCACTAGATGACACCGGTATTGAAGATTAAAAGTCGTCATGGACCCAGTGACGCATGCACTAAACCTTCTTAACCACTCAAGTTTCTCTCAACAGAAGCTTGTTTCATTCTCACAGGGAACCCTACATAATCTATCGGCCTTCTCTTAGAGATTGCTGATATTGAAGAAGGAGACCCTCTCCCTAGTCTCCGCTCAGGAAAACCAAAACGCACAATTGAGTTTAGAGCCACGAGATTCATCAAAAGATCTCTTAGGTACACTTGACATTTCATCACTTGATGATCAACAAAAAGAATTTCAGTGGTACATTATCGAGTCCTTCACAGATCTTAGCAATCATGCGAGAACATTTATGAGAGGTTCACATTTGTGATCCTCGGTGATTGAATGGAAACTCTGCCGGGTCAACATCTAACAGCCACGGCGGTCGCTTCGGCAACTACCCGTGGATTGCGCTTAGTGGTCTCAAACGGTCTACAGTCGTGAGGTGATGCTTCGGTGTACCTCAGCGACTCATCTGAATCGTAGGTGTACTTTGGTACATCGTGTTATCTCACTTGTGGGATTTCGATTCAGGAATGGCCTTTGTAAGAATTAGAGTTGTGTTTTCACACTATGCTGTTAACACTCTCGAAGTTCAAACTTGTAAGAGCCGGAATCCGCTTATTACTAACCGTTTAAATGTTTTTCTTCTTATGGAAGCTCGGGCGGAATGATCGTGCCGATTCTTCTCATGCTTACGGCAACATCATTACTAATAGAAGTTCTATCCAAAAGCAACACAACAGTCAGAATGATTCTTCATCAAATCAAAGAATCTATAAAGTTAAAGACTTAAAGAACTTCATCAGATCTTGAATTCCAACGTCCAAAGAGCGTGTGAGCATGTTGAAGAATGACGTGGAGACACTGTAGCGGCGAAGCGACTGAGGCGACTTGATGTTGACAACAACAACATACTATCACTTTCATCACAAAGAACAATGATCAAAGAACAAAGTTAAAGATGACGTCAAAGCATAACCGTTCAAAGTAAACTATCTCTCTACACCGGGGAGATTGTTCAAATCAAGGCAATTCTTCTCACAAGAAAGAAGAATGTCGGAAGACGTCAAAGCTACTATTACATCAACGCCTTCACCGTTTTTCATCACCAACACTTGAGTGTTTGTTACTCATATGTAATAACACTTGAGGGGGATATTGTTGGAATCACTCCTAAACCTTATTCAAGTGTTAGTTACTCATATGTAATAGTTAGCTTATTATGGCCTTTATGTTTGTTATTAGCCTTCAGCTTATGTAGAAGGCCCATGAGCTTAGGCCCAAGCCCATAGGTGAAAGGGAAGGAGTAGGAGTGTTGCCCTAGCTCCTTGCCTATAAATACCTTATGTAAACCTTCATTTAAAGGTTGGTTGTTCAAGTTTTTCTTTCACTACATACTCTACGCCTAAACCGTGTTTATTATCTCGTGTGTGTGAGTGATACTTGTTCAATCGCCTCTCTATCTTTCTTATAAGCTTGTGTGGTAAACCTTGTGACCTAACAGAATATCAGATTCATTGATGCACTAATCATGATTTCTTTTGAAATGAATGTGATGTGTGAGCATGCGGCTATGGATTGACCGCTTCATTACGATCAGCAAGCGTCGGTACGCATACAACAGTTAGCATTGAAGCGCACGAAAGTGTCTTTGATCACTTTCGTTGAATTGAGGTACACGACCTACGGTTCCCCGTTGATCGATACAAGTACTGTGATCGGGTATAATTCGAATAATCTCCTTGACAGGGTTTCGCAGTTGCTCTAGCTGTTCTCAAACCGGAACGTCTCAAAGAAGACAACACGGAGTGAGTGAACCAGCGAATTGAGATTCACTGATTGATGAAAAGATATTTGAAAAACAATCGAGTACCGCACAATAGAAATTGTTTTTGCAATACAACGAAGGTTTTAATGAGAATCAATTATCAATCATAAACACCTTTTATTTTGAAATATTAGTACACGGTCGATGTGCTAAAGAAAAGAGTTTTTAAGCACAACGACCGGTTTTTCAAAGGTATCCGTCAATCCATAACTGAACGGGATTGATTCAAAAGATTGAATCGCCCCATTGTTTCTGTTCGGTTGTCACATGGTTGATCTATTGAATAGATCTCACATGCCACCCACAGGAGCTTGTTTGATGTTGGCTCCAGAAGGCTTTCCATCTTCATTGTGAATATGTTAGCATATCACTCAGATGTTCTGGCAATACCACAAGGATAATGCGTAGGACTCATAAGATATAATCTCTCTTTCCATATTGTGTGAAACAGAGAGTCTTCATTGACAGTGTCCTAATGAGATTTATAGATGATCTCGTGGCTCTAGACTCAATTGTGCATATTTGGTTCCTATGCCGGAGACTAGGGAGAGGGTCTCCTTCTTCAATATCAACCATCTCTAAGAGAAAGTTGATAGATAATGTTGGTTCCCCGTGAGAATGAAACAAGTCCTTTTAAGAGGAACTTGAGTAGCTTGGGAAGTTGTAGTGCAGTGCGTCCTTTGGGTCCATGACGTCTTGTGTTCAATACCGATGTTACCTTGGCAACCACCAGTAGCATATGAATTGAACCCGGTTTCTGCCCTAAGGTTGAATTAATGGAGGGCTATTTATTTTCACCCTTTTCTCATTTCATTTCTTTTTCATTCTTCAACCCCTTCAGTGCTTACCAAGACTTCATAACTAGAACCTGTTAGGTTTATTCCAGTACTTGCTCAGTCTCAGTCCGCACTCTTTCCATTTCTCACTTTTCTCCTTTTTTCATCAAACCTAAGGACTTCTACACTATCTAGTGGATTGTCCATGGGTAGATCTCTCCGGTTCTGGCGGATCATGGGAACAAATACCTAACCTTATCATCCTTATATCACCATGCATAAAGTAAATTTGGTCGGTCTATTTGGTATTGTTCATCTGCCATTGGAACCAATTGAAAACCATTTGAAAATCAATCCAGATACTTGTGATATATTATCAAAACATTTTGTACCTGAATTGTTTTTGATAATTTTAGAAACAGAGCTCCCCCTCAACATGTGCATCACGCATCATTTTGTAATAGAAATAATTTTCATCTTTGAGGGGTTGGCTTGCATCTAAGAGTAGTTATATGAAGAATGTGGTTTTCAAAATAGTTGCTCCCCCTCAATATGTGCATGGAAATTTGAAAATGTTTTGCACATATTAGGAAAAGACTGCACATTGAAATAAATTGATCACGTTTCAAATCTTAGTGGTTTAAAATAGATGCTCCCCCTCAACATGTTCATGGAAAATTTGAAATCGTTTGGCACATGTGGGAAGGAGAGCTTGTACATCCTTATAAAACCATTTACCGAATTATCAGTTTAAATCCAATTTAAATCACAAATTCTCCCCCGATCACAATTATCAAATCATTTGAGATTTGTGATCTCTGTAGATTTAAATTGATTTTGAAAGCTTTTAAGGAGAATTGTCACTTGATTATGAAAATGTTTTAACTGATAAGGATCAGATTTTGAGACTTTAAACTCCATTGATTAAACATGCATGATTATCTTTTGAAAACAATTGTATGACAAATAACCTTTTGATTTAATTGAAATCATTCTCCCCCTCAATCAATGACATAAGTTGTTGATTGAGAGATAGATATTTTGACAAACGTTAAGTCCAGATGATTTTCAAAAGTAGAGTCCGAGTTATTTTTCAAAGCAATTAGTTTTCATTAGATAGTAAGTAATTGTTTATAGAATCAGAGCATGAGATTTGAAAACCAAGATAAAGCATGGCTCTGTTCTTTTATTGAAGAGCGGGTTACTACCTGAAATGACAATAAACCATAGTTTCACTTTCTCCCAAAAAATAATTTTTGATTTTTTTTTTTTTTTTTTTTTTTTAAGAAACAATCTTAAGTACATTCGAAGAACATCTAAAGACCCGTGACATTCTTTGAAAGTCAACACAAAGTCCGTAGATGATATCGAACAAGGAAAAACATGACAAAATAACTTTTTTTTTTTTTTTTTGGAATTTTTCAAGATTTTCTAATTTTTATGGGTTTTTGAAAGTTTTATAATTTTCTCTTTGCTTTTTGTTGGTTTTATAATTTTGTATTTTGCTTTTCGAATAGATATATACAAGATATAGATGAAGGAAAACCTTTTACTCCTCTTCTTCCTCTTGAAGACGTTTGAGTGTTTCCGGTTGTAGGCTCTTAAGACCAAGTCGTGGAAGGATAAACTCAAAACGTTCTCTAGGAAGGGCTTTGGTGAAGATGTCTGCTAGCTGGTATTCAGTCCTCACAAAGTATAGTTCCACCACACCATTTTCTACTTGCTCCCTGATGAAATGATGTCGTATGTCGATGTGCTTTGCTCTTGAGTGTTGTACGTTGTTGCATGAGAGAGCAATAGCACTTTTATTATCACAGAACAGAGGGATTTTGTTGAATTCAAAGCCATAGTCAGATAATTGGGATCTCATCCAAAGGATTTGAGCACAACAAGATGACATGGCTATGTATTCACCCTTTGTAGAGGAAATAGAAGTACTCATTTGCTTCTTTGAAGACCAGCTCACAAGCTTATCACCCAAAAACGAGCACCTCCGGGCGTACCGACGAGTATCTTGATCCTGCATGATCAGCATCTGCATAGGCTGTTAGTGACATACCGGTGTCCTTCGGGTACCAAAGTCCCATGTTGATGGTTCCTTGGAGATACCGAAAGACCCGTTTAACTGCTTCAAGGTGCCTTTTGGTAGGCTTAGCCTGATATCTAGCACACATCCAAACAGCGAACAAGATGTCTGGTCTACTAGCTGTGAGGTACATCAGGGATCCAATCATACTACGATATTTCGTTTGGTCTACCATGATCCCTGAGTGGTCCTCATCTAGTTTAGTACGCTCTATCATGGGAGTGTCAACAGGGTCACTAGAATCAAATCCAAATTTCTTTAAAATCTCATTTGCATATTTAGATTTATTTATAAAAATGCCTCCGGGACTTTGTGAAATTTGTAATCCTAAGAAAGATGACATTTGTCCCATCATTGACATTTGAAATTTAGAACCCATTTCATTAGAAAAACGGTCACACTCATTGGGGTCAGTCGAGGCAAATATAATATCATCAACATATATTTGAACGTGAATTAAATGTTTGCTTGACTTTCTGGTGAACAATGTCGGATCAACTGCTCCTTTGAATCCAGAGATAGAAGAAACTTTGATAGCTTATCATACCATGCCCTTGGAGCTTGCTTTAAACCGTAAAGAGCCTTCTTCAAACGATAGACGTGAGTAGGATGCTCTGGATTCACAAAGCCTTCAGGTTGGCTGATGTATACGACTTTTTTAAGATCTCCGTTAAGAAACCCCGTCTTTACATCCATTTGATAGACTACCATGTTCTTACTTGCAGCATTAGCCAAGAAGATTCTGATTGCCTCGATACGAGCAACAGGAGCAAATGATTCTTCAAAGTCAATACCCTCCTCTTGACGATATCCTTTTGCAACCAATCGAGCCTTGTTCTTTAAAACATCACCATGCTCATTAAGTTTCACTTTGAAGATCCATTTTAGAGCAATGATCATAGCACAATCTGGAGCAGGTACTAATTCCCATACATCAAGTCGATCAAACTCATGAATTTCTTCTTCCATGGCATTGAACCAGCTGTCTTCATTCATGGTGGTTTTAACATCTTTTGGTTCGATCTTAAAGAGTACGGAGTTGAAGAAGCACCATAAGGCATCGGTTGCAAGTTGTTTCCATGTGGATACTGGAAGATAGAGGTTTCCAATGATGTTGTCCAATGGATGATCATGTGTCCACTTTCTAAGGTGTTCATGTGGTTGTTGTTGAGGAACTGAAGTAGCAGAGTCGATTTCTCCTGATGAAGATGGTTCTGATGATGATTCAGGAGCAAATATGTTTTCAAATGGTACATCTTCAGGAGTAGCAAAGGGATTATCTCCATCAAGGGTGCCAGAAACATTTCCATGATGTACACTCGATGATTGATGATTTTTTGATGAGACAGAGTGATCAGCAGCAGGCGCTTCTTGGCTTAATGATATTGAAACGGAAGGGTTGACTTCATTGACAGGGATAGGAGCAACCTCTGATGATGGAATTGACATTTCATTAGCATTTGGCTCATAGTGTTCATCAAACATTGGATCAAACAATTTCTTTAAATCATCTTCTGAAGGAGGTACATAAGGAGTTGCTGGAGAGGGATTAGAAACAAGAGTAGAACTTATAGGACTACTTGATGAAAGTTGAGATGCGGGTCCAGAACTGGTTTGTCCTGGAGCCATTTGACCGGACAGCTCATCGAACGTGACGTGAATAGTTTCCATGATATCTCGAGTTCTTTTGTTGTAGATTCGGTAAACCTTCTTGTTTGATGCATAACCTACAAAAACTCCAATGTCCGCCTTAGCTCTTAATTTACCTAAATTTTGACCATCATTTGTTGGATAGCACAAATCACCAAACACACGAAGGTAGGAGAGATCAGGTTTTCGTTTATGAACAAGTTCAAATGGAGTTTTTCCATGAGAGGTATGAATAAGGGAACGATTTTGGGTGTAGCAAGCAGTGGCACTGGCTTCAGCCCATAGAAACATTGGAACCCTTGAATAAATTAGCATGGTTCTTGCGGCTTCCACAAGAGTTCGATTTCGTCTTTCAACTACACCGTTCTGTTGAGGAGTTCGTGGAACACTTCTTTGATGACTGATTACAACACTTTCATAAAACTGAATTAAGTCTTTGTTAAAAAACTCTGTGCCATTGTCAGTTCGAACAATTCTGACTGTATTGTTGAGTCGAACTTGAAGTTGTTTGATTAGTTTGATGATGACATCAGGAGTTTCATCCTTTGTCCTCAAAAACTTTACCCAAGTAAATCGAGAGTAGTCATCAACAATGACTAGAATGTATTTCTTTCCATTTATCGTTTGCACTCTCATTGGTCCGCATAGATCCATATGAAGGGTATGAAGAACTTCCATTACTGAGTTTGTGGGTTTTGGTTTGTGGGCATATTTCGTGCTTTTTCCCAATTGGCAAGCTGAGCAAAGATGATCTTTTTCGTATTTTAATCTGGGTAAGCCTCTGACAAGGTCCTTTCTGGACAGGTTATTCATGGTGCCGAAGTTCAAGTGATTGAGACGACGGTGCCATAGCCATGACTTAGTTTTGGAAGCCTTTGACAGCAAGCAGATGGGTGAAGATTTCATCATATCTTCGATAGAGATGGTGTATAGGTTTGAACCACGAGTTCCTCTTAATAGTTCCACACCATCGAGTTCTCTAACGAAACAAGTATGTTTTCTAAACGCCACTTCTAGATCAGAATCACAAAATTGACCAACAGAAAACAAGTTATGACCAAGACCTTCAACATAATATACCCAGATTACACTTTCACCAACTACATAATCACCATAACCCATAATTGCTCCAAAATGGTCGTTCCCGAATCAAACAGTCCCGATGAATTTACTCACAAAGTTCATGAGCCGCGACCGGTCTCCAGTCATATGCTTGGAACAGCCTGAGTCCGGGTACCACAGAACGATTTGAACGATCTACGATTGAACACGACAAGAATGGATAACTAGATAATTGGGATCCCCATGCAATAATGGGTTCCACTTGGTTAGTAACAGTGATTGGAACACCCACATCAGAAGTAGAAACAATTGAATCAATAGGAATAGATGCAGTGCTAGTGTCCATATTTGACCTATTATAAGTATGTTCACTTCTTAAGGGAATAGTTCTATCAGTAGGCATCCATTTTCTAGTGGGCATTGATTTAGCAACTTTAGGGCAAAGCTCATTAATCTTACGGCCAGTAGGTATCCATTGATAACCTATATTACTAAATTTCCTTCCTGTGGGTTTCCACTGTTTTCTAACTTTCTTTCGCCTTTGCCTTTTAGCCTTCTTAGCTTGAATTTTAACATTAACAGTTTTATCGTATTTAACAGCATTAGACAAATCATTCACACCACATTCAAGATTAGTAATAGAAACCATGCAATCATCATTACATGTTTTGCCAAAAGTAGCAGAATTCGAATTAATTACAGTACGCTTAAAGCTAACACTAGAATCAACACGATTCGTTTTATTCAACTCAAACTTAATATTCCTAGGGTGATCTTCTACTCTCTTCCAATGCACATTCTTAGCTCGCGATGTCCTATCTTGCTTGGTATTTCCTGGAGGCTTTGACCCGCTTGCTTTAATGTCACTGATTACTCCTGTAGAGGGAATTATGGGAACATTAGATGGTTGATCTACTTTTTGCATTCCTGAACTAGATGTGCAGGGATCTGAACTATTTGAAGGCACATTAGTGTTCACTTTTTTTAAACTGGGCATAGAATGGTTTGTATGCTTGGCACTAGGCATGGAACAAGGCATCACAGCTTTACCTTTCGCACCTAAGGATTTAGGACATGTTGCAATTACACATTCTAGCAGCTCTTGAGATCCTTTGGCCTGAATGCAAGCAAACCTAATTTCTCTATCAAGAGGTTTGTTAATGAAATCCTCTTCTACAATCTCACGGAGACATTCTAGACTATCCTTAAGGTGAGCACAATAGTCATGAAACACATGTTCATTATTCCTAAGATGAGGAGGAATGTATTTAACATCACAAGATATTTGCGTCGAGGATGACTTTGATGCAACATTCTCATTAAAAACAAGTGGCAGTTTCCCTTTTTCCTTACTCCTCAGATTCTCAATTTCTTTTTGTAAAGACGTTATATTTTCGTTGTTTTGGTCACGAGTGACTTTCATTGAATCATATAACTCTTTAAAGTGTCATTTAACTTTTTCATTTTCTTCTAGAAAACTCTCGTTTTCCTTTTGTAAGGCATTAACTAAGTTTTGAAGATGAAAAGTTTGAGAATACTGAGAATCTAAAGGAGGAGGCATTTGGGATCTAGTCACATTGTTCTTTTCACCCTTTAATTGAGAGATTTGGACTTTCAACTTTCTGATCGTGTTACAATGAGCTCGAATCTGTTCATCACGTTTGCTAATTTCAAAAACTGCATCAAATTCAGGAGCATCCAAGGATGTCTTGATATTTGAGGTTTTAATATTTTCTTTCAGATGTTGATATTTTAATTGCAAAGCAAGATGTTCAACTTCCAATTTAGAAAACTGTTTCACCAGGTTATCATGATCATCATGTTCAACTTTATCATGCAGTTTAGAGTTATTTTTTTTTCAAGCTCAATGACACGATCATGGGAGACTTTCAGAGCAACAGATAATTCATGAAATTGAGAAGCATTAATGGAACAATTTGTAGCAGTGTAAAACACATCTTGAGCAATACATTCAGAAATAAGATTCTCATTCAAGGTATGCAAGTTCTTCCTCTCAATCTCATTATATTTTAATTCTCGCTCATAGTCACTAACCTCAACAATCATCGCATCAAATTCCTTTTCCATTTCTTTAAATAGCATTCTTTAGTTTGCTCAAAACCCCTTTCCCCTTCAGTTATCCTAGTGGGTGTGATCCTTTTCTTACAAGTTTTCTCAAAATCAACAAATAATTGAAAGATAACATATTGACTGATTAAGGTCTTGCTTTTAGTGGCAATAGTTCTAGGAACTAAATGCATTGGTGTATTCGGAGGATACACAGTCGCTGAAGGCATTTTCCTAAGGGGAGGGTTTGTTACAACAAGATTCTCTGCTTTTTGCTTATCTAAATCCTTTTCCAGAACACTTGTTCGGTGTTAACAACGTTTGAGGCTTAAACTTGTTCAAGGAAATCCAATTTTCCTTCTTGTAATCATGGGGTTTGATCGTTATGTTATTCTCTTTACATTCGGGATCTTCTAGCTTCTTATTCATTTTCTCCCTAGATGCATCATCTAATTTTCTATCTTCCTCGGTGCACTCAACGCAACTAGGTTTCTGTCTAGGTTTAAGAATCTCATTTCCATCATAGATCACATTATTAGCAGCTCTAGACTTTTTAATGACCTCTGGATTTGGTTCCACAACAAGGGGAATACTGTGCTTATCGCTTAAAACTCTATGCTTAGTGATCAAGTGAGCAGTCTGAATGGTATTCCCTTGTACGTACAACTTATTTTCAAGCTTGCTTTTCAAAGTTTTTAGATTGGAAAAATCATTCAAAAGTTTTGATTCCTTGGCATTGAATTCTTGCTTAAGCATTTTAACATTTTCTTGAAGTTCTTGTTTTTGCTTAGCAGTTTTAGAAAGCTTTTATTGTAAGGAGTTTAACTCTTGTTTTAATACTTCTTCTCTAAAATTACTTTTTCTAATAATTGTACGCATTTGGTCATCCATTTCCTGCTCACGGGTGGTCAACTCAAACTTAGCACGTTGTTCATAAATAGCAACTTGTTCTTTATAGGCATTCAGTTCAGAGATAATAGAATCATCAGGGGCACATGCAGTGTATTCACCAAAGACATAGTCCTCATTGACTGCGGAAGATGCATTACTTGGTACAACCTCACTTTCACTTTGCTTCACATATTGATCATATGGGACAATATTGCTATTACCCTCATCATCAATATCTGATTCATAAGTTTCAAGATTTTGTACTTTATTATGCATCTTTTGCCCATCAACATTATCATATAGTTTTACTACCTCATAAATGATTTTGTCTTTGGATGGACCAGCATGTTGTGGTGGAGAGACCATAGGTGAGATGCTAGCCATGAAGATTGTTTGGGCAGTAGGTTCATCATCGACATCAGAGTCAAATGCATCACAGTCAGCTACTTGAAATGCATTTTGATGATTATGACCTATACCCTGAATTGGCTGTTCATCAACATCAGCATCATAGGTTCGGGCATTTCCCTCAGCAAGGAACAACAACTCCTCTTCATCCAAAGCTGCTCCATTATCCTGAGCTTGCACAAGCAGCATCTTGTCTCTAAAGTATTCGCATTCGTGGACGCGTTTGGAGATGTGCAGTCCCTAGCAATATGTCCCTCACCACCACAGTTGTAGCACTTAATTGGCTTTGCTTGACCTTGATTCCCATTCCTCCCCTATTCTCGATTTACCCCATATCCGCTACCAACTCCTCCTCTTCCCTGTTCATACTGCCTTTCTTGAACTGGTTGCACCATAACCTTCCCATCTCGGCGTTGCTTGATTGTGTGGATTGGATGTCGTTCGAGGTTATTGTTGGTGTGTAGAAGAGAGTTCATGTTTTGACTGACCATGAGGGACAGTTGATTCATGAAGTTTTCCATGAATGTGTTTGGGTCTGGAGGCTTATATGTTGGATCAGGGATGAGTTTGTAATTACCATCACCCATGGGAATGACTTGAGAAGGTTTGGTAGTAATACCAACATTTGTGTAAAACGTTGTTGAGTCATTTGAGGAACTTGTTTCTCCCTGGTTGGTTTTGAACTGTTCTAGAATCCTTTTCTCAAACATAGCGTGTCTCTCATTCTGGAGAAGGAAGGCATACAGTTGCTCATAGTTGGTGTTCTTCAATCCTTTGGTAAGCTTCACAGAGGTGACAAACTTGTGCCATTCGGGATTCATGTTGTTCACAAACTTTGAGTTCATCTGAATGTTTGGCATAGTCATTCTGATATTCCTCATATCATTTACAAGCTTATGGAATCTCACGTAGTACTCATATATACTCTCATCAGGTTTCATCTTGAAATGCTCAAACTCATCGTATAGTTGTGATTCTCTGTCTTCCTTGGTTAATTCAGAACCTGAGAGAAGCATCTTGACATTATCCCAAACTTCCTTGGCTTCAGTGTTGTGATTGATCAGCTTGTAGATGTTTTTTGGAAGACCCTGTAGTATAATGTTAGAAGCCCTGATATCAGCATCGAACCTCTTTTTCTCCTTATCATTGAGCTCATCATACGTCTTTGGTCTATCTATTCCATAGATCCTTGTTCCATCTGCAAATGTATCAATTAAGTCTCTTGTAGTCTCAATCTGATAAGGTCCTTCATCAATAGACTTGAAAATGTTGACTCCATTTTCCTTTCCAAGACAGTACAATCTGATTCGTTGAGTCGTAGTCGATTCATCAAGCATGGGTGGACGAGTATCGAACCACTGCTTGAACATCCTCGGCAACAGTGAAGATAATTGTAGGTACGTTGGTAGACATGTTTAAAGATTACACGGGATTTTATAACTCAATGATTAAACCGGGAAATAGATTCTTTCACGGGATTTTACTAAATCAAGAGAAAACCGTATTACAAACAAAAATTCAACCAAGTCGCTAAGAAACCTTGAACCAAGTCGCTAAGCACCAAGTTGCTAAGTATTATGAAATCAAGTCGCTATAATGCCAAGTCGCTAAGACACAGTCAAGTTGCTAAAGAACAACTCGCTAAGATCCAAGTCGCTAACACCAAGTCGCTGAGAATTATGTCAACAAGTCGCTAAGAACCAAGTCGCTAAGTCGTCAAGTCGCTAAATAGCAACTCGCTAAGGTCCAAGTCGCTAACACCAAGTCGCTAAGAAACTTAAGTACAAGTCGCTAACAAAATTGAAAGCAAGTCGCTACCTTCACCAAGTCGCTACCCGTAGTGGAGAATCCACTAAGTGTAATGTTTGTCGGCTTGTCTCAAAAGACAAGTCGCTAGGACCAAGTCGCTACCAAAAAGCACTACAACTCGCTACTTTTCACTGAAGCAAGTCGCTAAGATGAAATTCACTACGAGAACCAAGTCGCTACCAAGAAAAACTTCAAAAACACACTTTTCAATCCAAAACAAGCTCAACCACAGTGATTCAAGCTTACCAAATCAAAACCCAAGAACATACAATGATTCTAAACACAAAAGTACACCCAAAATTCAAACTTTAACACTAGAAATGAACCAAATGATGCAAAAACCACTAAACTTTTTCAAACTCAAAAACCACCTAAAACCACTAGAAATCCAAGGATATGTAAGAGATTATCAAACCATGGCTCTTGATACCATTTGTAACATATTGGATTTCACAAACACGCTAGATCATAACCACAAGTAGGCGTATAATATGGTTTTAGAGAGAGAAAGTTAGAGGTTGGGAACTTTAGTGAGAGAAAGAAAAATCTTATTATTAGCTCTAACTCTCTACCTTGGGAGGTAGAGAGTATTTATAGTCCTTACAAAAATCGCCACTACGGGCTGTGGATCAGGCATACAGTAGGTAAAGACCCGTCCGTCCTCCACGGTGTTACTTAACTAAATACAACTTAACATTAAACAATCTACGACTACGAGCTTTCTAACGATTACATATACTTGAGGTGACCGACTCTTTAATAACTGAATTTACTAAATCCTAATAGCCTACTTGAACTATCTATCCCAAATGCACCAAGAAAACTCAATGCACTACTCGTCTATGGTCTCGAAATGATGTAAAGGCCAAGTTCTAAAGTTTACAATACTACCGGCACACTCAATATTTGGTAGATTTATGTCATATGAGAAAAAGGATAGGCTGAACATCACTAATGGAATCAACGGTTGTTATGTGCTCGGCTAAAGTCTATTCTAGTTAGGTTAAGAAAAACATGTCAAAATTTTTATAAATGGCATAATTTTTAAAAATAAACTAGAAAAAAAAGAGTAAATAAAGTTCAAGTTATAATTCTACTCTCGTCCCCCCACTTGAATTGTACAATGTCCCTATTATATGCAAAAATTGAAATTGAAGAGAGATAAGTAGAATTGGAACGAGAACTTTCTTGAAATTTGCTTCAAAAATGGTAAAAGGATCGCGTGAAAAGACGTGCCTTGACTTCGCCTCCATGAGCAAACTTCAAATCCTTGAAATCACATCACTACCCAAAAGCATAATTCTAAAAAAAAGAAAAACAAAAACAAATAAAAACCTAATTCACTTTCATAGGAATCACGGTTGCATTTAGCGTATGCAACAAGCCTTTTAAACCACTCGGTGTCCTGAGTGGACGAGTGGGTTTATAGAAACACACCCACAACGTTCATTTAGTTACTATTACAAGGCTATGGAATGTAAGTTATGTATAAATAATGATAATTGATGCAGGAGGGTTTATACGGCGTAGACTCAATAGTTGAGTTACGTCGTAGAGAAGTTGACCTAACACAATTATTGATGCCTGGGGATGGTTACGGCATAACTACTTCACAGGGATACACTGTAGAAACTAACTGATGTCGATTTCCAGGAGTGTGCAACTCCACGGCTAGTTCCGAGCCATCCTATGCCCTCCAGTACCTGTAAAAAGTAATAACAAACATACCAAACCATAATATAAAAGGAAAGAATTGAGAAAGACGGGTTTTCTCCCAAAAAGCACTTTTCTTTATTTATGAGTCTTAAAGTTAGACTCAAAATGGTCAAAAATGGTTATTAGTCATCTCGTGGAAACTAACATGTCCACGGTCTATCCAGTCAATAAACTTCTCATCCCTTTTATATTCTTCTCCAAGTTCTAAACATCCCTTGTAGAACTCCTTGATCTTTTGGTAGTGGTATTTGTGACCTTTTGCTTCATCTTTTTGACTAATTTCCAAAAATGGCGGAGCCATGCTCAAGTATCTCTTAGTCCAGTGTTTGAATTTAGCCATTGTCCTTGTCATTCTAAATATGGTTTTGTCATTTTCACTCTTTAGCCAGACTAACCCTTCGATAACAATTTCTTCTAATTCCGATAAAGTCTTAAAAGGGTTTCCTAAAATGACACCCAGTAAGTCATTCTCCACAAACTCACTTACGTCATCGAATATAATACAGTCCACTAGAAATGTGTAGATTCCAACAAACACGTGAACATTGCTAGAAATTCTAAGGAAGTTATTTCCCTTATATTCCAACTCATTCTTCATAACTTTGTTATAACATTCCTTAGACATAATATTCACCGGAGAGTTCGTGTCAACAAAAGCATGAAAATCCATGAACCCGATTTTGCAAGTTAGTTGTAAATTGTAGGGATTGCAATGGTGAATCCTTATGCTAGCCTCAAAGAGCTGAGGTTGGGCTGGTTGGATCATCCTGTTCCCATCATTACCGTGCCAGAGAACCATATCCATATAATTTAGTTCCATGTTTAAATCGTCTAAATCCATACCCATTTTTTCCTCTTTGTCTTCGAAGTCCACAAAAACGTCAAAGTCTTCTCCTAATGAGAGATCTTTAAGCTCCAAAAAATCTCTTGGATCCTAATTTACATTGTCATTCATCAATAATTCTTCCAAACCTTTCCCAAAGTCATCAAACTCATGTACCTGATTAACTACACAAACATTTCCATTTTGGGGGATGGAGACAATTTCATTGGCTTTAAAAGTAATTACTTCCCCTCCTACCTCTAAGGTCATTCGCTTGCCATAAATATCTACTTTAGCGTGGGTTGTAACAAGCATTGTTCTTCCCAGTATAATTGGGATTTTCTCATCTTCAACGATCTCTAGAATAACAAAATCAACCGGAAAAACGAACCTATCAAATTTAACCAAGAAATTTTCCACGGTCCCCTTGGGGGTTTGCATGGATTTGTTAGCCATTTCTCTCTCTATTTTGATGGGTTTCAAACTCCCAACTCCTAATCGCTTAAACATAGAATATTGCATAATGCTAATGCTAACTCCTAAATCTGCTAGTGCATTACTAATTTGAAGATTACCAATTAAACAAGGAAGGGTAAAACTCCTTGGGTCTTTTTCCTTGGGAGGTAATTCTTTATGTAATATGGTTGAGCACCTAGAATTAATCCTTACTGGCTCCACCTTTTCCCAGCTACCCTTTTTGTCAATTAGTTCCTGCAAGCATTGAATATCGTTAGATTTATTTTTGATAGTGTCAACCAAGGGTAGAATAACCGGTAGGGTTCCCAAGATTTCTAGGAGGAGTTGTTCCTTCTCAAACCTCCTCTTGACCTTTTCGGAAAAGGTCATTGGTTCTCTTGATGACACCAATTTCGTTTTACCAACTACGATTGTCTCTTTCGTACTTTCGTGATCTCTTTCTTTTCTAACTATCTCAACAAGATCCACCGATTCATCTTTGGTCTCTAAACTCTTTTTAATTGCATCGGTGCATTGCTCCACTTTCATTTCTAGATTTTTAATCTAATATCGCGAGCCTTAAGAATTGAATTGGTGCTTTCTACAAAATTCTTCAACATTTCTTCCTCCTTTGTTTTTCTTCTTGTTGATTCTTTTATGTACCTCTAGATTAACTCTTCTAAGCTTTGTCTTTCTTTTGCGCCACTCATACTCTTTACTTCCTCTCTTCTCGGGATATTTTGCTCCCTTCCTATGTTCTTCTCTAACTCCTTAATTTCGAGATAATAGTCATTGATCCTGCTAGCCATGGTTTTCATAACTTTATGCTTGAACTAGTCCCTAGGTCCATATCCCGTTTCTAGATGCCACTTATGGCAGTGGTCGGCAGTCTTTTGGATAGATTGTAAGGCTTGATTTGTTGTCATTCTCGGAATTGGTCCTTGTAAATTCAGAAGTCGGTGATTTGGAGTATCCAATCCCTTGTAAAAAGATGCATATTTTTTTATGTTTTTTAAGATCATGCATGGGACACCTGTAGAGGAGTTCATTATATCTTTCCCAGACTTGGTAAAGTGTCTCTTCCTCTTCTTGCCTAAGCTGATGAATTTCCCTAGGTAGGGTGGTCATTCTGGAAGGTAGGTAGAACCTTTGTACAAATGATTTTCTGAGAAGGTCCCATGTCACTTTTGATTATGAAGGAAGTCTATCAAGCCATCTCTTTGTTTTTCCCACGAGGGTCATTGGGAAGACTCTAGTATGATAGCATCATGCGAGACGTGTGGAACATTAAAAAGGCTTACTATGTATGAAACTTGCTCCACATGTTCCTGGACATCTTCTTCCATGTTTCCCGAGAACTGTTTGTTTCTAATTCTTGGATGAATTGGCTTTTAATCTCGAATCTTGCAGTTTCTGAAATTATTGGCTTGACTATTCCTCTAAGGGAGTTTTCATGTTTCCTTTCCAAGTATTGCTCCATGGTGAATTTTGTACCCTGACATATTCACAAAATTAATTTAGATAGAAAATTAAACTTAAAATATTTATAACGGACAGAGAACCCGGTCGTGTGTAGTGTAATATTTGGTAAAGTCAAGGTCGTACCACGAGCTATGTGTGAGGATTCTAACTTAAGTTTATATTCTCACTAAAAAGGGGGTTTATGGTTTGAATTGTATTAAACTAATAAAAATGAAATAAAACACGAACTAAAATACGAGACAATCAATGGGAGAAAGATGTGCTAGCCTAGTTACTAGTATTATCATGCCATAATCCGGTTTTCTTATAAGTGCTTTCTAACGCTTTATGTGGGGGTAAATGTCACTAGACTCCTTTGGTCAATTCGCCTAGCCTATAATTCTGGACTCCTATTTTATCGTGTTGATTCAATAGAAATCACAGGTAATCTATTCTTAGTCATTACGTACCAGCTACCTTCTAGACCTATTCTTAGTGAATAAAGCACTAAAGCCGATATGGTCCGCTCTGAGGTTCCCACATTTCTTAAGTATCACCACTAGGTAGGTAATCCTATTGTCAATTCACACACAAGGAAATGGTAGTCCTATGGTCAATTCTTACCACCCCTCGCAACTTATCCTGCTAGCTATCAATGGTCAATCAGCACTAGCATTCTAATTACTACCTAATTTAAACACTACCGAAACAAGGGTGTCCACGAAAGGCTAAGAAAGTAAACACATAAATCAATTATAAGGCAAGAAAACATAAATCATGGCACAGATAAATTCATAATTAGGCTAACACATGAAGTGTTTAGCCGATCATATTAAACAATGCAACAAACTCAATGTTATAAATCATAATGAAATACATTGAATTTAATACAAATATTTGATACGAAATAACTAAATCTATTTGAATAATGAAGTGATATCTCCCTTGGAAGATGGTCCGGAGCTGCTGAATTTCATCCTCTCTGAAGTCCTAAACCGTTCCTTGTATCTTGTGGTGAATAAATGATGAAATATTCAGATTTAGGGCTTGTATTTATAGCCTCGTATAAGTTATGGCATAACCTTAAGTAAAAGGTTACGCCGTAACCCTCGTATCTCAGACGATCTTATCATTAAATAATAACTTACGGCATAACCTTATGAATGGGTTACGGTCGTAGAACACTCGTAATGAAAATCATCACTTCTACGTCGTAACCATGTAAATGGGTTACGGCGCAACCTTCTTGTCCTTCTGAAATCTTCTAAGTCATTGGATATCTACGGCGTAACCAAGTCGATGGAGTTACACCGTAACCTTGAATAACGTTGACTTTGGTCTTCAAGTGATAATTAATGTTACGGCGCATGTTGAGATGTGTCTCTACGTCATAACTTTCTCATGGTCAGCAAACTCTTCTCCATTTTTATATACACCTTTTAACACATTCTTTCTTGTACACTTTACTATTTTATCTAAAACAAATATCTTTCGATCTTTTTTTTTTTTTTTTTACATCCTATGGATGATGAAGAAGATAAAGTTAATAGCAGCAATTTAGCGTTTTTTAAAGAGGTTGTTATGGTTTTCCAAGCTTCCACTTCTACAATCCTAAAAACCACACGTTCACGATAGATAGAGATCGTTACGGTGCTCATGATCGTCTAGTAACCGCTTACTTCTCTGAAAACTCAACGTATGACGATAAATTATTTCGTTAGCGGTTCCGAATGAGCCGATCACTATTCACACTCATTGTTCGAGAAATAATTGATAATTGTCCGTATTTTCAACAAAGTAGTGATTGTACGGGAAAAGTTGACATTTCCCCATTGATAACGTGTACCTCTATAATTCGCCAATTGGCCTACGGCACCTTTCATGATGCTTTAGACGAATAGCTGTAAATGCATGTGAAAACTTCCGTGATCTTCTCCAAGCTTTCTGCAAGGCTATTACCGAGACGAGTTTTTGCGAAGGTCTACACATACTAATGTCAAAAACTCTACGCTTTTCACGAGGAGAAACATGGGTTTTTTGGGATGTTAAGAAGCATTGATTGTACTAGTTGGCCGTGGGCTATTTGCCCAAATGCATATCGTGCTCAATTATATTTGTATTTTTATTGTACTGTTTTTAATTTTATTTGAATTATCAATGAAATTTTAATTTTAGTGTTTAAAAAATGAAAATGAAAATAAAAATGGTATCCTTGATCTCTCTATATATTACATTACATTAAGTTTGTCATAAAGTTGTTACAGAAAGAGAAAGACACATGCGACTTGGTCTCTTGGTGACGTCCATTACATCCCGCCTAAATAAATTAGCATTGGTACGTAAGTATGTTATTAGAGTGTTGATTGGCACACTCTTACTTTTGATCTGCACACTTCAATGTACAATTTTTAAAAGCAGCATATGATAAATGTACAACTGCTTAAAGCACTATTTGTTGTACAAGAATCGTTTTGGCAACAGAACAAAAACCCAAAACTTTGAAATTTCAATTCATTGCGTACAGCTTTGCTTGATCTGTATAAACACATTATCTGAAAAAAGAAGTCTAAATATAATTGAACGATTTGCAGAGTTACAAAATTAGCCTGCAAGAGCGGATATATTTTCAGCAGGTCGGCAAAAATATCTATGCTCGTATCAAATCTAGTAAACAACAAACATTGCCTGAAATAACACATGGCCAACACTAATTACTACTACTTAATTAAGAAAAATTTAATGAAACAAAAGATCTCTTCAAGAAACCTTGAATTCAGAGACCTAAGCCAAGTATTTGTGGCTTGATGGTTAGGCCAAGCTCTTGAATATTGTTTGACGTAATGTCCTCCTCGTTTACACATTTTCTTACACAAGTCATGGATTCCAAAATCTTTCGGATCAACACTTTAGCCTGTTTTAAGTTTCAGCATACCCGAGCATTTGTCATGCTCCCGTTCATCAGTGATCTTCTCTGGTCTTAACCACAAAGGTGATCACGTACCAACAGATTGTAACTTAAACTAAACCCGAGAGAAAAAATTCAAGATGGTGTTTTTCTTGCTCTGTGGAACGCTTTTAACTTTGTTTCCACCTGTTACCCTCTTTTTGTCTCGATTCTGATTAACAGATTTGGAGCCCACACTTTGCTGTGAATCCGGAGTGATACATGATGTTTCCCAATCATTACCTTCAGTCACCCCCGATTGTTGTTCAGTAACGCAATTTGTGTTGCCAGTCTCAACTTCCATACTTGTTTGTGTAGCAGGGCTGATACAAATTACTTCTAAATCATCACCTTCAGTTACTTGTGAGAGTTGGTCAGTAACATGTTCTGTCATCACAACTGTTTCTTTCCGTCTCTTAAATGGATTGTTGTCAGGAACCGTTGATGATGATCTTTTGGCAGGAATCCCATTGTTTCTGCTATTATTGATATTGTTGTTAAATGGAGATACCAACTTTTTGAGATTTGATGTATCACTTAAGCATCTCAGTTCTTCTAAAATGGCCTTTGGTTTCACTTTCCCAAAAGCAAGCTCCTGCTCTATCACTGTCATAAAGGCCGGGAAATATAATCAGACACTTGTATGTCTATCGGGATGTGAAAACTGATTATTTGCTTAATGAAACTCATAATCGGTTTCTAATGCTTAAATGCCTTACCTTTTGTTTAATTTTAAATGAGTATTAAGAAGCTGAATAATCAGTGTAATACTAGTTGCAGCAACTTCACAAATATGTTTAGATCAGCAACTTTCAGTTTATTGTGATACTCATGTGTCAAGATTAGATAATCAAATGAAATAAATGAACGTAAGGTTTGGTATTTTCTTATATAATAGTCTTGTTGTAGCTACTACGAAACTGTTTCCAAATATAATCATAATATGAGTCACTTTATCCAAATACTAGAAACAGATTATTGTGATGTGATGTCAGAACAATCAGTTTCGTAACTAAAACCCAAACACCCCATACTCTTATGCTCAGTCACTCAGAATCTCAGATACTCACATTTGAGTGAGCACTTAGCACCATGAAATGTGACTATTACAACTTCAAGCAACAGAAGCATGTCATAACACTATCCACACGTTTTGTTATTGTTGATTACATGATCCTGGTTTTAATTCAAAAAAGTATGACAAATATGCTTTTGAAAACAGGCATTCAACTACCATAGTCATGCAAAATTGAACTGGAAACTTGCCTGTAATTCTTTTGGTTCCTGTTTTCTGAGACGAGACAACAGTAAAGCAGCTATCTGTGGTTCTTTCCTGTTTCAAGATCCGGTTAGGAGGTTGGATTGGCTTCTTGAACACCATTGGCTTTCGTTGGGTATTAGAACCAGGTAACGCATTAAACCTCTTCATGGTAGAAGGATCCAATTGACCTTCAGCAATTTCAGTAGCTTGTGAGGAACCTATTTTACTGCCCATGGTCAAGGAGGACAAACCAATAAAAAAACTTCCTGAAACAGTTAATTACATAGAAAAGCATTCCTCTAAAATCATAAAAAGTTTATTTAAGGTATTACTTTGAGGTAATCGTCAACCTTGACAGTATGTATATGGTTTCCAGCGCCACATAAAGAATAAGTTAGCCAAGAAAAATTAGTTGATAACTTTATAACACGTTTAGTTTATTTTGAATGTTGGAGATTTTTTTTTTTTTTTTTTTTTTTTGAATTTGTTTTATAAGTTTCTCTAGCCAGAAAAAGAACCATTACTGAAAAAGAGCTTGAACCACAGTTGGTTACTATTTTATGCAAAATTCTTACTTTTTTATGAAATAAAGGTCTGAAATTGACAAACATTCGCTGAAAAAAAGGATACGGTCCTAAGAAAGCAAGCTCTTCTTCCGAAGAGTGTAGAAGGGATTCCGGGAGTGGTCTCAAGTGTTTTAGCCTTTTTGAATCTGCATCATAGCTGCACATGTAGAGCTTGTCAGAATCATGTGTTATGTAAAACGAAATAAAGATGGCAATGAAAAGGTTACAAACATTGTGGCATGCTGAAAAACAGCAAATGCTTCTTTGAAAGATTTAATGTACTCTTCAGGCATTAAGTTTCCTTTTTCATACTTTAATACGGACAAAATCTGTAAAAGAAACATGAACAAGGACATTTTATGATTACAATAGCTCTAGATAGTCACCTTATATGTAACTATAGGGTGTTTGGATTAGCAAGTAACAATACTTTGTACACAAAAGGAGAGAACTATTTCATCTAACTGCATATAGAGCAATTCAGATGCTTACACGATCTATGTTCCTATACTTAGTAACCAAAGCATGAGCCTTTGCAATCCCTATTCCTGGCACAGATGAAAGGAAATCACATCCAGCTAGAACACACATGCCTACAAAGTCAATATTATCATTATTTTGTAATGGAACATATATTTTGGAGCAGAAAAGGACTTACGATTTTACAATAAGTAAGCGTCGTTACCTATAAACAAGTCTTTGTCAAAATGTCTGAAGGAAGGTACCTGTTCCACGGAATCAAATACCTTATTCATCGCTATCTCTTCCCCATTGCCATAACGGTCCATCTTGAAAACAACCTGTGAACATGATTAAAAGTAACCCAATACAACTTAATTCTTGAGATGGAAGAGAAATTGATGTTATACAAGTCATGTTTGAGTTCTTACAGAAGAGCAACCATAGGCTAGTAGATCACTGTCTTCTGATATCACTGCAGCAATTCCGCCTTGGTCTTCTTCAAGACTTGACAAATACGCTAATTGTGCATCTGCCTCGTACGGAGCTACTACAAATTCTATATTTTCTGATTTTAAAATCTGCAAAATGTAAACAAATTTTTTTAATATATAATTTGAAAAATGAGCAGATATAAGTACTTCTGTTTCACAGAAAGATGTCAGAATTTTAGGTACCTGAATAAGTTGGTGTGCCATTGATGGTGTAATACTCACTGCCCTCTACCACCAAGAAAGAAGATGTCAGATAGCAGAATTTGTATATTTGAATAAATCGAATAGCAATATTTAGTTATTTGGTCAAATACTTTTTTAAATGTAATGCAATAAACATGCCCATATCAAATGCTAAACAGTACTAAGGTTATCAAGAGAGTCAAATAACTACATCACCGAAGTTGTAGCAGTATAATAAAATGATGTTGCTCTGAGTTTACGAGACCACAAGACTAAAAAGTTAAAGGGTGTATGTTTTACATTAAACCACAAAACTAAACAGTGAAATTCGCTTTTAAACATTGTCTGCTTCTTATTACTCCACTGCTGTTTTACAATGATCTTACCATTGTCACCATATAAGGATTGCCTTAAATTACACACTATTTGCCAAGCTTCATTCTATGCGCCGAGGAAGTCCGACCTCTCAAATGTTTTACTATGCCTATCCGCTTTCCAACAGATTCATGAAGATTGTTTGATAGAAACCTCCCCTGCACAAGTAGTCAATAACCTACAAAGCCTCAAAGCACAGAACAAACTGTAGGCCAGTTGCAATGTGCCATATTCAAGTACGGAGTATCATGGAAAGGTGATTACATCCACAATCTAGAGCAGACTATTTGGTTTTTCCAGAATTGAAACTCTAGACTACACCGACCTGACTAATTTGATGCAGTGGCAAAACAAAGCTATTATTGTGCTTGAGCTCAACATTTCACCAAATACATTAGTCCCTTTTAATCCATGACTGACTATTGTAAAAGTCAAAGACATTGCAAATGCATTGACCAACGTTGACTATCATCTATCAAAGCCAATATTTTGAATATACTGAACCCTTACACTGCTGTTTTAAAGTATTTCTAACTTAAAAGGCCATATTTTGAACTAAACGCCAATCTTATTCTAGTGGTCAACCATTGTACCATTGTATAGGCACTGCTATCAAAGAAACCCATTGGTCACGAATCACAACTCTCTTTGTTGCTTCAAGCTTGAGCTATAATGCTGGTTATTTGTTCAACAAATCTGGCACTAACAGTATGAAATTTGGAATCCTTTTTATTGTCAAATTCCTCCATGTCCCTCTGCTTACCAATATACTGATATCCTCACGCTAGGACTTGCATCATCCTCGTCTAAATTCGTGATTTTGGCTCCAATGTGAGTCTCCCCTTCTGTTCCGCCTATGGGGATGTGATCCATACACAGTACCCACATTTACTCTTGTGCAACCAACTAACCATACATATACTCATACTTAGAACAAAACCTAAGTGTCATACTCCCTCTTAAGTTTAATCCTCAAATAATGAATCAAAACAGATGTACTTGCAGTGTATGAAATCAATAATAAGCACATGATACAAAGTATTATAAGCTTTAACAAGCATCAAAGTATTGCCACAATAATTAGAGATGGAACCATTAGTACCTGGAACATCTCTGTTGCAGCGTTAATGTTTCCCTCCTTGAGCTTTGCCATTGCCAAATCATGATTGCCTTTCCGTTTACTAAAATAAATAGAATATAACAAGTAATGATAATGTATCTCCAGCAACCATATACACGGATATTATAAACCTAGAAACTTAAAACAAAAAAGTTTAAATGTAAGTCACCTATGTCTATCTTGCTCAGTTACGGCTTTGCAAGGGATGTTACAACCATCAAAGACGAGAACCGGACTAATGTTATGATGACGAAGCATATTGATTCGATGCATACAGTAGTTTAAGTACTGGAATTTTTTATCTCCCTCCATATTTAAAGAAAGCTCCATACTACATGAATATGCTGTTTATATTCCAAGGAAAAGAGAAAGTTAGCTCAGTAATATTTCCTATCTAAATATGAGCTGTGGTATTTACCAATTTCGATATGATATGGTTGTATATGGCTTTAGAATGTAAATTCAACAGGGTGTCTCAGATTTCTTATTTCTTTTTAGTAGTGTTTGGATATACTTATGATGTAAGAAATGCAAAAAAACATGCTTATTTTGAGGTAAAATCAAGGTTTAAAAGTACGGAAGGCGAGCCTCGAGGCGTTTTCCCTTAGCCTCAAGAGGCGTAAGCCTCGAGGCGAACCGAGGCGTAAGGTTGAGGCGGAATTAAAAAAAATATAGAAATTATATATCTAATATCTTATATTAAAAAAAAATACTTAGCATCAAATAAAGTTCATAATTAATCAAAGGGGAAATCATCCCTGCTGTTAACAGCAGGGAGGTTAGATGCTGCAAGGTTATAAAGGAAGGACTAATTATGTAAATCAGAAAATATTGCAGGGTGACAAATGCAAGTTTAAAACTTTTCTTTGGTTTTATATGTGTTTTGCTGCAGCTATGCCCCCACAACACACACATAAACACACTTTTACACAAACATCTCTCTCTAAAATTCTGGTGACCGGAAACCTCCACCGCCGTCTTCTCCGGCCAATATTCCGGCCACCCGTCACCGGAAAATTACACCACCTATACCAAATGATAGATCGTCGAAAGGAGATCATTTTGACATAGGGTACGCGTGGTGAAACCCACCGACGCGCCCTAGATCTACATTTTAAGTTTCAGACTTTTTGGGTTTTTGCCTCTTCCGCCTCATACCTGCCTCACGCCTCTTCTGCCTCATACCCACCTCATTCAACAGAGGCGTACGTTCCAATATACCACCATGAAGCGCCGCCTCATATGCGACTTATGCCCGCCTCGCCTCGAGGCGCGCCTCAAGGCGCCGCCTCACACCGTTTTTTAAAACCATGGGTAAAATAAGCAGATAAGCATGTAGGAAGCAGCTTATTTCAAAGTATTTATTTGAAATGAAACTAAGGGGGTGTATGGACTACTATGGGTTATGCTTCTGTTCATAGGCGGAACTTGAACATTTTTTGGGGGGGCGAATTTATTTTGGGAGGGCCGAATTGGAGATTTGTTTGTAACCTCAACTAAATTACCCCTAAAACCTATAATATTTACAATAGGTGCCGCAAATTTTTTTGGGGGGGGGGCGAGACCTTCCCCTGCCCCTACATAGTTCCGTCCATGCTTCTGTTATAAAGAAAGTACTACTTTTTTTTTCATTTTGTGTAACTATGGGTTCAGACATTTTAGCGTGGCCAATAAAGAAAGTACTTATAAGCTGCTTAAAAAAATATAGCTAAAAGATGGAGAAGGGTCAATCGGCACCCAAAAGGGGTGCACGGCTGAGGGTTTCCACGCTGATTTAAAACTTTCAGAGAAAAATATATACTTCACGAAATAATATTTGGATTTGCTTATCTTGCAGATACTGCTATAATAGTAATAAAAAAAATGCAAATAAGCAGAAAGGCAGAATAAATAAGCAATCCTAAACACCACCAAATATTATTTTTCCCATTATATTAAATTTAACACTCTTTATAAATGAATTTAAACAAGCTCAGGGTAATTTCAGGATGTTGTGTTATTATTTATTAGTGGTTAGAATATTACACTGAAACGACAGGCAAGCGGGCAACAAGCTGCGCCGCTAGCCCTTTTTGATTAAAAATTTCCAACAACTCGTTATATTTATTGCACCTTTTACAAAATCCAAACACTGTTTCTTAAGTGCTTTTTTTAAGCTAAAAAAGCAGGAAAAAAAAATCCCAAACACCCATTAAGAAAAATAATGTATTGCAGCATCTTAAACCTTAAAAAGTAGAGTAAGAAATCAAATTATATTTATTTTATAAATTGTACCTCCTTTGTGAAGCCAAGAATAAGCATCAATACCCACCTGTAAAAACAGGAAAAAAAATTATATAAAAAATAGCAAAAATACACAAAATCAAACTGTAGATTGAATCAGCATACACGTTTGCCAGCATATTTGTTGATATGAATTGGTTCGACGTATGGTTTCATGAATTTCAGAAGATCTTTGATACCCATTTTCCCTTTTTTAATTTGAAAATGTCAAATGAAGAAGTGGACGGCGATTGTGTTTTTTTGTTATGTTTTTTTTGCCGGGAAACAAAGTATGTTTTAAAACATTGACTCCCGCTATTTTATGTTTTGTCTTTTTGTTTTGTAAAATGAATTCCAATAAGTAATTTATTGAATATAAATTGTTGAATGCAAGATGTATAGATTGATTTCGAGAATTTTAAAATTAGGGGTGATAGTTTGGGTCGAGTTTTATTGATGGACTCGGGTGGCGGGTCATATAACACTAATTCGGACATTAGTTGTTTAAATAATTAGATTGGCGGTGTTAATTCTAACACGTTTACACATAACTCGAACATGATATATTTAATTCGCTTATTTATGTAGGTTAACGGATTGAATAGGTTAACTAGGTTTTGGGTTAACCCATAATAAGTGAAAGTGTGATAGTATTGTTTTAGATAGACTCATGAAGCCCTCCATGTCACACTCATGGCATGAAATAATGGATGTCTTAAAATATGGAGTTAATTGCATTTTTAGTCCTTGTGATATGGTCAAATTGTATATTTGGTCCTTAAAATTTTGAAAGTGCATTGAAGATTCTTATTTTGAAGTTTTTGTTGCATGTTTGGTCGGGCTCCGGCAATGTTAAAGTTTTAGTGATCAAATCTGCAATTTGACCATATCACATGGACCAAATCTACAATTTGGCCATACCATTGAATAATGTTATACAAAGATGAAACGTATGAATTGTTTCTCTGTTGATTGATTGATTACAAGACTTAGGACATGTCCTATATATACACCCAATACGTGGGTTATAAAAGGCAAATGCCAATCAATCTACAATTATAGCTAATTAGTTGATATACACAATCAATTTGTAATTATCTACTCATGGACAAATCAGTTTGTAATTATCTACAAGATAAGGGCTAACACTCCCCCACAGTTGGAGCGGTAGGACACCGAACGCTGAGACCGGTGCGAAATTCTTCAAACAGTGCAGATGGCAAGCCTTTCGTGAAAATGTCTGCATACTGATAACGTGAATGAGCATGTAGAACCCGAACTTGACCAGTACCAACTAGGTCTCGAACAAAATGAATATCAATTTCAATATGCTTTGTGCGCTGGTGTTGAACCGGATTACAAGATAAGTACACAACACTAACATTATCACGGTAGACCAGTGTAGCGGAAGACAAAGGTGTGTGCAGCTCACGAAGTAAATTCCGTAACCAACAAGTTTCAGCAACAGCATTAGCAAGGCCACGATATTCTGCCTCTGCACTAGATCGAGAGAGCGTCGGTTGAAGCTTAGAGGACCACGAGAGTAAGTTGTTGCCAAGGAATACACAATATCCAGAAGTTGATCTCCTAGTGGTTGGGCAACCAGCCCAATCTGCATCTGAATAGGCAACTAAAGAGGTAGTGGATGATGCAAACAACTGTAACCCATACTCTAATGTACCTCAAACATACCGCAAAATCTGTTTGAGAGCCGAGAAATGAGGCTCTCGCGGATCATGCATGTGAAGGCAAACCTGTTGAACAACATAGGATATATATGGGCGAGTGAATGTGAGATACTGAAGAGAACCTGCAAGACTTCTATATAAAGTAGGATCAGATACTGGATCACCATCATCCCCTAGTTTAGACTCAGTGTCAATAGGAGTCCGACTAGGATTACAGTTAACCATATGAGCTCTCTCCAAAACCTCAATAGCATATTTCTTATGAGATAAAAACAACCCTGAAGAATCACGTGTAACAGATATGCCTAGGAAATAATTAATTGGACCCATATCTGTCATAGCAAACTCCTGATGTAAGGAACCTATAATCTATTGCAATAAACTCTCAGAAGAAGCTGTTAGAACAATATCATCAACATATAATAACAGATAAGCAGTATCCATCCCATGTCTATATATAAATAATGATGAGTCACAACGACTATGAGAAAACCCAACCCGAGTAATATAGGAAGCAAATCGCTGAAACCATGCTCTAGGGGCATGTTTAAGCCCATACATAGACCGCTGCAATAAACACACATAATCTGGATGCGCAGGATCCCGAAACCCCGGAGGCTGATGCATGTAAACTGTCTCAGATAGGTCACCATGTAAGAAAGCATTTTTGACATCAAGCTGATGAATCGGCCAATGTCGAGAAGTAGCTAAACTCAGAACAGTCCGAATAGTGCCCGGTTTAACCATCGAACTAAATGTCTCATCTACATCAACCCTTTCTAATTGATTGCTATCGTTCGCCACAAGACGAGCCTTATAGCGACTAAGAGTGCCATCAGCCAAATACTTATGGCGAAAAAGCCACATAGAGTGAACAATGTTGGTGTCTGTAGGTCGTGGCACAAGAGTCCAAGTTCCGTTCTTAATAAGTGCAGTGTATTCATCACGCATAGCATTTTGCCAATTAGGATCAGTAAACGCATCACGATAGGTTTTTGGTAATGGTGAGACCGCAAACACATGCATATTGAGATGCTCAGTGGGAAGATTAGTCCCGACACGAAATCGCGTGACCATGGGATGAGTCGAGACAGGGTTTGGGTTGTGAGGAGGATATGGGATAATGTGTTGATGTTGGTGTATGGGTGGTGATGATTTAGTGTATGTTGTTGGGCGGCAGGTGATGATGGGGATGGTGATGGGTCATGAGCTGCATCATGTTGGGTTGTATTGGGACTCGGGGGAATTGGTGTTGTTGGCGCATTCGTGGGTTGAAGGATAGTGGGTTGCACAACGGGCGCGGATGGAATAAATGGAGGGTTTATTTCGGGTGAGTCATCCAAAAAATTGTAGTTGGGTGCTGATGTTGGTTTAGATGTGTCATATGGAAAAACAGTCTCATCAAAGGTTACATGGCGAGAAATGATGATTTTATCGGTGTTTAATTCGAGGCAACGATATCCACGATGATTTGAAGCTTGACCCAAATAGATGGAGGGTGTGGCGCATGGTTCAAGTTTGTGATTAAGATATAAGTGGGGGTAACATAAGCATCCAAATGTGCGTATAAGGCTATAATATGGGTTTTGGCCAAACATTCGGGTATAGGGGATTTCGTTGGAAATAGCTGTAGAGGGTAAGATATTAATTAAGTGGACAACCATGTTTAGAGCTTCAACCCAAAATGTTGGTGAGAGGTTGGCTTGAAAAAGCAAGGTTCGAATAAGATTGTTGATAGTGCGAATCATCCGTTCGGACTTGCCATTTTGCTGAGATGTTTTGGGGCATGAGAAACGAAACTGAATGTCATTGTCGGCAAATAGTTTATGTAGGGTACGGTTGTCAAATTCACCGCCATGGTCACACTGGAAGGACTTGATTTCACACTTGAATTGAGTGTAAACATATTTACGAAATAATATAAATTTAGACAAAACGTCAGATTTGTTTATTAACGGATAAACCCAATGAAAATGAGAATAATGATCCAAGAATAATACATAATATTTGAAACGCGAAAGACTCAGAATTGGTGAAGTCCATACATCGTAGTGAGTGATGTCAAAACAAGCATTAACGACAGTATTGGAACTATAAAATGGAAGTCTGACGTGTTTGCCAAGCTGGCAGGCATGACAAAGCACGAGAGGCTTCTCTTTATTACATGAAATGAAATTGTTTGAACTAGACGACGTTTCAATTCCTGGATGTCCAAGACGCTGATGCCACATATGTTGACTGACTAGGAGAGCTTGAGGAATTGGAGACGGAGATGTGACTGGATAAAGGTCGCCCGTGCTATCACATCGGAGAAGCACCTGACGAGTCATGAAATCCTTAACAGAGATACCAAAAGAATCAAATTCAATAGTACAGTTATTTTCACGAACTAATTGACGACCAAATACTAATTTTTTGATAATATGAGGAGTAATAAGGACATTATTTAAGTGAAGAGGTCGAAATGGAGTTGGCAAAATACTATTACCCGTATTGGTGACAAGAATAGAATGCCCATCACCAACCGAGACGGACGGGTACATGCACGTATTAAAAATGGTACTAAGATTATTAATTGATGCATTAAGATGTGAGCTCGCAAGAAACATATTATAGGCTAAAGAGTCCTTATAGGCTAAAGAGTCCTTATAGAGTTACAATAACTTTCTACACAAGAAACATATTATAGAAACAATTATATAATTATCTCTAACCGACTATACTAATCTCATAAGCAGTACTAACTAAACATACTAGCAGTTTGAAATGCTAGTTATATTCTACACAGTCCAAAACCAAAGCTAACAGTACTAACTATTAAGCCTGGCAGTACAAACTATCTTTGCTAAATTCCCAACAATCCTCCCATAAACTTGTGATTTCATTTGCAAATCAGCAAGTTTCTTTAATACTCCTATGTCTTCATACTGCTGAGGAATTTTGCAAACACTTACTCTACTGGCTTGCTTGGTCTTTGTGCTTGAAAGAAGATCTTGGTTACTAAGTTTTTGGCCATCTCATTATCTTCTCTTTAGTCTTGAAGATAACATTGCATTCAGTGTCTTCTTTCTAAGTGTATATTTCTTCTCTACAAGCATAAACCAATCATATATACCTGTGTAGACATGATGTACACCAGATGACCCATACAAAATCCAAGTAGTTCCTGAAACTGCAGTATCTTGACTCCACAAGCTGTCATAAGGATCAGGCTCAAATAACCTCTTCAATTCTACCCATAGCTCCTGCTCCTTTTCATCTTCACATTCTTTATGATTAAGTCTTTCCTGAACCAGCTCCTATAACTTCATTAAATCATCTTTGTCAAATGATTTGCACATATCTGCAAATGTCTTGTACATCTCCACAATATTACCAACTCTGATGATTCTCCAAGCTTTTCCAAATCTTTCAGTATGTATCTCCCAGTCAATGATAGGATGCTTGGACTGCAAAGCTTCTACATGTATTCATTCATCAGGTTGTATTACCATCAATTCCTTCAAAACTTCATCTTCCAGATCTTCCTTTGTTGTATATGAACTTCCTTCTAACCTCTGTTTATTGAGTATTTCTGATTCAAGTACCAATCCAGCTCTCTTTGTTCTGATATTAGGCTCTTCTGTACCAATAGGTCTAAATTCTTCATGTATTCTTCTATAAGCTCTAACATACATTTCCTGAATCTCCTCAAAAGTTTTTCCCTTCAACTGATAATCTTTCTTGTAGTCTTGATGCTTTAAGTAAATCTTCATATTCCTCATCAGTTGACCTTTTGTTGGAGGCTTGACAATTTTCTTTGATTTTTGTCTTTCTCTCATCTGATTGATCAAAGCTTGTATTGCATCTTCTTTCTCCTCCTCTAGGAGTGCTGCAACTTCTTCATCTTGTAACATTTGTGCAAGAAGTCTGTCTGATTCTTCTTGAGATAATCTAGCATTCTTCTTTAACTGTTGCTCTTCCAAGAATTTAACTACTCCAAGTTCCTGCTCTTGTTTAGCCTTTTCTTCATCAAATACCATCAGTGCGGTAACTTTAGGATTCTTCTTAACAGTTTCTTCTCCAAGCAAAATCCCTTTCCCTTTATCTACTCTAGCAGTACCTTCTGTAGAACCAGCAGTTTCTACTGCTTTCTTGGTACTGGTAGCAGTATCCACTATATCTTCTTGTTCTACAATCACTTCTGTTGGAGCTTCAAGATCAACTTCCTCTTCTACAAATGGTTCAGTTTCTTGTACATACTCTTGATCTTGATTCCCACTTCCAAAGCTCAAAGTCCTCCCCTGAGTCTATGCATTTGTTTTCCTCCCCTGTTTGTAAAATTCCTCAAGATCTTCTGGATAACTGGAACTTGTAGAATCCACAATATTGGTTCTTCTTGGAGCTTGCAGAACTTTGACCTTCAGCTTTAACCTCTTCACCTTTTCAACTAAAGTGGAGTAGACTCTGGCATACAGCTTCTTGGTATCCTTCAAATCTTTCTCCAAAGTTGCAACCTTATCTGTTAGTTGTGTACATAAAGACGTCAATTTATTTAGTGATTGTCTGCCCTCAACACTTCCAGATGTGTGACCGTCTGAGAGATGTGCATCATAAGGCAAAAACTCAGTTCTCTCCCTAGTTGGACTAGGAGGATTACTGAAGCCACCCATATGTTCCATTTGGCTTGGGATTCCAGTTGATGTATCCAGTATTGGAGGACTAGAAACATCCACTATTTCCATGGTTGGGGTCTTATTGATGTTACCACTGCCCTGTGCTGCATCTAAGCTAGACACAGTAGTGGCAACCCCTTCCACTCTGCTAGAGGCAGTCTCATTAACTCCTTGGGTCTGAGTAGGAATACTAGGATGAGAGGCCATAGTACCCTGTATGGGTTTCCTCCTATATGTTTGTGTAACTGGTGGGGTGTAGGTTATATTAGGAACTACAATGGGTGTGTGTTGGGATTCAGCTGGGGTTGTTCATCCTTCACCCTGTACCTGCACAATCATGTTAGCAAACAAAGGAACTACCTCTCCATTAAACAACATTGATGACATAGACATATTTGCAAAAAGTTTTTGTTGCAAACAAAGTGTTGGAAAAATTTCAGAATGGGTGAGTAGTTTGTTTTTCTTAAAAATCATTGCCAGAAATCTTGGATACATCAAAATTTTAGTTTTAGAATCCACATTCTTCACCATATTTTCAAAAATTAATTTTTAAAAAAATGTAAACCCTCCATGTTGATAAACAAATGAGAGCAATAGCAATATTTCTACTGAATTGCTCCCAAGAGGTTTTATTAGGGCTCATACAATGAAGAAGTGTATGTATGAAAAACCTCCATTGAGGGGAGAAACTGCCTTTTTGAAAAGCTAGTTTTTGATTTGCTGTATCATACCCCATCCTGGATAGATGTTCAAAATTTTAAGTATTTGGTAAATCAAATAGGCCACCTTCATCAGCCAAGTGGAGATGTCTCCTCAAGGATGACTCAGATATTCTAATTGTTTTACCATCTACCTTAGCTTTAATTTGTGTGTCCCCCTGTTCCAAGGTTTTGACAGTAGCAGTTTGCCAAAACTGTTGGATATGGGAGACATAGATAGTGGGGTTTGAGATTAAAGCATACCTGATGTATGATCGATTAAGAAAATCCACTGTCTGGTGAAACTGATCACAACCCTATGGTTTATCCAAGAAAGCAACTTGATTGTGAGCTTTTACAAATTCCATGATAAAAGATTGAGTATACTACTATGTTTTGATCGAAGTATGCTTAATTAGTAGTAGGTACTGGCAATTGAAAGTTCGTTAGGGGTTGAGAGATGTATGTGTGAGAATCGTTCGTTTAAAGAAAATCAGATAAAGAGTAAGCAAAGTGAAGAAATTTCACACATAACAACCCTATAAATATGACTAGACAGATAAAAATCCCTAACGGCTAGTAAAAAAACGGTTTTTACTACACAGTACCAATGGCTATTCAGCAGTACAAAAAATTTACGCTAGCAGTACAAAGTTTACACTAGCAATACAAACTTTTGAACAAAAAATTTATCCGACAGTACAAACATTATATCCTTGAAAAACACTGTCCACTACATTTTGAGAAAACTAAGTGTTAAGGAACACACTTATCATAGTTTTTAGCAAACTACCATCTATCAACGGGTTGAGATGTCTTTCCCAATAGCCATTGGCTTTGGACTAGTTAACTCTTCACTGTGAAGTATGGCGAGTTAAGAACCATATAGTTTTTGGTAAACTATCAACCAAAAACGGATTGGAGTAGTCTTTACCATGAGCCGTTTGCTCTTGGACTAGCCAGTTCTTCAAGCTATGGTGAACTGATTACCATTGCACTCCTCAGTGCACAACTCCAGTTCTTCAAGTACTGCTTGTCTTGTGAACCTGCATTTGAATCTCCTTGTGTACCTGCAGACTTATTAGTTGTACCTGTAGACACTGGTTCATAATTCATGGTTCTGGTTAAAGAATAGATGTCAAACAACCAGTCAGGCCTACTTCCTGCAACATTAGGTGAACTCTCACTAAACCTAACATGCAATTTTTCTTCCACATGCCTAGTTCTACTATTGAACACCCTAAAAGCCTTGCTATTTGTAGAGAACCCAACAAAGAACCCTTTCTCTGCCTTTGCATCAAACTTGCCTATGTGGTCTATGGTATTTAAGATAGTAATAGGACACCCAAATGGTTTTAAGAAGTCTATCAAGGGCTTCCTACCATGCAACAATTCATAAGGGGTCTTGTTATGAGGCTTAACTACTTTACTCCTATTTTGCACAAAGCAAGCAGTACTAACTGCTTCAGCTCAAAAAGTAGTAGGTAATTTGGATTCTAATAACATAGTCTTTGCAGCCTCAATTAATGTCCTATTCCTCCTCTCTGCTACTCCATTTTGTTGAAGAGTTATAGCTACACTAAACTGTCTTACAATACCCTTATCCACACAGAACTGATTCATCACACTATTCTTAAATTCAATCCCATTGTCACATCTGATTATTTTTACCTTGTGATTTACTAAGTTTTCTATCCTAACAATAAATGCCTTAAGGATTTTTGATGTTTCATCCTTAGTTCCAAGAAATAAAACCCAAGTGAATCTAGTGTAATCATCAGTGACCACTAAGCAGTACATCTTCTTATTCAAACTTTTCACAAAGGTTGGCCCAAATAGATCCATATGCAACATATAAAAGGGCTCAGAAATAGTATTCACCACTTTTGACTTACAAGAAGCTCTGTGTTGTTTCCCCATCTGACATGCAACATAGGTTTCAGGATTTTCAAAAACTTTTGAAGGTAACCCTCTTACAAGATTACTTTTTACTAATTTATTCATTACCAAGTCTCCTATGCCAAAGCTTTGATTCATCAACAATGGCTTTTGCAAATAGACAAGTTAAAGCTCTTTTGGGAATTATGTTCTTTATTTCAACACTGTATATATTGTCTGTTCTAGGGATTATAAGAAGCACAAATTTGTCATCAGGCATCTTATAATCAGGAGAAAGGACAAGACATTCAGTGTTGGTAAAAATGACATAATTCTTTTTGTCACACATTTGTGAGACACTAAATAGATTGAACTTAAGTCCATTTACAAGATACACTTTTTCAAAATCCAATTTTCCTGTTTTAATTATACCTCTACCAACGATCTTTCCTCCTTTGGGGTCATTCCCAAAAGCAACATATCGACCATCTATAGCTTCAATGTCTTCCAGATTGGACATGTCACCAGTCATATGTCCAGAGCAACCACTATCAAAAATTGCTTTATCCTTTAGCTCCACCTGTAAGTTTCCCTGCACATAAAAGAAGAGAATCAATTTCTCTTGGGGACCCAAGCCATTACTGACTTGGGTCTGCCTTGTGCATCAACATAGTCAAAGCGTTTTAAATCCATTGATGCACTGCTGTTCCTGGAAACATGATCTAAAACCTTTATTTTTGGCTTCCAGACCCAGCAAGCTAAGGCCTTTACAACATAAAAATGATTGCCCAAAACAGTGTCTGTTAACACTTTTGGCTTAGCAGTACAAACTGCTTTTGCCTTAGCAGTATAAACATCTGTTCATTTTTTAGAAGACCTTTGCTTATTTGGAAGAACAGTAGTAATGGTTCTAGTAGCACCAGATCTCATTAACACTGTCCTTGGAACCATCCTTTTGAAATCATGAGGGTGAGAGTGTTTTGAAAACTTTTAATGATTCACCCTGTTGTTGTGGTTCCATGAGGTTTTCTTGTGGTAAAAATAATTTTTCTGTAAATGCTCAAAGCTACCACAAATATAACAAGCCTTATTAACCAATTTAAAATCATCACCTAATCTTTGAGATACTAGGTAGTTCAAGTTTCTCTGGTTTCCTCTAACCTATTATTTTGTCTTCTTGGCATCTCTCTAGGTTTCTCATCATACTCAGCTACCTTCCTAGAGATCCTTTTACCTAACGCTGGTTTTTCAAACCTAACATGTTTAACTGTTTTAGGTTTGTCTATCTTAATTTGCTTAGGTATTGACTCATCTTTTTCCTCATCACTGTCTGATGTCCATTCTTCAATTATTGGAGCATCAGATGACTGTGACATAACCTTGGGTGTTTCTTGGCTACTCTCACTAGACTCTCCTACCAATGTGCTTCCTACTTCTCCTATAAATGAGATTTCTCTCTTGGGGGGGGGGGGGGGATAAGCACTCAAGAGTGGAGGAGATACTTCGGTGTATCCTAGGCCATTACGTTTTCTCATCAAATGACTCTCAATAGATTTATTCACAAGATCATATGCAAACTGAAGTTTATCTACTTTAACTATATGTTTATCTTTTTGAGCTAAAGCAATGTCTTTTTCTTGTGAAGCTTCTTCAAGTTTTTGATTGAGTAAATTAATTTCACAGTCTTTTTTAAAAATATGACCCTCTAGAACAGCTATCTTATCTGCATATTCTAATTCATTCTGTTTAAGATATTCTAGCTTTTCTTCAACTGATTTTAGACCAACTTTATAGCCTAAGTTATCTAATTTCACTTTTTCTACTTCATCTCTTAAACACTCATTCCTAGCCTTAAGTTCTTCTAAAGTATCTGCACATGATTTAAAAGAACAACTAGATTCATTAGATACCTCAGAATCAGAACCAGATGATGAAGAAGCATAGGCCATCAAAGCTGTAACCACCCGTAAATTTCCAAGTCATTATTCACCTGTAAAGAATGAAGTAATTGTTTATCTGATTTAATAAAACGCTCTTATACATTTTCACGCCTAAATTTTTACTTTTTAATTGAAATACGCAACCACGGGTAACATTGATAAACGAATAATGCAAAATAGGTTATCTCGATAAATGATCTAAACACGACAACGAGAGGTTATCTCGATAAATGAGACCGCCCACATACCGACACCAAATTAATAACCGCACAAATTTTAATCATTTATTTTCCAAGTAATAATGATGCCTTATTATTACGTTCGCAAAAACGTTTCCAAAAATATTACGCGTACCGGGGAGGTACGTTTACGCGAAAACTCGACAAAACACGGGGTACGGATTATACTGTACTTAATAATAAAAACAAATAAACATCTAACTTTATCCCTACCAAACCCACACCCCCACTTCTGCTCATCTCCTCCAAAGTCTCTCTTCATCTTCTGCTCTCCTTCTCCTTCGCCGAATCCCAAACAAACTCAAAAAGTGAAATATCACTTTCATCTCAAAACCAACACCCTACTCTCTTGGTGATACCCTACTAACCTGTCATCTCTCTTTTTTGACCCACACAAAGACTAAAACATCAAATGAATCATTGTCATCATCCTCCAAACGGTTACCTATCCATATGGACCATCACCATCTGTCTTGAGATGCGGCAGTGGAAAGGGACGCATGCCAAGAAAAGGCTCTCACCCTCCATTCAAGATCAAGAAAGGATGGGTCATCAATTACTTCTTTTTCATCTATAAATAGGCATGATTTGTATCAGTTTTCTTCAACTTTTTCACACACAATCACTAAAATTAGGGTTTTATAATATAGGGTTTTCTCAAATTGAGTTGGGGGTTTTGTAAATTGAGTGATAACTTGTTCAATTTGGTGTGTTAAATGGTCGTTTGCAATCAAGATTGTCCAAGAAAAGCTCGTGGACATTTTGTGTTCGGTTCTTCTTTTCATTCGACTTCACTACTGATGTTGTTGTAAGGATTCTTTAATTTTATAAATTTTTTTTATGAATCTTACTTCCTTTGATCGACCTATGTATATTTTTTTCACGCGTTTGGATAAATTTCTGAACTTGTTGTTGAGTTTGTGTGGCAAAAACCTATAAAGAGAAACTAAAATTTAAAAGATTTGGCTACAACCTTAGAAGCGCCCATTGTTAATCTACTCATTTTATTAGCTGCTGTGTCAAATACCCTCATATTCGGGTGGTACCCGATATGAGTCATGAAGGAATCTTGAATCTTGAATCGGGTAAGAAACCTTATGGGTCTCGGATTCAGATTCATTTTAGGATCGTATGTGGATTTACTTGTTTCTATAGTGTTCGGCTTATTGTTAGTTGTTCAGCTTCTTTTCCCATTTAATGGATACCTTGTCCGAATTAGTTTCCCTCATTCCCTAGGCTTTGTCGATGCATATTCGGTTGTCAATAAATTCATACTCGAGGTGTTAACTTTATTTAATTTTTGCCTCGGCTAAGGCTAACCCTCTTTCTTTCCCCCCCCCCCCTCGCGTGGTGAGAGATTTGCTTGCCTAGTTTGATTCGTGCGACCTAAGACCCGTAAGGGTGTGATTGGTGTCTAGTCTCGTTTGAACCAGGTTTTACTCAAATGACACGGGCTTGACTTCGCCACTATCCTGATGGAGTTTTCTTTTTCTCAATGCATACATTAGTGTATGTTCAATCCCTGGTCGCCGTTAGGGATCGGTCTTAGTTCTTCTTGTTGTTTTAATTTCAAAAGAACCCCAAAGGGGTGTTGTTTAGCTTCGAATCACCAAAGGGAAACCACCCCGAAGGGAGCCTATTACCCGCGTCTTACTCAAGACCACGAGAGTGTGGCCGAGATGGGTCTCGTGAGCCCGTTTGTCTAGATCGATCAAGCGTTAAAGTTACAATAATCTGGTGTCTGTTGAATCCCCTAGCATTTACAAACATGTCAAAATTATTTCTAAACCTGGTCCGAAGCTTGCTTTTTAAGGGATGTGTTTACAATGGGCTGCAAGCCCATTCAGTCCCAATGAGTGTTGTTGGGTTACTCCAAAGCAGGCCAAGCCCAAGCAGCAGAATACAAGAATGCGTGTAACTGTAGGCCTGAAGCCTAGTAATACAAAGGGTCCGGTTGGTTCTGGTACAATTTAAGTTGGACGTTAAATTTCATATCAACTCGGCTCGATCCTACCTCATCCGACTTGTTTACCACCTCAACCCGATTCGCCACCCATGGCGTATCATTACACTTGACTCATCCAATAGCAACGCAACGCATAAGTGCATCACTAACCCAAATACAAAAACGAGACTTGATACGAATATTAAGCATAAATAGAGTTTTTGTAATCATGTGACTGAATGAGTCTATCATTACTAGAAAGTTTTGCACTTCTAATTCAAAATGTAGACTTGTAAACATATAATTTCAATTATTAATTTGGACATTAAACTTGACTAGATATAAAATACAACTTTTTGAAATTAGACACCTCGGAATAATATTATTACTTACCCAAGTCATGCCACATTTTTGACAAACACATCTATCATTTTTCAATTGATAAATGATATGTATTTTGAAACTTTCGTGGGCTTTCTAATTGCAAACACATACAAGTTAAGTTATACTTTTTCTAAATACTTTTATTTTAACAACTAGTAGCAATATAAAAATATAAATGTACACTTAATATATATCTCTCAATCATGGTATCCGCTTAGACCGACAATGTCTTAAAATATACGTACCATCTTCCGTACATCATCATTCGATTATCATCAAGCCAAGGTCTCACTCATACTCAATATTTACCCATTACATGCTCTTTATTTCCATATGCCGAGATACACATAAACTTTTGAAAAGATTATTTTCAAACTTAAATGCTGCCACACAAGCAACAACAACAACAAACACTTGAAAGTTTTTCTTAAACTTCATCGAGTCAAACATAAGCATATAAACTAAGACTTGCCATACTATATTAGGTTGCATGCCGAAGCCGCTCACTATCACTACTTGATTTATTTCTCTTCATATTGCAAATTGCTAAGGTGAGTTCATAGCCCCACTTTTACTCTTTTAACTGTTTTTATAAACTCTTTAGGGGAGATACATGCTATAAACTAGAATACAAGTCTTTTCTTAAAAGGTATGTTTGCCTGATTATTATTATTATAGCCTAAGTTGCCTGCCAAAAGTCCCCTTCATCATGAACCATTAATCACTTGCGAGTGAACGCAAATATTGTGGATAGTGCTATGGGAATTGACGACCCCGACTCGGTTATCGGAAATAACCGGGGCGCACCATATTTGATTATCTCTGTAAAACCCTAAAATCGTTAAACTGTGAAATGACCATAATGCCCCTAAACTACGAATCCGTAAAATAACCGAGCTCGTCAAATACTTATGATAACAAAACTATATGAAACATTTGAACTTTATTTCTTTCATTTAACTTACAAATTTAAATAACACATTTAAACACTAATACACTAAATTATTTAACACAATAATAAAATGTATAAATGTATTTTGGAAAACTAAATATGTATTTAATGTGATTGCCTAAATTTCGGCCTAGAGGAGAGCAAGAAAAACGCCTAATGAATGTCCCACATCTTTGCCTAATTTAAAGGATACATATCTCTTTTATTCTTAACCTACCTAGTTATATATCTCACAAGAAAAACCTAGCCTCCTCGATACATGTTATACGGCAAACAACACACCATTCTCCACTCCATTTTCTGTCGATTATAACCTGGTCCAAGGAGGGTTTGAAGGGCTTGCAAAAACAGTTTCGTTACGCGTTTGATACGGGGTTTTTACTTGGTTAATTCGTGGTGCTTGGAGCTGCTATTGTGTCGTGGGGTATAAGGACAAAAAGGGTGCTTGGTTTGGTTATTTGGTCTTTTGTTTCTCATCTCCATAACACGCTACAAAGGTACCCCTAATAACTCGTTTTCCTTCATGTTTCCATGCTCCTGGTCGTGGGTTTCCAGGCCTTGTGCATGCTTGTTTGCTTTAAAAACCATGCTATAATATGTACGATAAACCTAAGTTAATAACTTGGATATAGTGCTAAAATAAAACCATGATACAAACCTATATGTGTCGACACAAGTGTATTAAATCTGGTCCCATTTTTTTTGTTGAATCTGGTCGTGGAGTAAGACCCTTGTGTGCACTTTTAAGCTTGAAACTATGTCCATTTGTATGCTAGACTTACTAACTTAATATTAAGACTACATGAAATCATGAATCTAACCATTTTTGGTCGACATATGCACCTATGTAAATCTGCTTTTAACATGCTCAAATGGAACCTGAACCATGTATAACAGATTAGAACATGAAATGGAAAAGGAAATATATTTGCTTGCATAAGAATCATGTGTATCATAAGTATATTTTAACGACCATGCGTGTATGTTTCAATGTCAAACCAGAATTAGTTCAACAATTAGTTATGGGTCAAAGGGTTAACCATTTCAGAGTCGTAAAAACATGTTGCCTTGATTGGTTTGGTCTCGCAAGTAATGGGTAACGACAAGGGTTAAAGAGTCGGATATGGTTCGGTTGAAGAAAAGAGTTATACTTGGTCTTATGGGGGTAAGTTCGAGGGCAATCGCGGGGCAAATGGGTAAACCATTTTGGATGTTTGAAAGTGCGTCGGGAAGGTGAGTCGGGGGTGAGTTGTGATCCGAGACGGGTCCGATCTCGGTGTGGTATTAATTTGGCCGAGTGTGGTTTTTGTGATTTCCCGAGATTGTTTGAATTGTTTTCGGATGTGCGTTTTAAATTCGGAATTATATAAAGTTGAATACACGTGTAAACCCTAAACCTAATCTACATTAAATGAGATACGAATTAACTTTGAATCGGATATTAACTGGGACTAAGTTAATTAATTAGCATTAAATACGAGATTACTTGACCTAAGTTACTAAAATTAACAGTAATATTAAAGAGGTAAACCTAAATTGTAATAAGTATTTGAAATCAATAACGAGTATAATAAATGATCTAATAATTATCATACGAACCTTAATCTATGTAGATTCATTGAAGAAAGGGTGACGTTTTTGGCCTAAAGTGAACTGTAATTCTGAGCATTCAGGTGAGTTTTCATGTGCTTTTTAAATTGGGTTGCACTTTATTCGAAATAGTATCATGCAAACTTGTTTAAATGATCGTTATTTACTACGTGTTTAGACTCTTCGATAATAAGCGAATGTTGAGAAATATGCTATATGTACATGAAGAGATATATAAATGTTGGATTATAAATCGTGAACCGTATAAATGTTGAATTGTGAATCGTGGAAATAAAGAAAGTTGGAACCGTTGAACCGAACGGAAATAAAGAAAGTTGGAACCGTTGAACCGAACGGGAAATAATGAATAGTTGGTTTATATGGTTTTGGTGATATGTGTTGAATCGTTGATTTTGTTGACTGTTGATAAGTATTGAGAATATGTGATCACTGAACAGTAATTAAATGATATTTGAGCAAATTGCATGATTGTTTTGCAAGTTTGATATTATTGGAAAAGTGTTTGATATTTATACGTGAAAACCATGAATTCTCACTAGGCCTTTGGCTGACCCAAAACTCTTTTAAAATTTGTGCAACCCAGATGAGCTGCTTAGGAATCAGGAGATTATTTTGAAATTGATTATGAGTAGATGCTTCCGCTGATATAAGGTAAATTTGAGGTTTTTAATGCTCCGAAAAGGCGGGGTGTTACAATCTCTATGTAATTGGCTATTACATATGGGGGGAAATTTTATTACTTACACCAGTAATTAGGTGTATGCAGTTAGTTTGGTATCATGAGCTTAGTGCATAATAATAATCTCTGTTTTTCTATGGTAATTGTCTTCGAAGCAATTATCATCTTTAACTTGTGTTCAACCGTTTACTAAAACCTATGAATATCACTGAACATTTTTGTTGATCTTTTTAAGCATGTTTATCTCAGGTATTAAAAAGGCGGAAGCTAACTCTGGAGGCGCTTGGGCATTGGCATGGCATGGTCATAGATGACTCTGATTTACAAATGGGGACCACATTTTGTTAATGAGCCATTTTTCCGTAACAATTCAACTTTGTAAACTTTGTTTTACTATAATAAATGGAATATTTTACGAAAAAGGCTATTATTTTTCACTTGTGTTATGATCCAACTGAGTAGCATCCCAAAAACTTTTTCTTCCACTGCAAACCATTTTTAGGGGTGTTACAAAAGCAAAGTTGGGTCCATCTTCAGTCTGATCACTCCAGTCATACTCACCTAAACCATCACATGACACCATAGCTGTAGTGGGCTTAGCATCTTCAATAGTGATTCTTCTTGGGGTGTCACCAATCTTCTTAGGATCCCTACACTCTATGGCAAAGTGTCCATTTCTTTGACAGTTGTAGCACTTAATCTTTGACTTGTCAAACCCTGCAGTGCTCTGTGCTTTGAACTTGAGCTCTCTTCCAGTCTTCTTAAAAAATCTCCTTGCCCTCATAGTCAACATAGCCATCTGCCATTTGATATCGATTTCTTCCAGATCATCAGGGTCAATCTGCTCCAAATCTTGATTTACTACATGAGTACTGGTAGTAAGATCAACCAAGAAAGCACAAATAGCAGCATCACTGATGTTATGACTAGCAGTAGAAACTGTTGTGATAGCAGTAGAAACTCCACAAGCAGTAGAATGAGTTTCCTGATGACTGTCTGACCCTTTTGAGTACTGGATGTTCCTTTCACTTCTGATTCATACACTTTGAGATTGTTGTATAAATCATCCAAGGTCAGCTTTTCAAGACCTTCTTTGTTCCTCCAAACCATAGTATGCATGCTGCATTCTGGTGCTAGACTTCTTAGAAACCTGACATTCACATCTTCTTGAGGAATTGCAGCTTTCAAGAGTGCCAGTTGACTCACAAGTTTCTGCAATCTGTCACGCGTCTGATCAATGCCTTCATTGCTTAGGGCAGCAAAGTTTTTAAACTGATGCTTCAAAAGATTCTTCCTTGATTTCTTTGTTGCATAATTCTCACCAAACCTTTGTTCAATAGCTTCCCACAACGACTTCGCATCTTCATTCTCACAGAAGCTTAATTGATACTCATTAGGTAATCCCATCAGAAGGATACTATGAGTCTTGATCTCCAATCTTCTATGAGCTTTGTCTTCATTAGTTTTGATGGGTAGATCATTCCCATCAGCACCCTTAGCAGGCAAAGAATCACCATTCAGAATGATTTCCCACATAGAGAAATCCAACATCTAGAGGTACTGTTGCATCCTTAACCTCCACAGTTTATATTCTCCTGACTTCAGCATAGGCACTTTAGATGAAGTAACCATGTGTGTTGAATCTTCCATAACTTTAGTAGTAGTTTTGAACACGAATTCTCTTTATATCACAGCTTCTAGATCACAAGCTCTGATACCACTTGTTGATCCTAGTTGAGCAATTGATCAAGTTGATTAAGTTAGATAAATCTAACACAAACAACAATATAGCAAGCTGTCTTGAAACTAAGATTAAAGAATATGCGGAAACTAATGTTTAACGATTAAGAGAATACTTTGACACAACTTGTTTCTCACAAAACACCTCAATATATTAATATATGAATACTCAAAAGTATTAGGGTTACAAGAACCTTGAAGTGATCGACTCTAGAATAACACGTATTCTAAATCTAACATAGGACCTCCTTTTATAGGCTAAGGAGTCCTTCTAGGGTTACAATAACTTTCTGCACAAGAAACATATTATAGAAACAATTCTATAATTATCTAACCGACTATACTAATCTCATAAGCAGTACTAACTAAACATACTAGCAGTTTGTACTGCTAGTTATATTCTACACAGTCCAAAACCAAAGCTAACAATACTAACTATTAAGCCTGGCAGTACAAACTGTCTTTGCTAAATTCCCAACATCATGCATATCCTTAGGTTCATTGCTTCGTATGGTTGGTTAATACTAAAATCATGAACATATTTACAATCAATACCAAAACGACATGCCCCTTTGCATAATTATAACAAGGTCTCCACAATTTTACTTGTGGATTAGAAGGGTTAGGTGAATTACCGTTGTTGGTCATAAGTACCAAGGGAGATGAAGATGAGGAATCTACGGGAAGGTCAAGTGACCTTGACTTCAAGCACATCTCCTCGGTAACTAGCATGGAACGAGTTGTCTTAAAATCCCGAAAAGGATCCTTATGATGTATGATTCCGCACACTTGGTCATATTTTTCCGACAAGCCTTTGAGGGCATAGTGTACAAGATCTTCATCATTAATGGTGGAGTCAAGGCTTGCTAGAATTGTAGCAATCTACTCAATCTTCCCGAAGTATGATTCCATGGTTAGATCACCAAGTTTAAGAGATCTCAACTCCGCTTTTAAAGCGTCAGTACGAGGTCTTTTATTGTCTTTGACAATGTTAGTGATTAGGTCCCACGCTTGTTTAGCGGATTGAGGTCGAGCTACCACCAACCTTGCTTGAAGCGAGTCCGAGTGAGTGGTGAAGATCCAAGAGAGGACAATTTTGTCCACCTTAATTTCTTCCTGTATGGGAGGATTGGAAGAGCCAGTTGTGGGTGTGCCATGAATATACTTCTGAACCTCATACGTATAACACAACTGTTTAAAAAAAAATTCCCATGACACATAATTCCAGTTATCCAGGTCCAATTTGTCGGGGACTCGTGTGAGGAGATGATGATGTGTGATAGAGAAAAGATTTTCGGAAAGAGGAATAGATGATGCATCCGGTCCAGGCATATTGGAGGGGTAGTAAATGAGTAATTGATTTAGTGAATGAAGTGAAACTGTGAGGTTGAAAACGGGAACAAACAGACTCGTGACCAAAGCACAAGTAACACCAATATACCGATGTGGATTTGTGACCTTTGCACAAATCACCAACACCAAAAATGGATAAGTTTTAGATCGTAGTTAGGAGAGGGGAAAAGAAAAAAATGGCTGTGTAGAGTTTTGGTTAGGCTCATGATACCATGAATAATGTTATACAAAGATGAAACGTATGAATTGTATCTCTGTTGATTGATTGATTACAAGACTTAGAACATGTCCTATATATACACCCAATACGTGGGTTATAAAAGGCAAATGTCAATCAATCTACAATTACAGTTAATTAGTTGATATACACAATCAATTTGTAATTATCTACAAGATAAGGGCTAACAACCATAGGGATCAAATAGAGATGTCCAATGAACTTTCAAAGTTTTAGAGACCAATTTTGCAATTTGACCACACAACAAGGACAAAAAATGCAATTAACTCTAAAATATGTTTGCAGTTACAGGATATTTATTTCAAGATGAAGCTCGTGTTCGGTCTCGAGTTGTTCTTAACATATTTCATGAATCTTGATCATGGAAGAAATAGGTTGTTCTGATTTTGAGATGCTCTGATCATTTTTTTTAGAAACAATTGAGAATAGGCTAATCAAGAATAACATTTTGCATTCTTTTTGCACTCAATTTCTTTTTCCTTTTATCGTTTTTATCTCATTTTGTTCTTGCTTTCTTTCTTTTTTCCGTTCTGTTTTTTTGCTTACTTTGTTTGCTCTCTTTTATACTCTTTCTATTTTTTATAATCCTCATTTTAATAAAAATGGTCAAAAAATTTTGAAGGTAAACATTAATAATGGAAAATTTTTGGTTAATATTGAAAAAGTTTAGTTTTGTGCCAAAACAAATAACCTTTTTAAACAAAAATGAAGAATTTTAGAAAAATGGGAAGATGGACTTCAAGACAGTTCAAGTGAAGTGTATAGTAGGAAATTGGACTAAAACAAACTCGGCTTTATAATTTTACTCGAAAATGGGAGCTTTTGTAAAAGAGAGTTTAGTTTTTGAAATTTCTAAAAGGTGTGTTATGGTGCTATTAAGGTGTGAAGGATGACCTCCAAATTACGAAACAAACCAAGGTGTCGGCTTTTGGTATAGCGTGAAATTAGAAATGGCAACGAGGGGGGCGAGCCGGTCATCCCCATCCCCAAACCCTATTATCAAGTTTCTTCCTAAACTCGCTCCGATCCCTATCGAGAATCTAACCGGGGAGCTCCGTGGGAGCGCAATGGTCCCCCAAACCCGCCCCCGTACTAATTGGGGATCCTATCGGGGTGTTTTATTTGGGTGCGATTTTCAACCAAAGCTGCACCATTTCACATTTACTGTTCTTTTTGGACTGTTAGCAATAATTTGAAAAATTAAGAAACTATTACTAATCAATTACAAACAAACCTTATTAAAATTTGGGCAAATGTTTTTAAAAGTTATCATACTTGCAATCATTTGCTTTTGTGGGTAGCGAACAAATTTTTTTGTTTTTTTTTGGTATTTTTCTTTCAAATTCAACATTTTTTGGGTATTTTGCGAAATTTTTGGACATTTTTGCCCCTCTTAGCTAATAGATTTTTTTTCCTAAAGGGCAAAAATGTCACATAGTACCCTAAAAATGATGAATTTGAAAGAAAAGTACCCACGAAAGAAAAAAATCTTGTTCGCTACTCACAAAAGCAAATGATGGCAAGTATAATACCTTTTAAAAATATTTGCCCTTAAATTTTCATCGATAGTGTTATACATAAATCTATCTATACATATATATGGGACTAATGGTGACTAGATACTTTAATGTTGACAAGGCGCATCAGGTGGAAATAGTGACTAAGAACAAGACCTGTTTACACAAGAAAAAAAATTGGTAAATAGCGAGGTGGTTTAGACCTTCGCATATATGCGTCTCAACCAGTGAAGCAAGCCACACGTTATGATTCAATTTTAAAAAACAACAATGTCATGTTTATATGACAACTCATTTTCTACGCCGTTGATTTCACATAATCGCTTCATTATTCAATTAACAACAACCCCTACAATTTTGCCCTAAGAAACCGGATTCAATTGAAACTGCTCATAACTCATTTCCTAATCTAAAAAAGCATTTGACTTCATGCATCACATGAATTCAAATCTCGTATTAAAAAAAACACACTGATCATAACCACCAATCTCCATCTTCATCAAAACTCGGCAACCGCCATTAAATTGATTTTGGTTTTGGTTGATATAGGGATTATAAGCTCTCTTTGTTCACAATAAGCAAAGACAACATTAAATTGCACTTTTTCTACCAATTATGTTGGTATGCCATCTTTCTCTTTTTCTTTTCATTTTACATATATGTAGATGTCATTACTCCTTAGCTTATTGTATTGCTATTTTGTTTTGATAGCTGAAAAGACTCCTAAAAAAACTAAAGGTCCCAATCTACTCCCTCCGTTTGAAAATATATTAATTTTTGAGACATATACCGGAATCAACATATGTTCTCGACTTTATGTTAATCATCTGTAAAGTAATTAGGTAACAATGTTATATACATGATTCTCAGGACGAATCAATAGCTGTAACTAAGGCTGTTGTTATGAAAAGGAACTCTGAATTCTTTGTGTAATTTAGTTTAAGGCCTTTTTCATTTGAGGTCATGTCTTCTGCAATTATCTAACCACTGCCTTCTTATAGTTTTTTTTGCTGTCTTTTTTGGAAAGCTGAAGTATAAAAATGAAAATTGTTCTGTACAAGATGTGAAAGCTCATGATCTTCGACAAATGTTTCTAGCCATGACAGAGGAGGTCAGAATTAGGATATTCATGGATTATTAAAGCTCTTAATTATCTCAATTGCTTTTGAATTTGCTGCCTTTTCCAGGTCCGGGTGATAATTGTCAAATTAGCAGACAAATTACATAAAGTGCGGACTCTTTTACATATGTCTTCACATAAGCAGGTTGGGTCAGATTTGCTGAAATATCTATGCAGTTTTGTTATTCACGTTCTCATTGTTTTCATAGTTCTTTACCATGTACAGGCCAGCATTGCAACTGCGACGCTAAAGGTCTTTGCGCCTCTCGCAAAGCTCCTTGGAATGTACCAAATTAAGGTATAATTACTGAGTCTATTTCTTGGCATAAGCTATTATTTGATTATTTGCAGTCCGAGCTTGAGAATTTGTCCTTCATGTACACTAATCCTCAATATTAAACGTATATTCTAGGCAACTTTTAACCTGTATGACATGTTCCCCCTTTAGCTATATTTTTTGTTTGACCATTTTTAATTAAAACACAACCCAAGTTCATCCATTCGTAAGTATGTGGAGTCAATATGGCCACCTTAAGTATTCTCAAAATTCCATTGAGAAATAGTAACCTGTTCCCGTTTAACTACCTTATTTTTTGGCCAGTTTAACTTAAAGCACAACCCAAGCTAATCCAAGCGTAAGTATGTGGGTCGAAATAGCCACTCTTAAGTATTCTATAAATTCCATTGACAAATAGTGGGCTTTTCTTGACATGTGAAAATCTTTTTCTATCAGATTACACCGATAGTGCTTCAAGTTTGGGCAAAAAGTTTTTGCGCAGTTCCAAAAAGTCGGTTAATTCTGAAGTGCAAGCCATTCAGCTGTGATAGTGTAAGATAGATTTCTCTCGGCACTGGAGCAGCTAGGTTTAAAATCACTACGTGTTGACCTTTTGCCTTTGATTCTACTCAATCATGACCACATGCAAGCATATTCTCTTATGGACATTAGGTAAACCCGTCATCTTCATACGTTGTTCATTTTGTTTTGTACTTTTCTTTACAATCTGCTATAATATGCAGGAACTACCAACACAAAATCGGTAGATAAATAATTTGCAATATTCACAAAATTGTTTGATAAATAATGTGTAGTATATGCTTATGTAAACCAAATTTTAAAATAAATTATGTTTTATGCAGAGACGGAGCCACATTAGTAATTGGGTTGGCCAAGGCCCACCCTAACATTTTCCAAATTGTATACTAATGTTTGTATTTTGCTCCAAAATAGTAGTAAATTTGATCATATCTACGTGGACTTGGCCCACCTTTATTCTTTCTCTTGAATTTATTAAATTCTGAGATGACTCTTATAAATGGTTTAATAGAATCTATGTACTACTAATTTGAATGTATGATCAAATATTATGTATTTAGCTGTCTTTCGCACACAGTGTCATAATTTTTTATGTATGGTTTATCGGTTGGGTTAACAATTATTCATGAATAAAATCTAACGTAGATTTTACATATTTCAATTTTATTTTAGCCTTTCATATTTACACTTATTAATGTGTATCTTTTTGCGGCCCACCCGAAGATAATATCCTAGCTCCGTCACTGGTTTTATGAACACAAAATTCACCTGATCTGTTTCTCTGTTTTCATTTTGGCTACTTTTCTTATTACCCATGTGATCCATATGAGATGATACTTATGCCGATTCGACTCATATGATTTTGTGGGTCAAAATTGCCATTTATATACAAACTATTTTGTTTCCTTCCTGATCTTGAATGATATTAAAGTTGGTCTACAAGAGTTCTAGAGTTACATCTACTGGTCTGATGAAACGAAATACAAAAGAAGAATCTTCGAATGGATACTTAAGTGGATAATTCATCCATGTTTGTGAGTGTTCTTTTGTTTTGTTTCAGGATTTAACACATCACTGAGTGGAGTAGTACATCAACATCCAGGAAGGACACTGGAGAACACGACATGCGGGGTATGGGAGTGTTTGGGTAAGCTAATAGTTTAGTGGCATCAAGTCATCAACAACTTAACCATTTTTAAACCAATAGTTGATGAGATTTTTTTTTTTTTAATTTATTTTATTTTATTTTATTTTTTATAAACACTTTAAACTTATAGTCCAAACATGACTTATTTGCAGGTTCTTTCATCAATAGATCACTAAAGGTTGTGAATTCGAGTCCATACACGACTTATTTGCATGTACTTTCATTAATAATAGTCTTTTTCCAATCAATTTTTTGTCATATGTGATGTTTTACTCAACTTGTAATTCTCATATTGCCATGCTTAACAGTGTATCATGGTTGGTTCAAGCCCTAAAATTCTCACCCGTGTGAAGTCGGTAATTTTCTTATTTTACTTTTTGATATCCATTTGTTACCTATATTCTTGTAAATTACACAAATCATTGGCATTTTATTTCTCTTGACAGCATAAAGTTTATAATCGTCCTTTAGCTGGAACAGTAAGAAGAGGAAGGACTCCTGAAGAGGATGAAGTGTTAGAGAAGCATCTGCTAAGTGATGAAAAGCAATGTGCAGAACACATCATGTTGGTTGACTTGGGGAGGAATGATGTTGGAAAGGTTCTTTTGACTTTTATAACAACCTACTGCTTCATATTTCATACTTTGCCTTCTTAATGCTCATGCTGAATTTGTTATTGGATTTAGGTTACAAAATCTGGTTCACTTAAAGTGGAAAAACTTTTGACTGTTGAGCGGTACTCCCATGTGATGCACATCAATTCCACAGTAAGCACTACGACTTAATTGTTTCTCCAAAAAATTAACAGTTGGAAATTTCAACTAATATATTATGAGTGGATAGATTCAAGTTGTGTTTTCTCTCGAAACTGGGCTAATAAAAAGAATAGCTAAAAGGGGAATAGGGTAAATGGGTCAAAGAAGTGGAAAGTTGTTCAAAGCCCTGTTTAATGCATACAACTGCCTTAGGTTGGTTTATCTAACGTTAAGATTATAATTTCAGTATTAGCGTATTTGGAATCATTATGAACACGTTAATAATAATGAAAGGAGAAAAAATCTATGTAGGCCAACCCAACCCAACATGTTCCACCTTTACTAAAAATGACCCTTTTTTTACCCATTAACCCACCTGCCCGTCCCACCACCTCTATTTAGTTTGATTGACGTCGTACGTATTGATCAAAAGTTAAATGTGGACGAATGGTCGATTGTCTCTACTATTACTGCACGAGCAGACAGTTTTGCACAAATTGCATAAATTTTGTATATTACATATTTGTTATATATAAATATGAGATCTGTATGGGCAAAGTCTCTTAAATTCCCTAACCCAACCCGTTTTAACCAGGTAGAAAATGGCGACGTTTGTACTTGATTCTGTTTTAATTCGTTATACAACCCTTATAACTTGTAACTTTCTTAGAAGATTACCATGAACAAGCAAGGCCTTAACGTTGGCTTTTTAAGATGTAGAATTTATATTAACCAGACCTTTACATAGGATTATTGATATTAATTACTGTTTAATGAGGTCTTGATAGTCATATTGTGGGTCTATGAAGTTTTAGATATTGGATATAAATATGTGCATGTGTGGGTCGCCTTCGTATACATTGTCTTTATATGTAATATAATATCCGAAATGGTTTTATGTTTATTTCGTAGTTATTTGTCTATCCTATTACTTAAGCTATTGGTGTTACATGTCGCACCTATAGACTGCAAGTTAAAGCATAAATTTATAGATTTTCTTAACCAGCATGGTTTCAAAAGATGGGCATGAATGTGTGATTGTATCTGCAGGAAGCCTTTCATTTGGTTGAAGATATTTATGGGTGGACGAGCATGGTTAAAAAGATGTTTAAACTATCCTTGACGAACATTGACACTAGCAATAATGGAACAACTACATATTCCAACTCAACACAAAATGAATCGACACAGACATAAACGAAGCTGGATTTAGTGGGCGTTTTCACTTTTCCTATATTTCCTCCTGGGTCTACTCATGGAAAAATAATAAATTTATAATAATGATGGGTTATGGGTTATCTTTTATTCCATGTATTAAGGCTTTGACTTGCAAAAAGAAAAACCATGGCAACAACTCACAGTTATACCCATTTGCATATAATTGGTTAATTCGAGAAATGTTTGATATGTAATGGGTCAAATGGGTAAGGCCGAAAGTTAAACCCATACTATTATCAAAAAGTCTGTTTCTGTTTTGCATCTTAAAATATGCTTTTCATGTTATGTCTTGCTATAAAAACTAATGTTTGATCTATTTTGTTACAGCTTTTATGCACAAGATCAAAACTACAAGAACAGTTCAATGGGTCAGCCTTTGTGATTTCAGCTTCTCAAATGATATATACCTTATGTTATACAGTATGTTTTATGATGCTACTTTCTTGCAATGTACACAAACAATAAAACATCACGTGAATGTTATATGTTTTATATAATTGGATAAAAGTACAGAGGTCGGGTTCGGACTTTAGCTTGGTTAGTTACTTCTCTTTTCGTGTGTTAACTTAAATGTCCATAATGCGTTATTGATGGTTTATTTACATCCGGTTACAATTCGTTAAGTAATACCATGAAGCTAGCCCGCCCATTCGGGCGGGCTATGAAGCTAGTAATGATATATAAGACCATAAAAAATTACAACTTAAAAATATGACATTAAACAAGTTTCAATAATCATAATTTTGCCATCCTATAAAGATAAACAACTAACAATATTTAAGAAATAACTTTTTTTCAATGTTGCAAAAATCGTGAATCGGTAGTCGGGCGGTCGACCACCCTGCAGCGAGTAATCGGTCAAGTCGGGATTAATCGGATTGACATTTCCTGCAATTTTTTGGTATTTCTGGAGACCAAACTAAAAATCTTAACCGATTCAAAGCATGCTATGTTTCCAAACCTCAATAAAAGGCTCCAATTCTGATTATGATGCCCATTGTGCGTTAAAAGTGAAATATACGATCCCCAAATTAAGTAGAATGCCTACATTATTATTATTTTTAAAAAGACCGATTTGCCCGATTCGGCCGATTTTTGACCGATTCGGCCGATTTTTGACCGATTATCGGCCGATTTTTTGACTGCCTAGTGTCGATTTTTTTCCTAGGCCGATTTTCAAAAATCGACAAGGTACTCGACCTATTAACGATTAATCGGCCGAGTTGACCGATTTTTGCAACATTGTTTTTTTTTATTGCGTAAATACTACAAAATATTATATTTGTATATGTGTATATAATATTCGGGCGGAGGGGGGGGGGGGGATGTTATTCTCTGATCCCTGACCCAAACCCGATTAAAATACCCATTTAAACCCCAAACCCACACTGTAATCGGATAAGCATGACCCCCCCTCCAATTAGTTCGGGTTTTGGGTTTTTTTGTCATCCATACATAAGTGCTCTCTTTTTAAAATTCAACTCCGATGAAGGATTTTTTTTTTTTTTTTTTTTTTTTTTTTTTATAAATAAAAAAGTAAATGAATAAGGCTAGATGGCAAAGGCAAAATCTCACTCACCTTAACTACACACTCACACGTGACTCCTTTGCCCACCGTCTCGACTCACACGCGAGTCACACAAACCAAGGGGATTTAAGGTGAACGACTCACCTAGGTGAGATTGTAAAAAAAAGGGGTCCACTTAATTATTTATTTTGTTTGTGAGTGTATGTGGGGTATTTAATGGGATATATTTTTATAAAGTAAGTATTTTAATGAAATTTGATGGTAGAGTAACCTTGTCCGCAAAAAAGTGAGTGAGAGTGAGTCAAAGAGAGAGGAGAGAGAAAGTTGATGTGTCACTGACGTGTAAGGTGATTTGCATGCTTCCTTGCCTTCCGGCCAAAGATTACATGTAATTAAGGGTGTCAATCGGGTTATCGGGTCGGGTCTATCGGGTTTTGAAAAAATAAAAACTAACCCGCAACCCGACCCGATAAGCTATCGGGTCTATCGGGTTGCGGGTTATCGGGTTGGGTCTATCGGGTTATCGGGTTGCTTGTTAAAAAAAAAAGGTAAGGCTGAAAATATTCATATTCATCAATTTGGACGTGCAGCCGCATCTCTTTTTGTTTTTGTTTATACATAATGTTTGTGTATGGATACATGCATAAAATTTTCAAGGATTCATGACATGCAAAATAGTACCAGTAGTTTACGTGTGTGTTTTACAGTCCTGTTGAAATTAGAATGCATGTTTATGTCATTGTTGTAAGTAGTTGATCAGGGGTTATAGTCCAAACTACATAAAATCTTGACATCATCATCTTGCTCTATACCATAAAACTTGTATTCATTACAACTTGATGTTGAAATGATCTTGTTATTTTCGTTCTACGGTCTGATGATACGTAGTTATATAATATGAAAAAAAAGTCAATCAATTGGAATTTGGAAGTGTTGTATGCTACACAGAAATCTTGTATGTTAATATATTAATCTTCAAAAATCCATAAGTTACAAACAAAAAATTCAACTGATGCAAAAAAATGACAAATACCAACTATTAAAAAACATAATAAGTTCTCATACTCGGCAGTCATGCATAAATGACCTTTAGTAGAATAATTAAAGATGTTTAAATATATTAATAGGTCTTATCGGGTTATCGGGTTAACCCGATCACCCGATAACAAACTAGCTAAAACCCTAACCCGACCCAATTAGGCTATCGGGTCTATCGGGTTGACCCGATAAACCCGATAAGGTATATTGGACCCGACCCTATAAGGCCTTATCGGGTTCGGGTCGGGTTCGGGTCGACCCATATGACACCCCTACATGTAATGATAATTTATTGACTTTATTCATTATGTATAACACTTTTTGTAAACCTAATATATATGATATAAATATATATAAGTCTACAAATATTTTGTCCCGCTTTAAATCACGTCTTAAAAAACGTTGTGGTTTCGCAATAATTCACGTGAAACTTGATCATGTCGTCACACTATGTCACGCCTCACGCTATTTATAACCTTAGTTTTTTTTATCATGCCTTATACTGAAAAAATGGGTCATTTGAAAATGACACAAAACTACTCGAAAGTAAAAAAGAATAACATTTCACATTTGGAACATGTGAAATCACTAATTGGTTCTTCATTGGCAATGTATCTTGTGCTCATCTTGTTCTTCAACTTTTTAAAAAAAAAAAAAAAAAAAAAAAAAAAACTAATTTCATAACAAAACCTCACGTACAAACCAAAAAAACCGTTCAAAAGCCCAATTGTAATTTGTAACTACAAAGCCCAAAAACAAATCTTCCTAGTCAGTAGTCACTACAAATAACAAAACCATTTAAAAACTTTTTTTTGGTATTTAAAGATCGAGTAATTTTTATTTTCTTACCTTTATTTTGGTGCTTACCAAATAACAAATCCTCACCATCCATCTAGTTTAATCTAATAGTAGGGATTAACCCAAGATTTATTAGATAAACCTATGTCCAAGTTTTTTTCTTTCTTTTTTATTCATATTTTTTTTAGTCTTTTTCTTTTAATTCACGTTTTTTTAAACTCACGTTTTTTTTTTTTTTTTTTTTTAATTCACGTTATTCACGTTTTTTTTAATTCGCGTTTTTTTCTTCGCTTTCATACGTTTTCGTCCGTTTTCGCCAGTTTTCGTTCATTATTCATACGTTTTCGTCCGTTTTCATACATATTCATCCATTTTCTTACGCTTTCATCTGTTTCATACGTTTTCGTCCGTTTTTAAATATTTTCGGCCGTTTTTATACGTTTCTGAATATCACAAGTGATATTCTGTGATATTCAGATGATCACAAGTGATATTCTGTGATATTCAGAATATAACTTGTGATATTCTAAATATTTTAGTGATTTTCAACTAATGTTTTGTAACATGAAAATCACAATTGATATTCAGGATATCACAGCCAGAAAATCACAAGTGATATTCATAATATCACAAAGTGATAATCAGAATATAACAAAGTGATATTCAGAAAATCACAAGTGATATTCAGAATATCACAAATATATAATTTGAATAGCAGCTACATAGTTTGAGGGTATTTGTTTAATCTTATTTTATTTGCTTATGAGCTTATGTGATTTCGGTTTATGTTTCATAAGCTTAATTTGCTTATTTTGAAACTTATATAAATATGTAAGTTTATATTTACCACGTATAAAGAGAAAATGGTCAAATTTTGGTTTAGAGTTCATACATATTCGTTCATTTTCATACGTTTTCGTCCGTTTTTAAGTGTTTTCGGTTGTTTTCATATGTTTCTGAATATCACAAGAGATATTCTGTGATATTCAGAATATCACAAGTGATATTGTGAGTATCACAAATGATATTCTGAATATCACAAGTGATATTCTGTGATATTCAGATGATCACAAGTGATATTCTGTGATATTCAGAAAATCACTTGTGATATTCTATTCAGATGATCACAAGTTATCACAAGTGATTTTCTAAATATTACAAGTGATTTCAACCAATGTTTTGTAAAATGAAAATCACAAGTGATATTCAGAATACCACAAAGTGATATCCAGAAAATCACAAGTGATATTCATAATATCACAATGTGATATTCAGAAAATCACAAAGTGATATTCAGAAAATCACAAAGTGATATTCAGAAAATCACAGAAAATCACTTGTAATAGTCAGAAACGTATGAAAACGTAAGAAAATGGGTGAATACGTACGAAAACGGACGAAAAAGTATGAAAGCGTAAAAACACGTTTGAAAATAGATGAAAACATATGAAAAATGGACGAAAACGAAAGAAAACTGATGAAAACGGACAAAAACGTATGAAAATGAACGAAAACGTATGAAAACGGACGAAAACTTATGAAAACGGATGAAAATGTATGAAAACGGAAAAAAACGTATGAAAGAGGAGAAAAAAACGCGAATTAAAAAAAACGTGAGTTAATAAAAAAAGCGCGAATTTAAAAAAAAAAAAAAAAAAAAAGAACGAAACGTGTTGTAATAGACTCATGTATGTCATTGACGTAATTTTGTTTTTTTGTAAGAATACTAATGTAACTATGCATGCACTTTTCTAAAGCCATAGATGAAATTCTTCCAAAAATAGTAGTTGTAATAGACTCATGTATGTCATTCCAGAAACAACATGTCAACTGAACATAGACATGTTTTTAAGCAAAATCTATTAGCCATCGTTGTTATTATACAAGTTGATTGTAATAAATATATCGACGAGTCACAAAATGTTTGCTCGAATTTTGTAAATCGATCGATTTACATATTGTATCAGATTTTATAAGGATTTCATAAAGATACATTTTTACGTAAGGAAGTGAGTTTATATTATATAAGTTTTGTGGTAATTATACTCTCTTTTCCTCATTTCAACCCTTCTCGTTAGGTTTTGATTCGGACTTAGTTATCAAACGATTTTTTTTAAACAAACACATAATTTAGGTTTAGGAAAAGCTAAAATTGTCTTCCATTTCTATTGCCAACTCTCACATTGAAGGTACTTAATTAAAAGCTCTTAAAATATTTGCACCATTTGTATCGTGTAACAACCTACTCAATAAAAATTGTAACAAAGATTTATTTGAGAATCAATATATTAAAATATATTATATCATTTTGTATTATTAAGTTGGACTTTTTTTTGTCCATTTGTCGATTAGAGTTTGCGTCAATGTTTCTTAAACTTTGGTGATGACTTCATAACGCATTTGCTTTTTTTATTCATTTATACCGGTGTGTAACATATGGAGTAAAGCATGTTAAGTTATATCTTACATTATACACCATTCATCCTTAAATAAATGTTCATTGTTGATTTTTAAAGTCTTTTTTTATTTATGTTATGTAATACTCGATAAAAAATTATATCAATAAAAATACATTTAAAACTCAATCTATTCATATATTTTGCATCGAGTATTACATAACACAAATAAAATAATTTAAGGTCAAAGTTAAAACAGAAATACTTTAAAAGTCAATAGTGGACACTTATTTAAAGACAGAATGAGTATATTTTTTTGAGCAAAGAGCTTAGAGTGCTAGGTGAGGTGAGACCCAATAACACGTTATTGGTATGCCACCTCAGCGCCATATCATCCCCTCCTAATAACACACCAATAACTAAAACACCCCTCCTTCATAACACACCAATAACATGTTATTGGGTCCCTTTTAGGTCCCACAAAATATACCCACTCACTCACAACACACACAAAAAAAAAAAAAAGAGCAAATGGCGTAAGCCATTGCAATGGCTGAAAACCATTTAAGTGACCATTGGCTTGCGGATGGCTAAAGCAACGGTAAGGGAATAACGTGTTATTGGTTTTGAAATGGTACCAATGGCGTGTTAAAACACACCTCACCGTGCCCTCTTACATTATAAATTGCAAAGATAATTTAGAGACGATGATTTATTTTCCTTATATTAATATACTCCCTTTATTTCAAAATATAAGTTTATTTTAGCTTTTTGAATCCAACTTTTACTTTAAATATTTTTGTTTGTATTATATAATACATGATAAAAGTTATACCAATGAAAATACATTTAAAACTCAAACCATTTATATATTTTGTATCAAGTATTATATAATACAAACAAAAATATTTAAGGTCAAAGTTAGATTCAAAAGGCAAAATGAACTTATATTTTGAGACGAAAGGAGTAATAGCTATATAAAGCAGTCATTCATATCAACAACAACAATACCTAATCCCGTCAGAGCGAGGTATGTGAGAGATGAGATGTAAACAGTCACACATCTACCCGACAGTTAAGGGACTGCATCAATAATGACATTCGACAAGTGTGTGTGTGCAAGCAAACATACAATATATAAAGTGAGTGCGAGGAAAGAGAGACAATGAAATAAACGGAAGTATATAAAGCAAAAACATACAAGAGAGCAAAAACAAATATAGACAAAGAAACAAGGGAGCATGCATGCCAAATTGATGACATAATGTTTTATTTGTTGTGCATAAACTATAACAAATCGGCGTTTTTAAATAAAGAGTTGGAATCTGTTCGAGAACAAAGAAAGCAATACTGAACAAGGCATCTTTCTTAAAGCATATATACCTAAGTTTCCTTTTAAAAAATTATACGATAACATATGTACTGCATGTTTATGTTATTCTGAACAAATTTATTAACTTCTTTATAGGGGCTATTAACTGCTTTGTTGCGACAACAATGGTATCTACACTAATTGCACTACAAATGTTGTTTATGAAGTTCTTAGTAGGATTTGAAAGATTGTACAAGTTGTGTTTATCTATTTCAAGTAACTCATGGTCATGCTTTTTTCTTAATACATATTTTATTATTCTTTTCCAATATATATAAAATTTAGTGATTTTCAGTTTACGAGTTGTTATACTTTTTGTCTCTATCACTTCTGAAATGCGATAATAGTAAACCATTAACAAGAAACATCTTTCTAGGTTCTTTTTTAACTTGCTTAGAATATAAAATACTAATCATATAACTTCGTACATAAACATAATATCATTCATAAGCATCGAAGGTTTTATGAGACATAAGCATGGAAGAAAAGACCTTATGTGTTTGTTTGATGTCGAGGATGAGGGTAATAAAGTTATTTAATGTGTTAACTAATGGAGTATTTAAGTTAAAGTTTTAAGGATTGAAATCACTTAAATAATATTACATCATTCCTTTGGGCATGTGTGAGTGTTTTTAATTTTGAAAATGATATTGACGTAGTTTTGATTTTTGTAACGATATGATGTTAATATAACTGCATGTGCAGTTTTCTAAAAGCATAGATGAAATCCTCCTTAAATGATAATAGTTGTAATAGACTTATGTATGTCATTCCGGATACAAGTATGTCATTTCGGATACAACATGTCAACCGAGCATGTTTTCAAGCAAAATCTATTCGCCATAGTTGTTATTATACAAGTTGATTATAATAAATATATGGACGAGTCACAAAATGTTTGCTCGAGTTTTGTAAATCGATTTACAAATTGTATCAGATTTTACAACGATTTGGATGTGAGTTTATATTATACAAGTTTTGTGACTAATTATACTCTATTTTTTTTTCATTCAAACCGGCCTTCTCGTTAGGTTTTGATTTGGAACTTACTCATCAAATGATTTTATTTATTTATTTTTTTAACCAACACTACACAATTTAGGTATGGTTGCCAACTCTCACTTTGAAGGGTTACTTAAAAGCTTTCCAATTATTTGCACCATTTGTATCGTGTAACAACCAACTCAATAGAAATTGTAACAAAGATTTATATGAAGATCAATATATTAAAATATTTTATCAATTTGTATTATTAAGTTGGACTTTTTTTGTCCATTTGTCGATTAGTGTTTGCGTCAATGTTTCTTAAACTTTGGTGATGGTGACTTCATAACGCATTTGTTTTTTTTATTCATTTATACCAGTGTGTTATTCTGGAGTACCGCAAGCATGCTAAGTTATAGCTTACATTATAAGTTGCAAAGATAATTTAGAGACAATTATTTATTTTCTTATATTAATATAATAGTTATATAAAGTAGTCCATTCATATCAACCATAACAACAATACCCAATTCAGCCGGAGCGAGGTATAAAAGATGTGAAATATAGACAGTCACACCTCTACCCGAAGATAAAAGGACTGCATCCAAAATGACCTTCGCCAAGTGTGTGTGCGTAAACAAACAGACAATATATAAGGTGAGTGCAAGGAAAGAGAAACACTGACATAAACAAGCTCTTTGAAGACGGCCTACAAAAAAATCCGAGGGTGTGCCGATATATGCTTCCGGTTCCTTGGGACTACCTAGCATTCCAAAGACACTGGGTATTGTATTTTTGTTTTTAATCTTTTTCGTTGCTTGCTTGTTGTTTGTTGAGGTCATTAATTTGAAGAAACATGATACTTAAGGCTATTATTATGTCAGGCTATTATGGCTAATATGTAACCTAAAAATCTGATTTGTACAAAAATCTGAAAAACAAATGAAATTAGTATCATTTTGCCCTTTGTGGATAATTAATTAATTAATGGGAAAATGTGAAAAATAGAGGAATAACTCAAATTTTTATCTACTGTGTTGTATTTGTATGTTTCTGATAAGGATAAGAGCCATGCTTTTTTGATCCTCTTTGAATTCATTGTAAAAGTTATTAGCATTTTCATCATAAAAATTAATGAGAAAATGATAAACACAACCGTTTTCATAAAATACACAATTTTTTTTCTAAAAAGCCAAAATACCCAATAAATCCGCAAAGTTTTCACCATTTGCAAGTTTTTCAAAAAATCAAAAACATTTTTATTTCTTTAAAAAATTTCGCAAATGTTTCGATTTTTCAAAAAAAAAAGCGCAAACTTTTGCAAATTTATTCATTTTTCTTCGGTTTTCACGCTTAACTCAAAACATACAAGTTGTACGCACCCCTTTTCTTGTTTTGTGGCTTTTTGATTCACCCAAAAAGGAGTTCGTGTAAGAAAGTTATGGCCAAAATACACAACAACTTTTTCTCGATTAGTTGATGTGGTATTTTGGCCATAACTACCATATACAAACTTATTTTTGCGTGATTCTTCAAAGAGCCACTTGACGAGAAAGGAGATATTTACAACTTACTCGTACTTTGATCCCCATATCTAGTTTTTTTTTTTTCTTTTCCTTAACATTTTTCGTTGATTTGATGGGGCAATATCTCACGTGTTCGTCTCACATGTCCATCCACATTTTTAATATGTTTTACTCGTTAACGATTCTTAGGGCCCGTTTGGTTTGTAGATGGGTTTAGGATTTGGATTTGGATTTAGATTTAGATTTGGATTTTTATTTAATATAGGTTTTAATTAAATGAGGAAAGAGAAATATTTAATAAAAAAATTAATTTTACAATATAAAGAAAAAAGAAATAAAGAGAGAGAAAGAGAGAAAGATATGACATGGGCCCACAAATAAATGTAAAGTAGGGTGGGTGGTGGGGTTTTGTACATGCCTTTAAATTTGGCAATGAGTCACAATTTTTAAATTAAGAAATTCAACCAAACAATGTTTTTCACTCCTACTCCCAATCTCAAATCCTACACCCTCATACCAAACGGGCCCTTAATATGTTCTCTAAGGTAGAGTATATATGAAATGACTGCATCCCAAGATCTTCTACTGTATCATAATATTCTCTGTTGACATGACTGCACCAACTTTTCATTTTTAACCATCTTCTTCTCTATTCAACTTCTTCTCCATCCTCTTCTCTCCATTCCAAGCTGAAAACCCTAAAAGCCAAACAACCAAGCTCAAAACCAAACAACCAAACATGAAAAATGACCCTGAAAACCCACCAAACAAAACCATGAAGACAAAAGCCGGAAAAAAAACAAGAAAAACAAGAGAAAAATCACCTCAAATGGAGAACACAAGAGTTAAAATATCACAAACCACATCTGTGTTTTAACATATATCAGGACTTTTATCCGAGCTTAGTAGTTGATATTAGAAAGCTGTGTATGAATGAAGATATAAAGCTGGAAAAACTAGATGACGGCGAGTACTACTTTATTATTCAGTTGGAAACCAGCAAATCAGACGAGGATGGAGTCCTCACGTATTGGAGAGCATTCGATCTTTACGTGATGGGGGTTGGTGTAAAGAACCACGACATATACTATATGGGGGATGTTCCCATTATTAAAAATGCCAAATCTCTCGGTGGTGTATCATACCGTGATCTCTGTCAAACGGATCTCAAGGTTGGTGTACAAGAATTTGTAAATTCTGTTGAATGCCTCTTATATGGAATCGTCTCGCACAAAGAAGATAAGTTATTCTGAGGGAAATTCATAGCATCGATTTTACTTTTCTTACCGGAATCGGTTAGAAACGACTTCGTTTTCCTTAATATGAGAGATTGTATATATTTTGACGAATACTTGTGGGGTCCTTGCTATACCATAAGTTGTTCTGGGGGAAATTCATAGCATCGATTTTACTTTTCTTACCGGAATCGGTTAAAAACGACTTCGTTTTCCTTAATATAAGAGATTGTAGATATTTTGACGAATACTTGTGGGATCCTTGCTATACCATAAGTTGTTCTGGGGGAAATTCATAGCATCGATTTTACTTTTCTTACCGGAATCGGTTTGAAACGACTTCGTTTTCCTTAATATAAGAGATTGTAGATATTTTGACGAATACTTGTGGGATCCTTGCTATACCTTAGTCAATTCTTGGGAAAAGTATTCGGTAATTGCATATACAAATGACCCGGAGGAGGATGGACTAAAGGCTGATGATATAAAACTCATTGAGAACTTCAAGAAGCGTAGTCCCAAAGCAAATGAGAAGAAGCTCTTTGAAGACGGCCTACAAAAAAATCCGAGGGTGTGCCGATATATGCTTCCGGTTCCTTGGAACTACTTAGCATTCCAAAGACACTGGGTATTGTATTTTTGTTTGTTTTTTGTTTTTAATCTTTTTCGTTGCTTGCTTGTTGTTTGTTGAGGTCATAAATTTGAAGAAACATGATACTTAAGGCTATTATTATGTCAGGCTATTATGGCTAATATGTAACCTAAAAATCTGATTTGTACAAAAATCTGAAAAACAAATGAAATTAGTATCATTTTGCCCTTTATGGATAATTAATTAATTAATGGGAAAATGTGAAGAATAGAGGAATGAACTCAAATTTTTATCTACTGTGTTGTATTTGTATGTTTCTGATAAGGATAAGAGCCATGTTTCTTTGATCCTCTTTGAATTCATTGTAAAAGTTATTAGCATTTTCATCATAAAAATTAATGAGAAAATGATAAACACAACCGTTTTCATAAAATACACAATTTTTTTCTAAAAAGCCAAAATACCCAATAAATCCGCCAAGTTTTCACCATTTGCAAGTTTTTCAAAAAATCAAAAACTTTTTTATTTCTTTAAAAAAATTGGCAAATGTTTCGATTTTTCAAAAAAAATGCGCAAACTTTTGCAAATTTATTTACTTTTCTATGGTTTTCATGCTTAACTCAAAACATACAAGTTGTACGCACCCTTTTCTTGTTTTGTGGCTTTTTGATTCACCCAAAAAGGAGTTCGTAAGAGAAAATTATGGCCAAAATACACAACAACGTTTTCTCGATTAGTTGATGTGGTATTTTGGCCATAACTACCATATACAAACTTATTTTTGCGTGATTCTTCAAAGAGCCACTTGACGAGAAAGGAGATATTTACAACTTACTCATACTTTGATCCCCATCTCAAGTTTTTTTCCCCTTTTTTTTTTATTTTATTTTTTTTTACATTTATCGTTGATTTGATGGGGCAGTATCTCACGTGTTCGTTTCACATGTCCATCCACATTTTTAATATGTTTTACTCGATAACGATTCTTAGGGCCCGTTTGGTTTGTAGATGGGTTTAGGATTTGGATTCGGATTTGGATTTAGATTTGGATTTTGATTTAATATAAGTTTTAATTAAATGAGAAGAGAGAAATATTTAATAAAAAAATTAATTTTACAATATAAAGAAAAAACAAATAAAGAGAAAGAAAGAAAGAAATATATGACATGGGGCCACAAATAAATGTAAAGTAGGGTGGATGGTGGTGTTTTGTACATGCCTTTAAATTTGGCAATGAGTCCTAATTTTTAAATTAAGAAATTCAACCAAAAAATATTTGTTAATACAAATAAGCCGTAAAAACATTTATTTATATTTTACGATCTTCTAATGTTTTGTCGATAACAAAAGTAAAATCATTTTAACGAAACAAATAGAGTACGTAAATAGTTTGAGTTAATAGTTTTCTAACACAATTAAGTTGTCACATAAAACACTAAAACAAGTATAAGTGATTTTATGATTTAGATACATATGTACAACAACTAGTGTTTACATATTGGGTTAAACATATACTTAAAGTAAGTATACTAAAATGGGTAAATACAAGTATATACTAAATGGGTAAAATACTAGCAAATGGTTTTGAACCATAACCCATGGTTTTATATATACCACTTAACCAAGTTCATTGTATCTAGAAAGAAAACCATGGATCAACCCATAACCCATGACCCATGACCCATAACCAAAAATACCCATGGGCAAAGAGGAGCGGACCACGGATCCCTAGCTTTGTGCTAGCCGGATCCCTTGTGGTGTAGGGATCCGTGGGATCCGGGGAACAGAAGAGAATTTTCTCTATAAATAGAGAGCCATTTCTTTCTCTCTATACATGGTTTTTCACACATACTTCCCCAAAGTATTCTAACCCTCTAACCTCAGATCTAAGTGATCTATGTAGTTTGTCTTTTGTTTTTGTGTGATCTACTAGGTTCCTCTTAAAGGAGAGATCACCACCTCTTGAAGACGTGCAAGCTCAAGTCCATGAGTTGCCATGCTTCGTCATCATCAAGACTACTAAGGTTCTCTTGTTGATAGTTCTTCCTTTCTCCATAGATGTTGGGTTGAAGGCATTAGTGAAGAATGCCGAAAGTGTCAAGATGAAAGCATTAGTGAAAGGTGCTCATCATCCGTGTCAAAGCATTATTGAAGGATGCTAAAGGTGTCAAGACGAAGGCATTAGTGAAGGGTGCCAAACGTTGTGTCAAAAGCATTAGTGAAGGATGCTAAAGGTATCAAGACGAAGGCATTAGTGAAGGGTGCCAAGCGTTGTGTCAAAGGCATTAGTGAAGGATGCCAAAGGATCAAATCAAGTAGCATTTGGGGAGAATGCTTAGGTCGTATAATCGATGAGGTGCATCGTTATACATATGTGTATTTGTTTATCTACAAGGATGGTGATATCCTTGATGGTGTTGTAACAAGGAGTAGATCTCCTTGAGATTAGGTGTTGTGTCGTGAAGGTGTAGTTCACCTAAGGTGTGAAAGAACTAAGGTGCTTAGCCTAGTACCTAATAAAGGGTAGGCGACGTTGTGATAGGATTAGTTCTCCTAAGGTGTGAAAGAACTCGGTGGTTAGCCTAGCACCGTATAAAGGGTAGGCGGCGTTGTGTTAGGTGTGGTTCGCCTTGGTGTGAAAGAACTCGGTATTTAGCTTTGTACCGGAAAAAGGTTAAGCGACGTTGTGAAGGCTTCTCCGCCACAAGGAGTTGGTGTAGTGCTTACGAACTCTCGAGTAGGTGACTCGGGGAGTGGAGTAGGGCAAGGAAGGTGTCCTTGTAGCCAAACCACTATAAATAACTTGTGTTGTGGTGATGTGCTTCTTACTCTTTATATTTCATTTCACGTTTATATATCCATCTATCAACGTCCAACATAAACAATCAAATGGATTGACATAAGTCGATCTAAATATTTAAAAGGAAGTTTTAAATTGGTAAAACTATTCAACCCCCCCTTCTAGTTTTCCACAATATTTTTTACTCCAACTCCCAATCTCAAATCCTACACCCTCATACTAAACGGGCTCTTAATATGTTCTCTAAGATAGAGTATATATGAAATGACTGCATCCCAAGATCTTCTACTGTATCACAATATTCTCTGTTGACATGATTGCACCAACTTTTCATTTTTAACCATCTTCTTCTCCATTCAACTTCTTCTCCATTCCAAGCTGAAAACCCTAATAGCCAAACAACCAAGCTCAAAACCAAACAACCAAACATGAAAAATGACCCTGAAAACCCACCAAACAAAACCATGAAGACAAAAGCTGGAAAAAAAGAAGAAAAACAAGAGAAAAATAACCTCAAATGGAGAACACAAGAGTTAAAATATCACAAACCACATCTGTGTTTTAACATATATCAAAACTTTTATCCGAGCTTAGTAGTTGATATTAGAAAGCTGTGTATGAATGAAGATATAAAGCTGGAAAAACTAGATGACGGCGAGTACTACTTTATTATTCGGTTGGAAACCAACAAATCAGACGAGGATGGAGTCCTCACGTATTGGAGAGCATTCGATCTTTACGTGATGGGGGTTGGTGTAAAGAACCACGACATATACTATATGGGGGATGTTCCCATTATTAAAAATGCCAAATCTCTCGGTGGTGTATCATACCGTGATCTCTGTCAAACGGATCTCAAGGTTGGTGTACAAGAATTTGTAAATTCTGTTGAATGCCTCTTAACAAAATTCAAATTTTACAATAAAGCACTAGAGACATATAAAATCAAATTTTACAGAGGCAATATATAAGAAGAAAAAAAATAAAATACAAAACAATCAAATTTATAAGCATTGAAAATGCAAAAGCATACAAGAATAAAAATAAAATAAAAAATAAAAACATGCATAAAAGCCATAAAGCTATCTAAGGGATACATACATACGAGCAAAATAGTGGATAGAGCTAAACAAACATACAAAGGCGAAAACGCATAAAAGCATAAAAAAACCTACATACATGAACTCTAAAAGGCTAAAAGGGTCTACAATAAAGCTACAATGCAACTCTACACCTATGCACCCTACTCATATACCCTAATCCAAGTTTTTCACGCGTTCTTATTAGAGGTTATGTTCTCGGACAATTGGAGCTCATTCAGGTCAAGTTTCAGTCTGTTATCCCACCTGAGCTTTGATTTACCCTTTCTCCTCAAGCCATCGACGATTATAAACTTCACTCTCCTGAAAAGTGCTGACTCTGGTCTCCTATTGACATGCCTAAACCATCACAATCGTCCTTTTCTCATCTTGTTGATTATATTCGCAACTTGGAGTTTCCTTTGAAAAACTACATTCGGGATCATGTCTAATATATTTTTACCACAAGTCCACCTTAACATCCTTATTTCCGCTACTTTCATCTTACTTGCTTGAGTCTTCGATAACGGCCAGCACACTGACTCGTACAAAACATTTGGCCGAATCGCCACTCTATAAAATTTACCTTTTCATGCTTTAAAAGGACGTTCTTGTCGCAAAGGACTCATGTGGCCGCTCTTCACTTCAACCATCCAAAGTAGTCTCAATACTTTCAAAAAGATATGTTGAAATAAAATGACACACAATTTGTAATGGCTGTCAGATCGAGATCCCACCTGAGATCGTTTTGTTTTAGCAAGATCGAAATTGTAAGGTCGGATGAGATCGTAAGATCCTACCAATTTGTCATCTTGAACTCTTTTACGTTTCTACTTAACGTTAATAATGAATTGAGTAAAAGGCAAAAGTCGTCCTTGTGGTTTGGTCAAATTGCATGTTTCGTCCTTATCTTTTCGAAAGTGCAGGCACCGTCCTTATGCAGAATTTATGAGTGCGATTTTCGTTCTTGGCCAAAGTGAAATGACTAAATTATACTTGTCTTCTTTCACTCTATTTAAATTGAGAGGCTGGGCATATTAGTCATTTTACTTTGGCTAGAGACAAAAATTGCACTTGTAAGTTTTTCACATAGACGGTGCTTGCACTTTCGAAAAAACAAGGACGAAACATCCAATTTGGCCAAACTACAAGAACGAATTTGGCAATTTACTAGGAATTTATATGATATCTGTTAGTCGACCCATTAGTTAGTGTTAGTCGACTCTTTAGTTGTTGGGCTAAAACACTGCAACAATATCCTCATATAAAAGTTCAAACTTAAAACACCGTAATGATAGCGATTAAGTGGGATAAGAAAACACAAAATAAGTTTTAAGAGTCTCAAAATACATGAGTCATAATGCCAAAATATTAACGCATGAGCCATCAATCTATAATATGCAGCAGAGCATTAACTTACGACCTAGAGAGACTAGAGTGATTGAAAAATAAGCATCGTATGTATAAGACTATTATAACCAAAATGTAAACTATGGTGTAACATAACACCAGTCAATTTTACGTACGATCATACGATCCTACATTTCGTACGATCCTAGACCGATCTTATAAGTTTTTGGCTTGTAGAATCGTAAGATCGTAGGATCAACTCACGATCTTGACATCCTGTAATTCAATAAATACCATAATATACATCTAAATAGAGTGTAGACGCATCACATCAATTAAACCAAGATGCCATGTTCTTTTTAGTGAACCGTTCATGGTTCGTTTTATACTAAGGTGCAAATGCAAACACTAACACATGCAATATCTAACAAACATATAGAATACAGTGAATAACAATACAAAACGCAGTGTAAAAGTTGATATACTTATGATTTATCAGATGACGAGCTCAATTATATTGTAAAGATGAGATGATCGATCTTTAAATAATCAAAACTAAAATTCCTAAAACCGATGAACAAATTATAATTAACGCCATGTCATCTAAAAAAAACTAACTAGAAAAACAAAAGAAAAACACAAAAAGCTACAATAAGATGTGATTTTGTTCCAATTCTTAGCACCACAAAATTTCAAGAAAATAAGTTTGTCAAAAATATTTCAAAGTTTATACGGAGTATATCTATTTAAAAATAAAAAATGTTTAACGTGATGAAATAATTTATTTCATTTCGCTATTAATCACTTTTGAGATATTTTATTCATAAAAGTTGAAATTGAGTATTGAATATAATAATAAGTTCCAAATTTCTTCAGTTGGTAAAAATTGTCTAAATTGATTTATGTACTATTGCTTATATTGTGTAAATTTAACACTTCGATTGATTAATAGATTCTTCTCTTCTCATATATGTATCTGGCCCATTTTGTGTCAATGTCATCACAAGCGTTTTTTTTTTTTTTTTTCACCCCACAAAATCCACGCTGTTCGAAATTACTTGTTTAGAAATTAGATGGAGTGTTGTACGTACGGTTACATAAATGTATTGTCACCATGCGTAAAGTTATTATAAATATATATCATGTCAGTTACTTTGTTTCTTTGCAAAATACTAAAAAGCATGCTACGTGCCTAGGTATAAACTGGCTAATACATGCTGTTTTATTTTATGTATATAGTTGCCTAAAAAATAAGTCTATATGGTTTGCCTCAAAAAGTCACATAAATCATTGCGTTTGTTAACAACTACCATTAGGTAGTTAGCTCCTTTCGTTCAATTTTCTTTCTAAATTCAAAATCTAAACACAAACCTTACCTAAAACAATAAACAACTCCCACTCTTAAAATATGTGAGTCAATATTGATCTGCCTTTTTAAATTTGGAGAAAGTATAACAAATAGCTACTCATATTTGTTTAATTTCTAATTGATTTGACAATCACATTTTATAATCAAATTATTTGAACATATATTGAAATTATATAAATTACTCAACCACCTCAGTTTTGCATAAGATTTTTAATTTAATTTTCGTAAAATGATCAATTTTAAAAAATATCATCCAGGTCTAACAATCATTTCTGAACTGTTTATTGGTTATATTAAATTATATATACTATATATAAAGAGTGAATGATATAACTTTTAAGTTTAGTTAAAACTCTATATAAACCGTGAATAGTAAGTTAAAAAAAAATGCAATGGTTCGCAAAATTTGACAACATTCACACATTTTACCAGATTAAAAAACAAACAATGTTATATGATTAAGATTCACATTTTTGAAGCACCTCTTAACACTAAAATGTGATAGTCATATTCAAACATAAAATATGTTAATGAAACAAACAACACCTTAGTATTTTTAACAAATCCTTAAAATTTGTAATTATGAAACCTGAATGACGTATTATGGTTATAATCAACAAAATTAAAGTCTCAAAAGCATAAATAGGTATATCTTGCTACAATCGATTATCAATGACAATTTTTATTGCTGACGGGATGTCACATAAGATAAAAGACTACGGTGGACAGAAAATAGGTAAAAGAAAATTGTGTATGGTAAAAAAAGGTAACAGTGTACGTGCATATTGGAACTTAATTTGAAGATTTGTAACAAAATATGAAGCAAATTTTAGTTTAGGTATTAAGCGGGACATGACATCATGACTATTTTATGACCTAACCCGAAGAAGAAATTATATAAAAATCAACTCCCAACAATTTCTACTTAATTAAATGTCACCTCCCCTAGCAATCAACATTATAAGCAACTGCTACAAGTTTACTTTATTTCCTTAAATGCAAGTCATTCTTGTTGAAAGCACATTTAGTATCACTTCACTATAGTGTAAAAAATGTATGATCATATATTTGCTAGAAGTTTTAGCAAGAATGAGCAGAAAAGATTTGGAAATTGTGCATATGTTATATGCATTTTTGTTGTCTTCAGTCTTTGTACTATTTTTAGGCCCAGCTTCCACCTATCAATTTGTAAGTTCATTTGTCAACTCATTTTGTAAGTTGACATGCATCTTCTGTTTAAACCAAACTCTAATCCCTTAACTTCGTTTGCAGTGAACCGGGAAGTGCCCACAAGTACCGTTCTAGACACGGTTATCCTAAGCACATCTGAAGTGGAGGAAGAAATAGGAAGATCAGAAGGAAAATTGAATCTAGAGCCGCCAAGTGCCTCACGTGTCGATTACAATAAAAGTAGAAGTTCGCATGCAGCTACATTGGATGAACCACCATGCGTTAATCGTACGAGTAGTAAAAATGGTTCTGAGCCATTGGGTGAACCAGCACGTATACCTCCATCTATAACTAGAAATGATAGTTTCCAACTGGGAAACTCATTAGGTATGATTCTTCATATTTAGTTGCCACATGTGTTTACAAATTTGTTTTGTAAAATTGTGTGGGTGTTGCATTTCTCTAATTTGAAACCGTCAAAGAGTTTTCGTTACCTGCAAAATACTACATACCGATGTTGTGTTCATACACTCAAATACCCGATTGATGTATTGCATTACGAGAAATATAGTGTGTCGTTAATCTAATATGATAGATATAATTACAGATAAAAACATGCAAGGAACACACACGTTGAGTAATATGTAATTTAGACTGCTTGGAAAACTTTTTTTTTTTTTTTTAATACCTGAATCTTTGTCCGTGGACACTTATTTTAGACGGGGAGAGTATCTTTTAGAAAACTATTAACTGATTATGTTATATCCAAAAAAAATTAAAACTTATGTGTTACTTTTATTTTCAGATTGCAGCTTTTCTGAAGCGTTATCAGATTATTGCAATATCAAAGGGGTGATTAGAATTCATGGGCGTAACTCCACCATTTTTACTACCAATTTAAATGGAAATAAGTCGTGGATCATAAAACCATACCCTAGAAAAGGAAGCGAGGCCATGAAATCAGTTCGAGAATGGATGATAAAACCAGTAAATAGTCGAGATATGCCAAGTTGCACAACGACTCATGTTGATCCTGCAATTCTTTTCTCGATAGGTGGTTATTCAGGAAACCTTTTTCATGATTTTTCAGATATTATAATTCCATTGTTTACAAATTCACGAACTTTCAATAGAAAAGTGAATCTTCTTGTGACGAATACTAAAAGTTGGTGGATTCCGAAGTTTCAAAGGTTACTAAACCAACTTTCAGATCATCAAGTTGTCGATATTGATAATGAGAATCAAATACATTGCTACCAAAACATGATCATTGGCCTTAGATCATACAAAGAGTTAGGCATTGACTCATCAAGGTCGATAAATGGGTACAACATGAAAGACTTTCGAGACTTCTTGCGGTCTACTTATTCGTTGAAAAGACCAGAAGTGATAATGCTAAAACCAGAAGATGACAGAAGGCCTCGTCTAATGATAATATCGAGAAAGAGGACTAGAAGACTACTAAACGAAGCGAGTATTGTGAAAATGGCTCAAAAGATTGGGTACGAAGTAATATTGGCGAATTTAACTCTTACTACTAATCTTTCAAAATTCGCACATATTGTGAATTCTTGTGATGTTTTCATGGGTGTACATGGAGCCGGACTAACCAACATGGTGTTCCTGCCGGACCATGCTGTAGTGGTGCAAGTGGTGCCCCTTGGTGGAATCGAGGGGATCGCAAAAACAGATTTCGGGGAGCCATCAAAGGAGATGAATTTGAGGTACTTGAAGTATAGTATAAGGGTGAAAGAGAGTTCATTGTCTACACAATACGCAACGGACGATGTTGTTTTAAGAGATCCAATAGCGATACACAAACAAGGGTGGAATGCACTTAGGGATACCTATTTGATTAAACAAAATGTAAAGCTTGATGTTCGGAGGTTTAGGTCGACATTGTTAAAAGCTTTAAAGCTTTTACATCGTTAGATGTCAATGCATATATGTAGATGTGTTAGGAGCTATTTAATGGTTGATGGGTCTAAACTACAGTAAGTTTGTGTACATGTTTGTACATTGTTTTCAAATTTTAATAATAAGAATAAGTAAGATATGAATAATAATCAATAATTTGATTATTAATCGCCCTCCTCTAAACGATACCTTTGGACCCAATGCTCATTGCCGCACAACCATCGCTCACAGCCTCACATGAAACGGTCACAAACGAAATACGTTCGTCGAGATGGAAAGAAAGCATACTTTTTGACTTTCTTAAAAAACCTACAACAAAACCAAAACATATGCCAACAGAAGCACTTATATATTGATTATATATTGTTGGGTTTAGTAAATATCCAAACCTCTTATGTCTGGGATTTAAATAGAAAATATCCTAAGTGTTTAATCCTTTAAACACTAACAAGTCACTGAGCGCATAGTCTCTCAGTGAGCTGTCTTCAGGATACTCAGTAAGAGACAAAGAAAAAGTCTCTCCACTTAGTAATGCGGAACTTAAGGGGTGAAGATTGAGTCAAGAAGAAGATGGTTGATTCAGTGAGTGATGGCAATAACTCACTGAATCCCGAAACTCCTCACCAACTACTAACACTGAAGACAAACTAAAGACTGAAGACTGAAGGCTATGAAGACTCAAGAATGAGCGGGATAAGGCGAGATAAGTTTGAACAGATAAGACGTCCTTATCAACCAAAGTCAACTTTCCTTGAATCGTTAACTATCAGGATCAGTGTCATCACTGACAAGAAGAAAGCAGCCTTGTCACTTGCCCAATATAGCCAATGTAAACATAGACAAAATACATCAGTATTTTGTCTTCTGTAACATGTCAGTTTATCCTCTAGGAAAGAGTTAAAAACCATACTTGTATAAATAACATAAGAGTTGGAGTAGAAGATTTTAAGCTTGTGGATTAATTGTAAAACACACACACAAGCCATCTTTCACTCCTCCAAATACAACTCTGTCCCTGAGATAGCTCAGTGGTTCCTTTGTAGTTGTGCTCAGACTTAGCCTGAGCTTAGTGAGGAGATACCATACTTGTCATTTCAATCCCAAGTACTATTCCGCAAGTACTTGGGTAATGTATTCATTTTTATTCACTTCTAATAAAGAATATAAACGTTGAAAATTTATCAGTGTGTTTTTACTTACTTGATTTCAGTCATTATTCACAATCTGGTTGTTTATTGCTTTCAACTGTTTTTAATACGATTGTGAAACGGGAACAACAAGTGGTATCAGAGCCAGATTTGAAGATCACACACAAATTATTTCTGCAACAAAACGCTGTCAATTTTTTTTTTTCAAACCCAAAAATACTTGTGTGATCTTCAAATCTTCAACCTGTTTTAACAAAATCTTCTCTGTAAACATTTACAAAAGATTTTTCTTCACCAAAATCAAAAGGTTTTCAACTTGTTGATTGTTCTTATCAAATATTTTCTAAAACCCTAAAAAATCTTTCAATAGAAATGGCAAGAACACAAAGCCTTTATTTTGCACCTCAGTGGGTGAGGGATCTTGAAAATATGGAATTTAAAACTAATAATGTTATAGGCAATTTCGAATACCCCCCCTGATGTCGAAGCCTATAAGGGAATCATGAAATTTTTATTCAATTGCCCACTTAAACATGCCTTTACTCAGTCCCCTTCTATATTGTACCAAAACCTCCTCAGGGAGTTTTGGGCAACAGCTGTGGCCTATGACCCGACACCCTCTACTGATGAGACTGACCTCAGACCACTCAGGGAGTATCTCATCAAATTCAGTCTACGGGCAAAAGTAAGTCACCCTGGACTATAAAACATTTTGTACATCAACAGGGCTGGGCTATAATTCTGGTAACTATGTTGCTCATCCTGAACCTTCCACAGTTAAGGATGGGTTAAAACAAATTGTTTCAGATCCAAAGGTTTTGGACAGAACCCAGTCACCAAGAACTCATTTCCCGCGGCTTGGAAGATCCTGTTCACATTTGTAATTCAGGTTCTCGGTGGGAACCACTCATCCACTGAACAAGTTAACTCTATTCAGTTGATGGTGGCATATTGCTTGATGACAATGATTACTGTCGACATAGGGGAGATCATTTACAGTGATCTCGTAACCAAGCTACTCAGCAAATCTAGGGCGAAATATGTTTCGTATCCTAGGTTTGTCTCATGCGCTTTACAAGTGTTACTGGGTTGCAATTATCCTCAGGAATACAAATCGTGCTTTACGGTATCCGAGTCAATCAAATTTTCAAAAGACCCATTCCAAGTCACTGAAATTGAATTGGCGGCCCATATGGTTGCTTGTAAACAACCAGAGGGACTCGTGTCTCCAAACCCGCTCCCAAAAAGAAAGGGAAGTCTCGGCTGGGACTAAGACCAAACCTAAGTCTCAGGGCCCTGAGGCTTCTGGAGCACAGCCTAAAAGGCAAAGAAAGCCCCAGACTGATTTGCCACCCAAAGGAGACCAAACATCATTCACCCCGGTGACAACGAAGGACACTGATACATCACAGTCAGTGCCATTGGTCCCAACTACTACTCCCCAAGATCCAGAGGGAAACAAACCACCCGCTGGTAGGGGAGCGCCTTCTACACTGCCCAAGGAGGACATTCGCCAATCACAGCTTTTGTCTGAGGGCCAAACGAATGATCCCAAAGACTCAGGGGGAAACACACAACCCACTGATAGGGATCTCACAGCCACTGCTTCTAGAGATAGCAATGGGAATAACCCACCAGTGCTTGAAGGAGCATAGGGGGACAAAGACTCATATGGACATATACCACCCGCTGATATGGAACCCATCACCACCACTGGCCTGTTAACTGTTGCTGAGGTTACTGACATATTATTCTATGATGAAGAGCTAGCTGACAGTGAGGAAAAAATACTTTCAGCAGGAGAAGAAATGGACGTTGATGTTCAAACTCAAGAACAAGAGCATTAGTGTTGGGATTCAGAAAGTTAAAGTACTGAAGAGTTAAACTGTAACACCCCCAAAATTTCATAGCGGAAGCGTTCGGGTCATGGGGTGCTACTAAATCAATATACACAATACAAGGTAATAAAGAATGGAAATTCTATTCCATTTTCAAAATATAGATTAATTTAAGAAATTAGTTTTACATCATTGTTTCAAAGTGCGGAAGTAAAGCCCATAAAAATATATGTTGTCCCATTAAAATTTGTATTAAAATGTTTGGAAACACTTCGGATGCCAGTCTTCAACGAATGCCTTTGCCATTGCCCACGCCAATAAGTAAACCTGAGAAAAACATGCTAAAATGTCAACACAAAGGTTGGTGAGTTCATAGGTTTAATTTAAAATATTCAAGTTGGACCATAGTTGTACATATAAGCATCTCCGTGAATGATACTATATGCAGTAAAAATCTATTATGCTAGTACCAAGCTCATGCAACCGAAACTACGACAGTGTGCATGCATCTAGAAGCATTATATATAAGGGCCCGACAAGTGTATTTCCAGTACACTCGTAATCGATATGATATACGTTCGACGTTTGCCTATCCGGTCAAACTCGAACGGGGGTGTCATCCCCAATAGATCTATTCATAACAATCGTGCTTCCCCAAAGGGAATTGACGGTAGCATAGTGGGATTCAAGGTTGTTTCACATAATAGTGTTTTTAGTTTCAGGTCCGAAAAGAGTTTTGCATGTTTCTCACCCCATAGTTTTATAAATCAAGTAAATAAGAGTAAAAGTGGAGCTATAAACTCACCTTAGCAGCTCGGTGAATAAGTCACAAAGAGATCAAGTAACAAGTGGCTCTAACACGCAACCTATATTAGTACAACAAGTTTAGTCTTTATTCATGTCTAAGACTCGATAATGTTTAAGAAAAGTTTTCAAGTGTTTGTTGTTGTTGTTGTTTGCTTGTGTGACAACATTTAAGTTTAAGTAGTTTTATAAAAGTTTAAATAAAAATAAGTTACGTTTATAAGTTATAATAGTTTTTAGAAAATTGTGTATGACCCGCATATATATATATATAAATATATATATATATATATATATATATATATATATATATATATATATATATATAATATATATATATATATTTTAAGTGTTATGCGGCGACTAAGTGTCATAATTAATAACAAACCATTGTTGTCTTAAAACAAACTTCGTTTAGTTTTTAACTAATGATTCAAGATGAAGAGTTGATTATATTTTATTATCCGTTTTTAGAATATGTTTATAAAGTATGTTAAATAAGCTTAAGGTATGACGCAATTTATATTTTCTTATAAGTTGATACATGACCTAGAGTTATAGGTTTAGTGATTATAAAATATGTTTAGCGAATGAGTTTATGTCGAAATAATGAGTCGGCAACGAATAGACGAGTGAGTCGTGAACGAGGCGCGAGATAGGCGACGAAAATGAGTAACTTGACTCAATTTGTATCAAATCTGAGTATACATTATATGACACCATTTGTTATAAACTTTGTTATTATTAATCTAATGTTTATGGAAGTAAAATGTTTGGAAAGCTTTGCTTAGTGTATTATGCACTCAAACACACCCTTTAGTAATAAGAGTGGGTTTCAGCCCAAAAGGAAAACAATTACTTTATGGCCCGTTGGGCCTCAGCACTAGCTCATAAACATAAGCCCAATATCAAACAAGTTTTACAAATTAAATTTTATCAACCTATGTTCCAGAGGAAGAAGGAAATTTTATTTTTCATATGGGTGTTTATACTCATTTTGTTTATGCGCTAACATCTCAAAGTGGGAAACTAGCAAGGTTTTAATCACTTCAATATTTAACACAAGATTGTAAAACAAATATAACGCATCTTGGCCACACCGAGGCTCGAACCCGAGACCTCTTAGTGGTGATGGTATCACAAGAAGGGGCAGCAGGGGGGTTCGAACTTGGATAAAAAGGGAAACAAGAGCTAAACTAAAACATCAACTAACAAATCCATTAACTCATTCCATAACTCAAAATTTAAACGAAACCGCAACTGTTTGACTCAAGCATCAAACGAACATGATTAACCCAACCAAAATAAAAGAAATCAAGTTAAGCACTTCTTATAACCAATAAGCCAATCTTTGTTTTATTATTATTTTTATTTTTTTTTAAACAAGAATTAACACTAACAACCAATATCGATTCCCAGAAAATATATACGTATCAATCTTTAAAAAAAATTTGCTGATTCAATGACAAAATAAATTAACCAACAACAACAACATAATAACAATATCAACAGTTTTTCACCACTTTATACTTCATTCGCCATAATAAAAATTCAATCAGTAATAAAAAAAATATATATATATTCAAATTACAAAAATGTAATTACAAACTCAGTAAAATGAAATATCAAGAAAATATGTTCTTACAATAAGTTTGGTGGGTCGAGTGGGTATGAAAACCGAACACCAAAAGCTCAATTGGAAGGGACTCGAGATGAATTGGAGCAATTAACCACTTGGGAACCCTTCCTTATGCATCCAATAACAAAACCACTAAGCTAATTTTAAAAACCCCTTTGTTTGGTATGAACCCTAATTTTTGTGATTCGTATGGGATGTGAGTAAAAACTGTGAAAATTGAGTCTCTAATTATAGAGATAGTAGAGGAATGGAGCTTCTTGTCTTTCTTGGCCTCGTACTTAGGGTATCCCTACTTCTGGCTCTCGTCTTTCTTCCACAGCCACGCCTCAAATTTCATGTGATGTCTAGGTGAGTAGGTGATTGTTTATGGAAGTTAGACATGGTGAATATGTGGGTTGAATCCTAAAAGAAAGGAGATAACACCATTCTTGTGTTTATGTTTCTGGTTGGTGTTGACAAGAGAGAGAGAAAAAGAACAGGGAAAACGATGGGTCATGAAACATGTGGGAATAAAGGTTTGTATTTATTTTGTTTTATTATTAGACATAGTATAGATTGTACCCCGTGTTTTGTCGAATCCTCGAGTAAACGTACTCTCCAGGTATCCGAAAAATATAAGAATTATATTTTTGGAAGCGTCTTCGAAAGACTGATATAAAATTAATGTCGTCGGCTTTGCTAGTTTATTTTTATATTTTTAACTGTAACTGGTCGCGATTATAGGTTGAAAAGAAAGAAAAAAAAATCTAGACGCGAAAAATTAGTAGGGAAATTTACGAGTTGTTATAGTACCCACCCCTTAAAAGAAACCACGTCCACGTGGTTTAAGACGCGAGAATCGTCGAGGTCGATACAGTGAAGAGATGTGAGCATTTATACTCTTAAAATGTTACGTGGAAATGTGACGTGGAAAAGGGGTTAGTCGTTCAAGAAAGATTCGGTGACGTGAGGCGATAGTGAATAATATATAAATGATTCATTAAACGGAATACAACGCGGTTTCGTAAAAGGGTACGATAGTTGAGTTCAAAACAGAAAGAACAGAGTCGTATGACGTTACGAAGGATAGAGCATAATAGTGAAATAAGAGATTGTGACCAGTGACAGAGGTGGTTTAAATATATGTGTGAAAATAATATAAAGCAAGTAGTTGTATGTTACATAAAGAAATAACATAGAAGCAATTATGGAAGCATAGCATAGTGCGATATTGTAATAGTGGGCATGTTATACAGTTTAACATAGAGGGGTAACAAGTCTAAGCATTCGTAGTCTACTCTACACTATCCTTAAATTAATTATTCCTTAATTTCATTCAGTTTGTTACATCAACATTATTCTCATTTAAACTTCGCGACCCAATCAAACAAGAACAACCTTAAAGTTTAAATGAGAGTAAGCATATACACATTTAAACTTCGCGACCCAATCAAACAAGAACAACCTTAAAGTTTAAATGTGAGTTAATTAAGAAACTTAATAATTTTGAGAGATAATTAATTTAATTCAAATAAGAGTTTATACGAACCTAAAATACAATAGTAACACATAGCACGACTACATCGTGTAATAGTAGGCAAGGCATGGCAGACATTGGCAGCTGTGGCGGCGTTGAAGTGTTTTTAAGGAAATGTGGTTATAGTTTAGGTTTTGAAAAATACCTAATTCTCTATAACCTTGGCTCTGAATACCAATCTGTAACACCCCAAAAATTTCATAGCGGAAGCGTTCGGGTCATGGGGTGCTACTAAATCAATATACACAACACAAGGTAATAAAGAATGGAAATTCTATTCCATTTTCAAAATATAGATTAATTTAAGAAATTAGTTTTACATCATTGTTTCAAAGTGCGGAAGTAAAGCCCATAAAAATATATGTTGTCCCATTAAAATTTGTATTAAAATGTTTGGAAACACTTCGGATGCCAGTCTTCAACGAATGCCTTTGCCATTGCCCACGCCAATAAGTAAACCTGAGAAAAACATGCAAAAATGTCAACACAAAGGTTGGTGAGTTCATAGGTTTAATTTAAAATATTCAAGTTGGACCATAGTTGTACATATAAGCATCTTCGTGAATGATACTATATGCAGTAAAAATCTATTATGCTAGTACCAAGCTCATGCAACCGAAACTACGACAGTGTGCATGCATCTAGAAGCATTATATATAAGGGCCCGGCAAGTGTATTTCCAGTACACTCGTAATCGATATGATATAAGTTCGACGTTTGCCTATCCGGTCAAACTCGAACGGGGGTGTCATCCCTAATCGATCTATTCATAACAATCGCGCTTCCCCAAAGGGAATTGACGGTAGCATAGTGGGATTCAAGGTTGTTTCACATAATAGTGTTTTTAGTTTCAGGTCCGAAAAGAGTTTTGCATGTTTCTCACCCCATAGTTTTATAAAGCAAGTAAATAAGAGTAAAAGTGGGGCTATAAACTCACCTTAGCAGCTCGGTGAATAAGTCACAAAGAGATCAAGTAACAAGTGGCTCTAACACGCAACCTATATTAGTACATCAAGTTTAGTCTTTATTCATGTATAAGACTCGATAATGTTTAAGAAAAGTTTTCAAGTGTTTGTTGTTGTTGTTGTTTGCTTGTGTGACAACATTTAAGTTTAAGTAGTTTTTGAAAAATTATTGGCTATAATTGGCTTTCGGAAGTGCTTAAGTAGAGAAAGTATCACAAATGGTAAGTCTTTGGTTCGTCAGTAACCCGGAAGACAATGTACGGAAAATATCACATATAAATAGTAAATGTATTATAGAAATTTCACTCAAAGTATATATATCTATATATAACTATCATTAGTTAATAAGAAAATTATAAAAGTTTAAAGAAAAATAAGTTACGTTTATAAGTTATAATAGTTTTTAGAAAATTGGGTATGACCCACATATATATATATATATATATATATATATATATATATATATATATATATATATATATATATATATATATATATATATATATATATATATATATATATATATATATATATATATATATATATATATACATATATATATATTTTAAGTGTTATGCGGCGACTAAGTGTCATAATTAATAACAAACCATTGTTGTCTTAAAACAAACTTCGTTTAGTTTTTAACTAATGATTCAAGATGAAGAGTTGATTATATTTTATTATCCGTTTTTAGAATATGTTTATAAAGTATGTTAAATAAGCTTAAGGTATGACGCAATTTATATTTTCTTATAAGTTGATACATGACCTAGAGTTATAGGTTTAGCGATTATAAAATATGTTTAGCGAATGAGTTTATGTCGAAATAATGAGTCGGCAACGAATAGACGAGTGAGTCGTGAACGAGGCGCGAGATAGGCGACGAAAATGAGTAACTTGACTCAATTTGTATCACAAATCTGAGTATACATTATATGACACCATTTGTTATAAACTTTGTTATTATTAATCTAATGTTTATGGAAGTAAAATGTTTGGAAAGCTTTGCTTAGTGTATTATGCACTCAAACACACCCTTTAGTAATAAGAGTGGGTTTCAGCCCAAAAGGAAAACAATTACTTTATGGCCCGTTGGGCCTCAGCACTAGCTCATAAACATAAGCCCAATATCAAACAAGTTTTACAAATTAAATTTTATCAACCTATGTTCCAGAGGAACATAAGGGTGTTTATACTCATTTTGTTTATGCACTAACATCTCAAAGTGGGAAACTAGCAAGGTTTTAATCACTTCAATATTTAACACAAGATTGTAAAACAAATATAACGCATCTTGGCCACACCGAGGCTCGAACCCGAGACCTTTTAGTGGTGATGGTATCGCAAGAAGGGGCAGCAGGGGGGTTCGAACTTGGATAAAAAGGGAAACAATAGCTAAAATAAAACATCAACTAACAAATCCATTAACTCATTCCATAACTCAAAATTTAAAGGAAACCGCAACTGTTTGACTCAAGCATCAAACGAACATGATTAACCCAACCAAAATAAAAGAAATCAAGTTAAGCACTTCTTATAACCAATAAGCCAATCTTTGTTTTATTATTATTTTTATTTATTTTTATTATTTTTTTTAAACAAGAATTAACACTAACAACCAATATCGATTCTCAGAAAATATATACGTATCAATCTTTAAAAAAAAATTGCTGATTCAATGACAAAATAAATTAACCAACAACAACAACATAATAACAATATCAACAGTTTTTCACCACTTTATACTTCATTCGCCATAATAAAAATTCAATCAGTAATAAAAATATATATATATATATATTCAAATTACAAAAATGTAATTACAAACTCAGTAAAATGAAATATCAAGAAAATATGTTCTTACAATAAGTTTGGTGGGTCGAGTGGGTATGAAAACCGAACACCAAAAGCTCAATTGGAAGGGACTCGAGATGAATTGGAGCAATTAACCACTTGGGAACCCTGCCTTATGCATCCAATAACAAAACCCCTAAGCTAATTTTAAAAACCCCTTTGTTTGGTATGAACCCTAATTTTTGTGATTCGTATGGGATGTGAGTAAAAACTGTGAAAATTGAGTCTCTAATTATAGAGATAGAAGAGGAATGGAGCTTCTTGTCTTTCTTGGCCTCGTACTTAGGGTATCCCTACTTCAGGCTCTTGTCTTTCTTCCACAGCCACGCCTTAAATTTCATGTGATGTCTAGGTGAGTAGGTGATTGTTTATGGAAGGTAGACATGATGAATATGTGGGTTGAATCCTAAAAGAAAGGAGATAGCACCATTCTTGTGTTTATGTTTCTGGTTGGTGTCGACAAGAGAGAGAGAAAAAGAGCAGGGGAAAACGATGGGTCATGAAACATGTGGGAATAAAGGTTTGTATTTATTTTGTTTTATTATTAGACATAGTATAGATTGTACCCCGTGTTTTGTCGAATCCTCGAGTAAACGTACTCTCCAGGTGTCCGAAAAATATAAGAATTATATTTTTGGAAGCGTCTTCGAAAGACTGATATAAAATTAATGTCGTAGGCTTTGCTAGTTTATTTTTATATTTTTAACTGTAACTGGTCGCGATTATAGATTGAAAAGAAAGAAGAAAAAAAAATCTAGACGCGAAAAATTAGTAGGGAAATTTACGAGTTGTTATATAAAGTGCTGAAGATTAACAAAGTACTGCAGAAAGACACAGTACTGCAAGAAGTCAAAGTACTGCTAAGTAAAAGTCAAAGTACTGCTTATTCATCAAAGTACTGTAAAGCTTAAAGTCGGTTGTAATTGATTAAAGATAGAAAGTAATGTTTATCTAGAACTTTCTAAATATTGTTTACTTGACGTACAAGGATAAGAATTGTAAACCGATTAGGGTTATCCTTAAGCCTATAAAAGGACCCCTAGATTGGTATTAGAGATACGGTGTTTTAGATGAGTTTTATAGACGTTTTTAGAGAGTACGTTCGATCATTATTTAGAGTTTTAGAGTTGTTAAAGAATCTGCATAATAAGCAGTTTTAGTGTTATTAATAAAGTTATATTCTTCTTAGCTTTGTTAAGTAAATTCCGCATACTTGATAAAGATTACTCAGTGTTTAATTGTTAATAACTTAGGATTTATCCAAGGTTATTAAACCCTTAACAAGCTATTTAAGTTAGTTTGGTTAGAGTACATCGATCCAACAAGTGGTATCAGAGCTTGTGTGGAAACTCTGACAAAGAAGAAACTGTTTAAACCTAGTTAAACTACAAAACCCTAAAGATGTCGATTGAAGCTGTTCCCCCACCATCCATCACCTCACTCAGGATACCCATCATTAAGAAGGGAGAATACGGCTTATGGAGCATGAAGATGAGGCAGTACATTGCAATTACAGACCATGCACTGTGGAATGTAATTGTCAATGGTAATAAAGTCGTTCCAGAACCAATTGATATTCCTGGACAACCCAAAGCACCTAAGGCAGTCTTACCAGCAGCAACAATAAGGAATCAAGAGAAGGCACTCAACATTCTCTTATCTGCCATTCCAGATGGTCATCTACTCAAATTCCATGATGCTAAAGATGCAAAGCAACTCTGGGATGCTATCAAAACAAGGTTTGGAGGTAATGAAGCTTCCAAGAAGATGCACAGAAATCTGTTGAAGCAGCAATTTGAAACCTTTACTGTTGGAGAAAGAGAAAGCCTTGATGCTGCCTATGACAGATTCCAAAATCTTCTCAGCATGCTGGAGTTGTACAAAGCAGAAGTTTCAGTTGAAGATGCAAATCTTAAGTTCTTAAGGAGTTTGCCATCTACATGGCATGTGATTACTACAATGATCAGAGGACAACCTGGTTTGGATGTCATGGACTTTGATGATCTCTACAATCATCTGAAGGTGTATGAGCATGAGATGAATGGCCAAACAAGCTCAAAGTCTCACAGTATTGCTTTTGTGTCATCTGAAAAGAGGGGCAGTACTTCCACTAAAAGTACTGCTTCTCCTAATCAAAGTACTGGTGCTCAAAGTACTGTTGCTTACACTACCCCCACTTTTGCTCAGCAGGCCCCACCAACTAATACCATCCACTCAGATGAAGTTGTATGCTCTTTCTTTGCACAACAAGCTACTCTACCTGTCACTTATGAAGAAGATCTCTCACAGATTGAAAAGGATGCTCTTGAAGAAATTGATATCCGGTGGCAAGTGGCTATGATTACTGCAAGGATCAAGAAGCTTATGAAGAAGACAGGAAGAGGTATTGACTTCAAACCAGAACAGGGAATCACTTTTGACAAATCCAAGATTGAATGCTTCAATTGTCAAAAGACTGGACACTTTGCAAGGGAATGCAGGTTTGCTAAATATCAAGCAAACAGGATGACTGAGAAACCAAAGCTAGAGCTTAAAGAAATTCCTATTACTGAAACAAAAGCTTTGGTTGCTCAAGAGAAACTATCTGAGGTTGACTGGAGTGCTGAGTTTGATGATGAGCCTGTAACCTATTGTATGGTAGCTATGGAGGATTCAGTGGAAGAGTTTGACTGGAGCACAGCTTTTGATGAGGAACCTGGACATGCTGCTATGGAGTCTAAAGATGGTCTAGGAAGCTTTGATTGGAGCATGGAGAGTGAAGATGATCCTGTTCTACTTGCTATGATGGCTACTTCACCAAGTTCACCCCCTATCTCTGAGGTATGTTCCAATTGTCATGACTTTTATCAAAAAGTACTGAATAGTTATGTGGCTGAAAGAGATAACTGTATAAAGGCTAGGTCTGAGGTAGCAGGTTATCAAATAACCTTAGAGTCTATGGAAGCCAAAATCATAACACATGAAAATAATGAAATGGCTTGGGTAGAAAAGTATGAACAACAGGATCATCAGTTAAAATTAAGTGAATGGAAGTTAAACTGTAAGATCTCTGAAATTGAGAAACTAACTAAGGAGAGAGATAAATTGCTAGAAAAGTTTAATGCTTGGGGACAATCAGGTCTTTCTCATGTCACTTATGTTGAAAAACAGAGAAGAGCATACATTAAAACTGGCCTAGGTTTTGGTATGGATTTTAATAACATAGAAAACCCACCTAGTAATTAGGATGAATGTGACTTTGAGGATATAACCACTAGTGATGATGAACTCATTAATTATGTAGACACATCTAGTAATGAGGAATCAGTTAGTGAACCACCTCCTGAGTTTATGAAAGATAATGCCTATCATGCAGTCCCTCATCCCACTGGTAGTCATCAACCTCCTAGGCCTGATGTTTCTCGTTTTGGTGTAGACAGCCTAGAGTTTAGGAAGAAACTTAAAGGTCAATCTAGGTCTGAAACCTCAAAAGAAACTGTTGAAACACCTAAGGTAGATGATGTTAAAATCCAAGCAGTACTTTCATCTCAAAGTACTGCTACACCTTCAGCAGTACCTTTAAGAAAACCTTTTCAACATTCTGCTAAACCTTTTTGGGATAATTTTGGTCAAAACAGTTTTCATCATTCACCTAGAAGACAGGATAGGTTTGGTCATACACATAGAAGAAGAAACTTTGGAATTAGAGATCAAAAACTATGTTTTGTTTGTTTTAGTCCTAACCATCTGATTAAGGACTGTGACTTACATTCAGAGTACTTAAGTAAGTTTCCAAAGAACAGAACTGCCAACCAAAAACAAAGGGAGACTAGACCAGCTTGGAATCATGCACATAGGTTTAACCATAGAAACTTCTCACCAGACTATAGGTACCCTCACCAGAGAAGACCTTTTTTAAAACCTCCAGTACCTTCAAATACTTTCCAAGGTACTGCTAAGCCAAGACCAGTACTTTCTCAAAGTACTGCTCAGTTTTCACCAAACACCTCTTGGAATAGGAACCCTAGGAGATCTAATTACTATCAATCTAGAAGGCGTTACAACTCCAAGAAAGTATTTAGATCTAGAGACTCTTCACCAGAAGTTAAAACTCAATGGGTTAAGAAAGAAAGTAATGATGATGAACAAACAATACTTTCAACAAGTACTGCTGAAACAGTGATTTTTAATAAAGATGATTTTGTTGAAAATACAAAGGAGGTTTTTGTTGAAAAAGAAACTTTTGCTGAACATCCACCACAAATTTTGAAACAAAAGATAATGCTTGATTCTGTCTACAAAAACTGTGAAGATTACATACTCAAGGAATTTGAGTATGTTACTCCACAAGGGGAGCACAAGTCAGTAATGGCTTGGGTTCCTAAAAGACACTAACTTTTTTATCTTTATACAGGGCAACCCAGAAGAGGAGCTTAAAGATCATCTTATTGTGGATAGTGGTTGCTCTGGAAGCATGACAGGAGACAAGGAGATTCTGTCAGATTTTAGGCCATATTGTGGAGGAAGAGTTGCATTTGGGAATGATGCTAGTGGAGGTAGAATTAGTGGAAAAGGAACCATCAAGACAGGTAGCATAGATTTTGAGAATGTTAGATATGTGAAGGAGCTTGTTAATACAAATAAGCCGTAAAAACGTTTATTTATATTTTACGATCTTTTAATGTTTTGTCGATAACAAAAGTAAAATCATTTTAACGAAACAAACAAAATACGTAAATAGTTTGAGTTAATAGTTTTCTAACACACTTACGTTGTCACATAAAACACTAAAACAAGTATAAGTGATTTTATGATTTAGATACATATGTACAACAACTAGTGTTTACATATTGGGTTAAACATATACTTAAACTAAGTATACTAAAATGGGTAAAAACTAAGTGTATGCTAAAATGGGTAAATACAAGTATATACTAAATGGGTAAATACTAGCAAATGATTTTGACCCACAACCCATGGTTTTATATATACCACTTAACCAAGTTCATTGAATCTAGAAAGAAAACCATGGATCAACCCATAACCCATGACCCATGACCCATAACCAAAAATACCCATGGGCAAAGAGGAGCGGACCACGGATCCCTAGCTTTGTGCTAGCCGGATCCCTTGTGGTAGGGATCCGTGGGATCCGGGGAACAATAGAGGTTTTTCCTCTATAAATAGTGAGCCATTTCTTCATTGTTTCTCACCCCCTTTCAATATACTTTCTCCCCTGAGTTAAATCTCACTAACCTTAGATCCAAGAGATCTATGTTTGTAGTTTTGTTTTTGTGTGATCTTTTAGGTTCCTCTTAAAGGCAAGATTACCACCTTTGAAGTCGAGCAAGCTCAAGTTCATGAGTTGCCATGCTTCCTCATCATCAAGGCCACTGAAGTCTTCTTGTTGATGATTCCTTTCTTTCTTCAAAGAAGTGTAGTGTTGAAGACATTAGTGAAAGATGTCTTAAGAGTCAAGACGAAGATATTAGTGAAGGGTATCTATCGTCTATATGATAAAGCACTTGTGGTAGGTGCTTGGAAGTCAAGACTAAGAAGCATTAGTGAAAGGTGCTTAGAAGTCAAGACAAAGAAGCATTAGTGAAAGGTGCTTAGAAGTGAAGACACAAGACATTAGTGAAAGGTTTCTTGTAGATCTAGTCAAAGGCATTAGTGAAAGGTGCCTTAGATGTACATTCGATATGGTGTGTTTCGATGTACAAGATATACTAGTATTAGATCCAAGGATATTGATATCCTTGATGATGTTGTAAAGGAGTAGATCTCCTTTGGGATTAGTCGTTGGTGTAGTGTGGTAGTAGTTCCTCCATTGTAATGGAACTAGGTGCTTAGCCTAGTACCTAATAAAGGGTAGGCGACGTTGTGAAGGTGTAGTTCACCTAAGGTGTGAAAGAACTAGGTACTTAGCCTAGTACCTTATAAAGGGTAGGCGACGTTGTGTAGGTGTGGTTCACCTTGGAGTGAAAGAACTCGGTGGTTAGCCTAGTACCGGCAAAAGAGTAGGCGACGTTGTGAAGGCTTCTCCGCCATAAGGAGATTGGTGTAGTGATTACGAACTCTCGAGTAGGTGACTCGGGGAGTGGAGTAGGGCAAGGAAGGTGACCTTGTAGCCGAACCACTATAAATACTTGCGTTGTGGTTTTGTGCTTCTTACTCTTATCTTTTCATTACTTACCTCTACATGCTTGTTTATCAACATCCAACACACACATCCAAATAGATTGACATAAGTCGATCTAAATAGATTAAAATGAAGTTTTAATTGGTAAAACTATTCAACCCCCCTTCTAGTTTTCCACAGAGCTCAAGTTCAACCTTTTTTCAGTCTCTCAAATCTGTGACAAAAAGCATCCTGTGTTATTCACTGACACAGAATGCCTCATACTTTCACCTGAATTCAAGCTTGATGATGATAACTTGGTGATACTCAAAGTACCAAGAACCAATGATGTGTATAGTTTGGATATGAAGAGTCTTCACTCTTCTGAAAGAGCTACATGTTTAGTAGCAAAGGAATCCCTTGAAGAAGCACATCAGTGGCATAGAAGACTGGGCCATGTGAATTACAAGAATATCAACAAGTTGGTCAAAGGAAATTTAGTTAGAGGTTTACCTTCAAAGACTTACAAGAATGATCACTCATGTTTGGCATGTAAGAAGGGTAAACAACATAAAGCTTCTTGCAAGAAGCTTGAGGAAAGGACTGTTAGAGAACCATTGGAGCTGTTACATATGGATCTATTTGGTCCTGTATCTGTTACAAGTTTGAACAAGAAGAAGTACTGCTTAGTAGTGACAGATGATTGCAGTAGATTCAGTTAGGTATTTTTCTTGGGATTTAAGGATGATACTTTTGATGTTATTCATGATCTTATAATAGCACTTGAAAACCAACCAAGATTGAAAGTTAGAGGTATTAGATGTGACAATGGAACTGAATTCAAGAACAAGCTTATGGATGAATTTTGTGCAAACAAAGGAATCAAGAGGGAGTTCAGTATTGCCAGAACACCAAAGCAGAATGGTGTTGCAGAGAGAAAGAATAGGACTCTGATTGAAGCAGCCAGAACAATGCTTGTAGACTCACACTTACCTATTCAATTCTGGGCTGAAGCTGTAAGTACTGCTTGCTATGTACTTAACAGAGTATCAGTCACCAAACCACAAATGAAGACACCTTATGAGTTGCTGATGGGAAACAAACCCAATATTCGTTTTATGAAGCCTTTTGGATGCCCTCTCACTATTCTTAATACAATTGATAATTTGGGTAAGTTTGATGGCAAGTCAGAAGAAGGTTATTTATTGGGATATAGCACCAACAGCAAGGGATTTAGAGTGTACAACAGAGTCACCAAGAAGGTTCAAGATTGTCTTCATGTTGAGTTTTTAGAAGATCAAGAAAATTAGAAGGGTAAAGGTCCTGATTGGATGTTTGATCTTGATGTTTTGACTCCTTCAATGAATTATGTTCCTGTTAGAGAATAAAATCAACCTGTACACAATGGAGAAGATGTGCAGTATGTTGTTCATGGAGTCCATATTAGAACAGATGTTGTTCATAATGAAGAACCTAAACCTGTTGAGACAGAGAAAAGTACTGATGAGGCAAAATCATCATTGTCTGCTGAGGAACAAGCTATTCAAGATGAACTTAACCACATGCTTTTTCAAGATGTTCAAGCACACTCTTATACTGATGACCAAAGAAGAGCTTATGAAGAAGCAAAGAAAAAGAACAAGACTGCAGAGTACTCTCACAGTACTTTGGACAGTACTTTTGACCAAAGTGCTACTGCACCAGTTACCAACACTTTGGATGATTTGGATGATCCTACCATGCCTGGCTTAGAAGATACTGATGATGAGTTTGAAGATGAAGGTATTTTCTCAGATTCCAATGAAGATGCTAATTTCACTAATTTGGATGATACTTATAGAGTTCCACAGTCTCCAAACTTAAGAATTCATAAGAATCATCCTACTGATCAAATCATTGGTCCTTCTACTTCTGGAGTGATGACAAGACACAAAGCTAAGAGTTTTACTAAACCTCATAATGCTTTACTTAGCTTTGTCTATAAACAAAACAGGCTAAATCATAAGGACCATCAAACATGCCTGTTTACTTGCTTTATCCCTCAAGAGGAACCCAAGAATATTGCTCAAGCATTGACTAAAGAGAGTTGGGTTGAAGCTATGCAAGAAGAACTGCTACAATTCAGACTTCAAGAAGTTTGGGTATTATGTGATCTTCCTGATGGTAAGAAGGTCATTGGTACAAGATGGGTGTTCAGAGTCAAGAGAGATGAAAGAGGGAATGTTATCAAAAACAAAGCAAGGTTAGTTGCACAAGGCTACAGACAAGAAGAAGGAGTTGATTATGATGAAGTGTTTGCTCCTGTAACAAGGATTGAAGCAATTCGAATTTTCCTTGCTTTTGCATCATATATGGGATTCCAGGTTTATCAAATGGATGTCAAGAGTGCCTTTTTATATGGCAAGATTACAGAGGAAGTATATGTCAAACAACCTCCTGGTTTTGAAGATCCTAAACATCCAAACAAAGTCTACAAAGTTGTCAAAGCTCTTTATGGCTTACATCAAGCACCTAGAGCTTGGTATGAAAGGCTCTCTACCTTTTTATTGCAACATGGTTATAGGAGAGGAGCTATAGATAAGACTTTGTTTATCAAGAGAGATAAGAAGGATATCATGCTAGTTCAAGTGTATGTAGATGATATCATATTTGGAGCTACCAAACAATCTATCGTCAAGGAGTTTGAGAAGCTGATGCAGAATGAATTTTAAATGAGTTCAATGGGTGAGTTAACTTTCTTTTTGGGCCTTCAAGTTAAGCAGTCAAAGGAAGGAATTTTCATAAGTCAAGACAAGTATGTAGCTGACATACTTAAGAAGTTCATTTTTGATGAAATGAAGCATGTTACTACACCTATTAAATCTATCAACTCATTGGGAAAGGATGAAGATGGACAACCAGTTGAAGTCAAGTTATACAGATCAATGATTGGCTGTCTTATGTATCTTACTGCATCAAGGCCTGATATCATGTTTGCTGTGTGTTTATGTGCAAGATATCAAGTCTCACCAAAGATCTCTCATATGAACGCAGTGAAGAGAATTTTTAGTTATTTGAAACAACAACCTAAGTTGAGGTTGTGGTATCCCAAGGATTCACCTTTTCACTTGGAAGCTTTTTCAGATAGTGATTATGCAGGTGACAACTATGACAGAAGATCAACTACAGGTGGATGCCAATATCTTGGAAGAAGATTAGTTTCATGGCAGTGTAAGAAGCAAAAAATTGCAGCAACATCATCAACTAAAGCAGAATATGTGGCTGCTGCAAGCTATTATGGACAAGTGTTGTGGATGCAGAATCAACTCTTGGATTATGGGTTCAATTTCAAGAATACTCCTATCAATATTGATAATGAGAGTACCATTTGCATTGTGAAGAATCCAGTTTATCATTCCAAGACCAAACATATTTAGATTAGGCACCACTTCATCAGAGATTGTTATGAGCATAGGCTCATTAATGTTGTCAAGGTGCATACGGATGATAATGTAGCTGATTTACTCACCAAAGGATTTGATGTTTCAAGATTTACTCACTTGGTGGTGAGTATTGGCATGATCAATTACTGAGCTACATTTAAGGGGAGGACTATTTAGTGTAAGTATAGTCCTATGCATTGCTTGAGGGGAGGATATTCATGTTTACTTGCTGTATTTGCTATTGTAAAGAGGAGAATGGAAAAGTACTGCTTTTTGATTTTATGAAAGTACTGCTTGGAAAGTACTGCACACGTGGAAAGAACTGTTTGTCTTATTGAAAGTACTGTTCCAACGGTAATATTGAGGGGTAACTACTACTAACGGTAACTTTGTTATTAATGGCTGTGATTTTTTAAATCTCACCTATAAATAACTACTCTCCGAATTTCCCTCTCATATTACTACCTTATAATATTTTCCATATTTCTCTCTCTATCACCCATATTATTCATCATATCACTTTCTGTGTACACTTATCATCAATGGCAAATCGTAATACCGTTTCTAAACATAACATGGTGGCGAATTTGGACAAGACTGAAGCCAATGAGATCTTTCATGATATCATTGATTTTCTCACTGGGTCACCGATTAGTTATGCACTTTTAGTGGAACCAGATATCATTGAGCCCTGGATTCAACAATTTTGGGCGACTGCTAGGGTTCATATGGAGAATGATGATTCATATATTCAAGCTACAGTTGCTGAGAGAACTGTGAAGGTTACTGAAGCCTCAATTCGTGAGGATTTATTGTTTGATGATGAAGAAGGGGATGTTCGTTTTGATAAGCAACTGATTTGGGATACATTTAGGGACATTGGTTATGAAAGGTCTTTAACTGAACAAACATTCAAGAAACCCTTATTTTGTCCTCACTGGAAGTTTTTAGTTCATGTATTGCTTCATTGTATTAGTGCTAAAAGTACATCATGGGAGCAATTTGGGTCTAACATATCATCTGCTATAGTTGGATTGGCTACAAATCGTATTTTCAACTTTTCAAGGCTAATTCTAGATGGAATGCTCTCACACATCTCTCATGGATCAAGATGGTTAATGTATCCAAGGTTTATTCAAGTGTTCCTAAATAAACAACTTTCAGATGTACCAAAGCCTACAAGTCTTTTACCTGTTGTGGTACAACAAGCCAAGATTTTCACTTTCATGGCTATGAAGAGTGATTTATTCACTGGAAGGGACACTCCATTAACTACTTCTATGATGGAGGTTGTTCAAGTTGTCAGAGCTGATGTTGCAGAGGATGATGACAGAGAAGGTACTGCATTAGAAGGTACTGCATCTCAGGGTACTGCATCAGAGGGTACTACTTCTACACAAGGTACTGTTTCACAAAGTACTGAAGTTCAAGAAGATGTTGCAGTTTCACCATCACCATCTCCACAAGTCTCTATTCCTGATTCTCAACCAGAAGAACATTCACCAATTAGAAGAGATGATGCATTTATGGAGCCTGAGGGTACAACTCTTAACAATTATGCTTTATCCAGAGAATTGACCAGATTGAAGAAATCTTTTGAAAATCAGGCTATTCACATTAAGAAGTTGAAGCTTAAGTTTAGAAGACTCAAGAATTTTGTCTGGCCATTGGTTCAACATCATCGTCTATGGGTCAAGTCTCAAAGAAAGCAAGGCAAGCCTGTTAGGCAATTTCAGAAGAAAACCAAGGGTAAGAAGGTTCAACAACAATCATCTTCATTCCAATTGGGGAGAAATTTGGAAGATAAGAATTTGAATGAAGAATCTGAAGCTAAACCTCAAGGTACAAATATTCAAACTCAAGATACTGAAGAACAGGTTATTGAAAGTACTGAGGAAGAAATCAAATTTCAAGGTACTGAGGAGCAAGTTATTGATGTTCAAGTTCAAAGTACTGATGATCAAAGTACTGCTGATCAAAGTACTGCTTTTCAAGGAACTTACAGACAAGGGTTAATTTCACCAAGGTTGATAGATTTTGAAGAGGAAGCTGGTCCTTCAACTGTTTTAACTGAAAAGGAAGCTGGTCCTTCAACTGTCATACCAGAAAAGGAAGCTGATACACCCAAACCTGTACATACTGCAAGTGATGATGAAACCATTGCTGAGATTTTGCATGATTTATCAAGGCCAAGGGGTGTTAGCATTCCAGGAGTTACATAAGAACAACCAAGAGCTTCTCAACCTGTTATAGATCCAAAAGATAAAGGAAAATGCATATTGGTAGAGACAAAGAAGAAAAAGAAACCTACTTTAGCACAGATAAGGGCTGCTCAAGTTGCTATGAATGAGGAAGCAGCTAGAAAGTTTCAAGCTGAATTAAATGCTAAAGATAGAGAAGCTAAGGAAATTAAAGAAGCTCAGAATAGAGAAGCAGCTAAGAAATTACAAGAAGAATTGAATGCTAAAGATGCTGAAGTATTAGAGTCACCTATTCCTATTTCTTCTCTACCAAGAAGACCAAATCTTGCTAAGGAAAGGAATGCAATGATGGCTTATCTAAAAAGCAAGGATATATTGGATTGAATAAGTTGAAGTATGTTGCGATGAAAGAGTTGTATAATGCTGTCAGAGAAGATTATCAGAAACAAGTTGATAGTATCAAAGATTATAAAGATGATGATGCTCAGGAAGATGAAGAAAGAAAAGGAAGTTTGAAAAGAAAAAGAATTACTGAAGTTAAAGATCAACAGTCATCAAAGAAAGTTGAATTAATATCTGAAACAAATGATGAACTGAGGAATTACTTAAGGATTGTAGATTTTGAGTATTCTAAAGATGATGCTGAATTGAAGATGAAAAAATCTCCAATAACTACTTTTAAAGTTGTAGAGTCAAAAGATGAAAATTATTTGATGTTTCACAAAGAAGATGAAAGCTTCAAGGTGTTCAATATGCTATGGGATTTATTGCATATAATTGATAGAGTGGATTTATTTCATTTATATCATGTGGTGAAAGAATATTTTGAACACAATCCATCAGAAGGATTTGGTTTAGTCTTGCTTGGAGATCTCATAACTGTTTGGGAAACTGAAGAAACAAGTACTGCTGAGATCTGAAAAAACCAAGAAGATTGGGAGATTACTTGCTGGAGATTCTTTGAAGAATATGGAGTACATGTTCTAGAGCTAGAAGATGGGACAATGATTCACATGTTAGCTGATAGAAGATATCCTCTTACATCAGATCTCATGAGGAGGATGCTGGAGCATGGAATGCAAGTTGAAGAAGACAATGAAACAGCACTTTTGGTCATCAAATTGTTTATCAGATGGACTTCTATGGCTGATGATGATGATGAATAACTGGTATGAATCTTAATTGATTAAATTTTTGATATATCAGTACTTTATTCAAAGTACTGCTGATTAAACAGTACTTTACTCAAAGTACTGCTTGCAGTTTTTAAACCAGTTACTGATTTTGAAAAGAAAACTTTTGTTAAGTGTTAAATATTTTGAAACAAAGGTTAAAAGAAATAAATGGTTTTTGAGATGGTAACACCAATAGGTTATCAATCCACCATGGTTACAAAAGGATTGGCTAATCTATGAGCAAACGGATCTGGTAAAGATATCTCAAATCCGTTTTATAGTTGACAACTTGCTAATAAGTTGTATGGTAATCAACTCACCATATCAGTGAATGTGAAGAGTTGGCTAGCCCACAAGAAAATGCTTGTGGTAAAGGCTGTGGAAAAACCATTATATGGTAATTAGTTCACCATGATGAAAGAACTAACTAGTCCAAAAGGGTACAGCTTTTGGTAAAGACAAATCAAATCTGTTGATAGCTGATGATTTGCTGAAAATCATATGGTTATCAGTGTACCATGATCTTACACATCAAAACATTTGGCTACTCCAGAGTTAATGGCTTTGGTAAAGAGACTTTAAATCCATTAAATTTTCAATGATTCACCTCTCACAGGAGTTTACACACCTGGAAGTGATGAGAATAGACTGGAACTTAACTGAATTAAATGTACAAATTGTCTTATGTTGCTGAAAAGAAAGAAGCTTGCTGAATGTTGCTGAAAAGAAAGAAGATCGTTGAATGATGCTGAAAAGAATTATGCAGATAAAGACTACTTTGATGATGATATAAGCACAGAATCTACAAAGATAAAATTTGAAGATAAAGTCACAATTTCTCTTTGAAGACAAAGATGTTAAAGCTAAATATACAAAGGAACTTGAAATAAAACAAGTAGAATTCAAGTTAGGGGAGTATTGTTGGGATTCAGAAAGTTAAAGTACTGAAGAGTTAAAGTGCTGAAGATTAACAAAGTACTGCAGAAAGACAAAGTACTGCAAGAAGTCAAAGTACTGCTAAGTAAAAGTCAAAGTACTGCTTATTCATCAAAGTACTGTAAAGCTTAAAGTCGGTTGTAATTGATTAAAGATAGAAAGTAATGTTTATCTAGAACTTTCTAAATATTGTTTACTTGACGTACAAGGATAAGAATTGTAAACCGATTAGGGTTATCCTTAAGCCTATAAAAGGACCCCTAGATTGGTATTAGAGATACGGTGTTTTAGAAGAGTTTTATAGACATTTTTAGAGAGTACGTTCGATCATTATTTAGAGTTTTAGAGTTGTTAAAGAACCTGCATAATAAGCAGTTTTAGTGTTATTAATAAAGTTATATTCTTCTTAGCTTTGTTAAGTAAATTCCGCATACTGGATAAAGATTACTCAGTGTTTCATTGTTAATAACTTAGGATTTATCCGAGGTTATTAAACCCTTAGCAAGCTATTTAAGTTAGTTTGGTTAGAGTACATCGATCCAACAATTAGCCTGATCCACAAGAGACTGAAGAGTCACCTGCTCAACCTGATGATAAAGACTCTGATTCCTCTACTTCATCCTGTCATGAGGAATTTAAAAAGTTTGACAACATTCTTCCTCTGACTGAAAGACAGCTGGTTATGTGGATTACAAAGGCTTCAAGGAAGTTATATTCTGGAGTCACTGATACTCTATGGGATCATCATGTTGAAGCAGCTGCTAGCTATGCTGATCTGAAAGCTGAAGTAATTGCTGCCCATACAAACGCTGATGAGCACAGGGATTTCATGTATGATAATTTAGACAGGCTGGATGACAACCTGAAGAAATTTCTCAACAACCTTCAGGAGTCTCACACCAAGCTGGATGAAATCAAGGATTCTGTGAAAGAAGACCCAGCACTTAACTCCAAAGTGCTGGAGGCTACTGAAGCTTACATGAAGAATTCCTTCAGCTTCGCTGAGCTGATCAACATGATTAAATCTAAAAATGTCCAGGGTCTTCAGTCCTCCATTCAGTCTCTTCAAACAACATTGGGTTCTTTGGATGCTCAAGTTACAAATCTGGCTAAGGCATCGTCTTCTATGGCCTGGAATCTTGGGCCTAGAATGACTGCCCTAGAATTATCTCAAGCCAATGTTGACTTTCCGATTCTCATCCCGATCTTTCTCTTACGACTTATGAGTTGTTTTTCTTTGATATCGATCATACGGAAGAGACGAGTCGTGGCAGCACCACTTCTCATTCTTATTTCTCTCTTCCCGAGTATGATTCATTTTGTTTCGAGGAGTTCTCCGGTGAACTCTCTCATGTCATATCTCCTCCGGAGTATGATCATTTCTACTTTGATCTTGAGAAAGATTTTAGTTTAGAGGAAGAGCAGCTCTCTCAAAAGAGTTTCGCTATTAAGGACATCACACCGCCTCTTCCTCCCGAGGTTTTTGTTGAAAATCACTCTGTGAGCTTAAATGATCAAATTCAAATTAAAGATTATATTAAATTTTCTTTTGAAGATGAAGAATGGATCCTTATCATTATCAAAATCTTTATTCCATTTCTTCCATATAATGTGATTTCTCCTCTTCTTCACTCTTGCGGGAGTGAGGATACCATCTTTGACCCCGGTATCACCGTTTAGAGTTTTTGATAACCGTGGGTATCTCGTCGGAGTGGAACTTTCTTATGTTTCAATGTTTATCCAAACCTCTTGAACGAAAGTCCGATGCAGATTATCTTTTCCACTTGCTTCCCCAAGGACAAATGAATTCGGGGCGGGTCAAGCTAACGATTCGATAACAAAACAAGCGTTTCTATCTTCTTTCTATTTTCTTCTAATAAGTGACGTGAAGGGGTTAGCCTCTTCAATTTCTCGTGTTTGGTTGTTTGTGATGTTTTGTCTAGGATTTTCCCGATATGAAGACTCTCGTGCTCGACGTTTGCCTTTTCTCCACTCGAGTTTCATGATCGATGTTGATGGAAATCCGATATCCGAAATCTTATCGACTAACGTTTATCTTTGAGCATACTTAATAAACGGCTTTTAGATTTTCGTTGATACCCTTGCCTTTAAACATTGAGGACAATGTTTCGTTTTAGTCTGGGGTGGGTAATCTTCGATTTGATTTGACCGCACTTGCTTATTTTTGTCGTAAACTCTCGCAACCCCGTTTTTCCTTAAAAAATGAAAAATTGTGCAAAAAAAATGAGAAAATTTAAAAAATTTTGTAAGCTTTTGCTAGTTTTATGATTGAAAAGTCCTTGCTAGTCTCTTAGAAGTTACTTTAAATAGGCGTTTTTCTTGAAATAGTCTTTGCTAATTGCTTAGACAAGAGGCTATAAAATGCGATTCTAGCTCAAAAGGCCAAGAATTTGCAAGTCTCCCTAAGTGATTTTAAATATGCGAAGCTTAAACAAGAATTTGCTAGTTTCTAATAAGTGACTTTAAAAATGCGAGACTTGAGATTATTTGACGAAACAATTGCTAAGTTAATATATGTTTTGACACCTTGTTGACTTTCATTGGTGAGAGTAGGAATTGAATTCTGACTTGACCGGGCGTGTTGAGCCCTAGCTTGTTCCCTTAACCATAGATAATTTAATTATCGGCTAAGCATCCACGGATTTCATTATTTGGGATTTTAAATTTGCGGAGATCGAGGAATGATAGAGTTACTTATGAGTTTAGATGCTAAACGTGGAGTAGTTGGTTCTCTTTAGAGCCCATCGAAGGTACTTATGGCTTTTTGTTCCCTCAAAATTGTTTCACCCCATATCTGTTAAATAATAATTAGAGATGTTGAGTTTTTGACGATAGTTAGTTCTTTATCTTCTTTAGAGAATCCTTGCCCATGAGAGTTGGGTACACATTAAGGTACTGTCAGTGTTGCGGTGTAATAAACAACTGATTCCTGATAGTTTGCTGCTATTGTTTCTATTGTTATAAAAGCCGTAGGATTAGGAGTTTGGCACAAAAATTAACATGAAATAAAGCCCAAATGTATTAAAGTTGAAAAATCCAAAGCCATAAAAGTTTTCTATGTCCGACGGCACCCCCGTTGTCATGGACTTCTAAAAAGGTTGAGGAAAATCCAAAGTCATATAAGACTTCTGATAAAACGGTAATCCCGTTGAGTTAGTGGTTGAAAAGACCAAGGGCCTAAATTGCAAAAATGCAAATGTGCTGAAATAAGTGTTAAGCCAAACTTTGAATCCGGGAGATATCTCCCTAAATCGTGCAAAATTAGGACCTTGATGTGGATCTCATTCTTGTGTGCAACGGTTTTCGAGGGAAGATGGATAACTAATTAGCGACTTAGCTTTATATCTTTATCGGAATAAAAAATTATCGAAACGAGAACATATGAAGAAATTCATTTCTCACAAAAATAAAAAAATCTAGAGGAAAATAGGAAAATGGGAGCAAAAGGTAATTACACAAGTAACTTCCATGGGTAATGTTAGCATCTAAAATCATATTTAACAATAATTTCGATTTTACGCTTAGTTTGGGGACTTGTGAAAAATCAGGGACGATGTATTCTATCCGTATGGTCACTTCACGATGTGTTGTGTTTCCTACTCCGTGATCCTAACGTGTCGTTTGAAAAACGTTGGAGTTATTGATCGACATGAAAGATCAACAAACCGTCACTCATAATCGGAAGGTGCTTAATCGTAATATCTATATGGAAAATAAAAGGTAAACGGGGCGTTTTTAGAATTAAGGGCTTCTTAATCTCTTTTGAGGAATCTTTGCTACTTCTCATAGGTTTAGTAGAAAGAGATTGAAATCCTTAGTTTTAGAAGCGTGAGTTGATTACATTGCGTGGGGACACGACAATCGTCTCGTCTGGGGTATTTTGGTATGTGCTAAAACACATACCATTTCTTTACCAAAATAGACCCAAAATAACCATGAAAGAGCCGTTTATGCCTAATATTTGCTGGTTTCTTGAGTTTATGCATGTGCAGGTGCGGATATGATGAAACAGACAAAAATAAAGCTAAAACCGAAGAAAACCGAGCACGAGAGAAAGAAGAGTGCAAAAGCCGATGTCGGGGATGCTATTTATGGGATTTGGATGATCAAGAGAGCAAAATACAGAGTTCGGGATCATCATTGGGAGTCTTCACAAATCACCATTCACTTACCATTATTTCACTTTTCACTCTTTCACTCTCACATATTTACACATTAACCCCCCTTTGATAAAAAAAAACCTTGCATTTTAAATCCCTTAATAATTAATCACAAGTTAAAATAATACTTTAACCCTTTTTATCCAAATCTGAACCAGTCAACTCTAAAATCACTTGACCCCAAAAGAACCCCCCATTTACACTTTTGAACCACCAGCCAAACCAATTCAACCCTTCTACACGACCCTTCACTTAACTAAACTTGACGCTCTTTTTAACTACCCATTAGTCAAACGAACTTTTCCAACCCAGTCAAACAAAATTAATTAAATCCCAAAAACCAGAACGCGCCCAAACACCTTGAGTTACTGTTTATCACTTTCACATTTTTTACCCTGCTCCCACTCAATTCACCCCACTTAAGTGAGCTTCTAGTAAGGTCTGACAACGTGTCAGAATGTGACAGCATGTGGATCGCCAGGGTGGACGAAAGAAGTGCTCTAATTGGTGGAAACACCTCATGGTTATGATCAAACGGTTGATAATGATTGGAATGACACAAGGAACAATCAAGGGTCGAGATTAGATCTCCCAGAAGCTTCCCAAGCTCTCCTCCTCAGCTATAAAAGCCCCTCACTCACAATTGAAGAACTTGTCCAATTCCTTATGCTTTTAGAGGAATTTTGATCTTTTAAATTTTCTGTCATTTATGTTTTAGTATAAGTAGAATTTTATCGGTGTTAAATTTGTATCCTCTTTTTGATTAATGAAATCTCCTTTTACTGTTTTTAATTTCTTGTCACGAATTTTTCAAGAGTTGTGAAGTATTGAAATTCTGTTTTAGAGCTTATCTCATTGTGATCACAAGCTCACAATAGCTTTCATAAGCTATTTGTGAGCTTATTTCAGCTTTATTCTTACTCTTGTGCAAACTTGTTCAAAAAGTCAACTATAGTCAAATTTCAAATCTCAATTCAGTTTTATGGTAATGTGTTATTTCGAGTTGTTAATCAGTAAGATTTAGTGTTAATTTGTCCTTTTCACTTAAGTTCAAAACAGTTTTCATCAAGTCTTAAGGTTTAAATTGCAATTTTTGAACTTAAAAGGGTGTTTGGTTTAAGCTTGAATTTCTGCATAATGTCAGTTTTAGTTGTTAGAATTAAGTCATTTGTTTTAGTTAACTGATTTTTTTTAAGCATTCTCAATTCAAGTTTTTAGTTTTCAAGTCAAGAGTTGTGTTTTCAAATGTTTTACTAAATCTGTTACAACTTTGTGATCTGTCCAAACAGTCATTTTCAGTAGCTATATTCAAGGTCTTAAAGTGTCTCTAAATCAGTTTAAATTGTTTACTCTAGATCTCTTTGTACCCTAGTTTCTCTTTTTGCAGCTTACTTGGCGTATGGAAGTGTTTAGAAAGCTCATTTTGATCCAAAAGTCTCCTAGTTTGCCTTATCTGCTGATGCACATCAGTCCAGGTTCTGTTCCATATCAGCTGTTGTTTAGTTGATAATTTGCTTATTTAGTTTAAGAATTTAACTGTATTTGATTTCCACTAGTAGGTTATAGCATAGAGATAGCTTGTTTTACTTTTAGTATTCCCTTAGATGCCTGTAGAATAGCTTATTAAGGTCTGCAATCAATCCCTTTACTGCATCATCTGCTCTGCACATTAGCATCCTAGTGTGCCAAATCCACTTATAGTTTTGATTTTTAATTTTCTTATTTTGCATCAAAATCAGCTGAAATTCTGGATTTAGACACTTTGGTTGGTAGTGGTTTTCATGGTGATTTTAGTTTATTTTTGTGATTTTTATAAGCTGGCTTAACAAGGGCTTAACGTTGGTACATTAGGGCCGTTTGGCATTAGTTGGTCTTAAGTTGTTTTTGAGCCTAAATGCTTTTAGCCTGTGCTTTTAGGGTCCCATTCAGTTGCATTAGCATAAGTTAGGTTAGAATAAGGCTAAGGTAGCTTATAGTAGCTTATGGTTAGATTTTAGCTTATTTACATGTGCTTATTTCGTTAGTTGTGCGCCCAAATCATAGTACTTGTTCTCCAAATTGGTTTCTGTTATTTTTCCCTAGTTCTCTATATTATTTTATAACATTCTGGAAGTTTTCATATTTTTCACTGTTCATTTGCTATTTTTCTGCATTTTATGTCATTTTCTAGCATTTTTAAATAGCATTTTATTCAAATAAATTAGAAAAAGCTCAGAAAAATATAATTTCAATTTTCTCAGTTTTAGAATATTCAAAAAGTCATAAAAAGTATTTTTCCTGAATTTTCTTAGCTCAATTAGTATTTTCTAGAATTTTAATTAGTTTTAAATAGTTTTAAATTCATAATAAATAGAGAAAAAGTAAAAAAAATGTGATTCCAGTTCTGAAAATTCTTTTTAGTTAATTTTGATTTTTGAAAAATAGTTTTGAAATTTTCTTGCATGTTTTTCTTATTTTTAGTATTTTAGCTCTATATTTTAAATATTTAAAATTAGTTTTTTAATTCAAAATAAATCAAGAAAAACCCCAAAAAATATATTTAAATTCCAAATAAGTTTTAAATATCATTTTTAGTTGTAGAAAAATAGTATTTCATTTTCATCGGTTAAACTAGAGTAGTTTGCTTTTTATTCGCGTTTTATTAATTACATTTTTCGCGTTTTTAGTTTTAAAATTGCATACTTAGTCGTATTTACTTGTTTTCATCATAGATTCTGTAGTTTTTATTGCTTTCCTTTATTATTGCTTCCCTTGTAGTTTAGAAATCACTAAATCCCTTTTTAATCCATTCGAATCCCGAATCACGCGACGTGAGTTGTCAAACTCCATTCATCCCTCGTTGGGAAAACGACCCGGGAAATACATACCTTTGTATTTCTTCAGAAAATATCTTGTGTACGAAAATGACTTATCATCAAGCAACTCCAACTCCCTCAGTATCTCAAGCAACTCTTGCTCTCACTGATGTTACAGCAACAATTGAGGGGGGAAGAGCCACTTAAGAGACTCCCTCTCACACTGTGGGGGAGCCAGCTCAACCAGTATTAGCAACTCCTATCTCATTAGTCCCACCATCAACAACAATAACAATGACAATGACAGTAACAACACCACCACCAATCATCACAACAACACCTCCATTGGTAGCATCTTCTTCATCAGGCCAGGATAAAGGAAAAGCCATAATGAAAGCACCAGAGCCCTGAGAAGATTCCCTATGTCATCGGCAACACCAAGTATCTGCTCACTCCATCACAGCTTGCTAACTACCTTGAAAAGGAAGATAAAAGAAAGAAACAGGCTGAGGAAGAAAAGAAAAGCAGAGAAGCCTTGGTTCATGTAGTATCCGAGGAAGCTGAAAACATTTGAATTGATCCCAAAAAGCTTGAAAAGGGACATGCTGGACAAAAGTTCAAAGATGCTCAGGCTGCTCAAATGGCTGCCATGAGGAAGAAGCTGAATGAAAAGAACAGGAAGGCTGCTGCCATCAGGCAGGAAAGGATTGAACACTACAATTGGTCAATGACAAGCAGCAGTGAAAAGATCACTGATGTGAGAATCATCCCCAAGTCCAAACCACTGGCAATGAATGTCTACAGGGGGGATGATAAAAGGCACTTTGAGGTTCATGATCCCATGAGGTTCACTGACTTTGGGATCACTGAACTTGATGAGCTTGGTCCCATCATATCAAAGAAGCAGAATGCAATAGTCAAGGAGCTGATGAAATCCCTAAGCAAATGGTATGAAAGACTGAGGGAAGCACCAACACAACTTAGGATTCAGCCAGCTTTAACTGCACCTCAAGGATCTCAATCTCAATCATCTCAAGGCAAAAGAAAGAAGGTTGAATCTGAGCCTGAAATCAAAGTACCCGGCCTGGACAGCAACAGGGAGCTACCAGAAGGTGTGAAGTTTGTGAACTGCCTTTGCATAGAAGAGCCTGAAAGATGACTCTTCTTTATTGATGTCTATGGATACCCAGCATTCCAAAGGTGGAGTGATATTGATCTTGCAGGGGTGGGTACAATGGCAAGCTACCTACCAGTGGCCTCTCAAATCCAAACTCCAGAGAATATCAGGTTCTGCACTGACCTAAACGCAAAGGTAAAAGAGCACCCTGACAAAGAAACACTCCTCAAGAAGAAACAAAGCTAGAAGCACTGGGAATCCATCTTGATTGACATCTTATGCTGTATTATTTATCTTTTGTACTAGTGATAGAGACTATGTAACCTGATCAATAAACGATGTATATTTTGTTAAAATATTCAGTGTTGCTTATTATGTTCATTAGTATATTCAATGTAAGAAGAAGCCATTTGCTCACTTACACTGATCAAACACTTAGGCTATTTGTATATCCGAATAGGGGAGATCTGGGTTCAGTAAATACCCAAACCCGTTATGTCTAGGATTTGAATAGAAAATATCCTAAGTGTTTAATCCTTTAAACATTAACAAGTCACTGAGCGCATAGTCTCTCAGTGAGCTGTCTTCTGGATACTCAGTAAGAGACAAAGAAAAAGTCTCTCCACTCAGTAAGGCGGAACTTAAGGGGTGAAGATTGAGTCAAGAAGAAGATGGTGGATTCAGTGAGTGATGACAATAACTCACTGAATCCCGAAACTCCTCACCAACTACTAACATTGAAGACAAACTAAAGACTGAAGACTGAAGGCTATGAAGATCAAGAATGAGCGACAAGGCGGGATAAGTTTGAACAGATAATACGAAGTCCTTATCAACCAAAGTCAACTTTCCCTGAATCGTTAACTATCGTGATCGGTGTCATCACCGACAAGAAGAAAGCGACCTTGTCACTTGCCCAATATAGCCAATGTAAATGAGACAAAATACATCGATTTTGTCTTCAGAATATGTAGTTTGTCCTCTAGGATAAAGTTAAAAACCATACTTGTATAAATAGCATAAGAGTTGGAGTGGAAGATTTTAAGCTTGTGGATTAATTGTAAAACACACACACAAGCCATCTTTCACTCCTTCAAATACAACTCTGTCCCTGAGATAGCTCAGTGGTTCCTTGGTAGTTGTGCTCAGACTTAGCCTGAGCTTAGTGAGGAGATACCATACTTGTTATTTCAATCCCAAGTACTATTCCGCAAGTACTTGGGTAATGTATTCATTTTTATTCACTTCTAATAAAGAATATAAACGTTGAAAATTTATCAGTGTGTTTTTACTTACTTGATTTCAGTCATTATTCACAATCTTGTTGTTTATTGCTTTCAACTGTTTTTAATACGATTGTGAAACGGGAACAAGATATATGTACCCTCTAAATCACCGAAGCCTAAGCTTTGCACTAATTCGTAATATTCTAGTGTGTTGGCGTAAAGCTTGGTCTTTGGAACAGACAAAGGCTACCAAAAAGAAATGGTTAAACAGGCTTGCCCGCGAAGAAAGGGACGTGAGAGACAACAAGAGTTGGTCCAGATATATCATGGGAGTGACCCATGATTTAGAATTATCTCAAGTTTCATGCAGAGCCTAGCTATTTCTATCATCTATATAAAAATAGTTTATCATTCAGGTATGATCCAAATCATTCTCAATCATTTACAGTTAATGACATTTATCCTATTCATCATACAATCGTCTTAATTAGTCTTACGTCAGAGGTGATTCTCGTGAAGACATATAGTCTCACACTCAAAAAGTTTCAGAACTTGAAACACGACATTCTAATTCAGCAACAACGTCTTAGATCTAGCTATTTGAAGTTTGTTCCCTCATATGTCTGACCAAATTGCCAACTTCTAGGGGCGACATTCATTGACGTTGCGATCCGACAATCACTTGTACGAACTCGAAAACTGAGTGATTGACCTACTAAAACAACGTTGGTTACCCATTTTTGGCCCCAATTTCTACTCATTGTATTCCATTTAGAACTTCCATGTCCCTTTATTTCCATACCGGTAACATCTCCTGCACCTCCTACGTTCCATACTAATACCATTGTGAAGTATGGATTCCCATTTACTGTGAACCTGATTCCTCCTTTCTTGGCGCATGGAACCCTGTAAAAAGCAATTTTAGAATTGTTAAATGTGAATAGAAAATAATCTCATGAAAAATGAACTACTTTTCTGGAAAAACTCCATTAAAAACCCGAATTGTAGGTTACGGGTTCAAATTAAAATTTTCCTATTTTTTTTTCTAGAAAAGTAAGAAGCCCACACGTTTTACATTTTTTCCCACTTTTCTAAAAAGAATTTTGTAAACACCATCTAAACGCGTTTTTTGAATTACAAACATCTTTTAGTCTTAGAGAAGAAAAACCATTTCTAGCTAGATCTTCTCAATAAAACTATAGCTGGAAAACTAGGAAAACTTTTCAGCAACTTAGCGCGCCATTTATTTTGAATGGTTTGAACTCGGCTCTATTATGTAAAAAATGATTCAATTCTACAAACAATGTAAAAAATATCTGAAATGACTATTATGAATGTATGATTGATATACATACCGTCGGTATTGAACAGGAGTAATGCCAGCCTTATATTCCGCAATTTGTAGAAATGATGGTTGAGACAAGTCGAAATGCTCGTTTGGAGGATTGCACCAGCCACCATTATTGTTTGGTAGATTGAAATTTGGGGGACAATAGTTTGTGGCGGTAACGATTAGTGGTGGGCTACCGGGCTTACACCACTGGTTATTGTTGACACATTTGATCTCGAAACAAGCACCACATGTTTGGCCATTGTTGAACAAAGCTTGGCTCAATGCTGTGTTATGTACGCCATATCCTCTTTGTTTCACGTCCTCGTAACCACAAGCTCCCCCTTTGCAAATAATATATGTACTCATGTTAGAGGGAAGGTTTCATAATTACATATTAACAAGTAAATTATGTTATTTTCTTATAAATCTAGCATATAATAAAAATCTTTTATATATCAAGGGTAAGCTTGTTTGGAAATCTCTTATGAAAAATATTGAAAAAAGTATCATACTTGTCACCATTTGCATTTGTGGGTAGCGAACAAAATTTTTTTTTTTTTTTTTTTTTTTTTGTGGGTACTTTTCTTTCAAATTTATCCTTTTTAGGGTATTATGTGACATTTTTGCTCTTCGGGAAAAAAATTTTCTATTAACTAAGAGGGGGCAAAAGTGTCTAAAACTTTCGCAAAATACCCTAAAAAGAATGAATTTGAAAGAAAAATACCCACAAAAGCAAAAAAATTGTTCGCTACCCACAAAAGCAAATGGTGTCAAGTATGATATTTTTTTCAATCATTCTTCGACAATATATTGCAACTATGTTTTCTTCCTGAGAATTATATTACACATCACATGCAATTCTTAATGTTAATACATGCATGAATATCAAATGAGTATATATGTATTCAAATATGTAATTTCATGCATTACATGACAATATGTAACAAGTTGTTTTCTCGAGAAATATTCGTAAACACATGTACCCATTGATTCGGTGCCGTCGCCCCCTCCATAAAAGGTGGCATGAGCATTCTTCCAAGGTCCAGGACCAAATATTGCTGGTTTGGGATGTTTTGGATGCTTGGGGTGCTTGGGTTGTTTAGGATGATTCGGGTGCTTGTTTCGCGATACCGGTTTGATCGTGTTTGCATAAGAATATGGGAAAATAACAAGGAGCAACCAACACCAACAAACCACCACATTCAAAGATGACGCCATTGGCATCATCAGCAAGGATAAAAATATAAAAAAACTAAAAAATTTTACGTGTTTTGGAATTGAATTAATATGCCTTAGAGTTTTCGTTTTTGCTAACTCAATTATTTGTGGTGATCAAACTAATACATTGTTTTTTGAAAAATTACACGTTTGGTCCCTGTGGTTTACCCCAGATAACAGGTTTAGTCCCTAAGTCGTTTTAATTACACCACGCATACCTTTTTTTTTTTTGAAAGTCAATATATTATAAACAGATAAACCCAAAACGGGACCTCACAAACCGAGCTATACAAAGAAACCAAGGGGCTAAAACGCCAGAAACCACAAACACAACAACAAACAGAACCTACAAGGGCAATTAGGAAAATATATCAAAAGGCTTGGCTATCCAACATGTCCAATCCACCTTCACTCTTGAGTTGATACGAGCCGAAATCCATAGTTTAGCCATTCGTTGGATACTAGGGAAAATATCTTCGTTCTTGATTTTTGAAATGTCATCCCCAACTGCGTGAATCAACCTATTACGCCAATTCCAAACAGCCCATAAGGCTAGTTGGAACACCCCATTTATAATTTTGGCCAACCTAGGACTATTATGATCAGGAGCGATACCTAAAGCGACCTCAGATATAGAAAAAGGAGGGAAAACGGTCGGGGGAGGAAGGTTCCACCAACTCCAAATCTTTCTCCAAACCAAACTCACTTTATGACAATTGACCAATATATGCTCAATGTCTTCAACCTCCGAATCACATAAAGGACATATTGAGGAAGAAAGGGCGACACCACGAACAATAAGATTGAGGCGAGTTGCAAGGCGATTAAGAGAGGCTTTCCCCACCATGATATTAACTTTCCTAGGGATCCAATTATTCCATTTATGATGGAACCCAATGCTGTGATCACCAAGCAGATTATTATCCAAAATCTTAGATAAAATATTAACCTTAAATGAACCGGAAACATCGAGCGACCAGGTCCATTTGTCACACCCACCAGAAGAGAAAATCGTGCTGCTTATATGAGAGGAAAGGGCATTTAAGTCATCTAAAGCGCGACCTCTAGGAGCAATGCGCCAAGACCAGTTACCAACCCAAGAATCGTTGACCACAAGACCACGATCCTTAACTTTACAGTCTTTGTCCACCTCGAGAGCAAAAAGCCTAGGAAAATTTACTTTAAGAATCGACCCGTCTCTACACCATGGCTCGTGCCAAAAAAAGGTGTTTGCCCCGTCCCCGATCTTACGCACAAAAGAATTTTTGAAGTTATGATCCACAACTTCAATGCTCTTGATAGCTTTAACAATATCCATCCAAACGCCACTGCCAATGAACGGGCAGCTAGACGAACCAAACCCGCCATCAATCCCATAAAATTCCTTAATAACGCAGCGCCATAGAGAGTGCTCTTCGTTGAGAAATCGCCACTTCCATTTCCCAAGAAGACTAAGATTTTTAGACCGAAGACTTCCAACACCTAAACCACCATTCTTGGGATCAAGGAGAATAGAATTCCATTTCACCCAATTGATACCTCTCTCGTTCTCTTTGAGACCCCAAAAAAATCTGCATCTAATAGACTCAAGAGCCTTAATGATTTTCATGGGGGCTTTAAAGAGAGATAGGAAATAGATCGGAAGGCTGCCGAGGACTGATTTAATCAAAGTAAGCCTCCCACCCACAGAAAGGGATTTAGCTTTCCAGGATGATAGTCGGTCCTGGAAACGATTTAAAATCCCTTGCCAACTGTTACAAAGACTCATTCTGCCACCAACAGGAAGCCCGAGGTATGTAAAAGGGAGGGCCCCATGGGCACATCCAAGCGATGAGGCAATGACAGCCACCTCGTTATGAGGCAATTACACCACGCATACCTATTTTTGAAACATGTTGCCCATTCAGTCCCTATTTTAAAAAATAGGGATCATATGTGTAATTATTTACAGTTTTTTTTATTACACAGATAGTCCCTATTTCTCATAATAGGGACTAAATGGGCAACATGTTTCAAAAATAGGTATGTGTGGTGTAATTAAAACGACTTAGGGACTAAACCTGTTATTTGAGGTAAACCACAGGGACCAAACGTGTAATTTTGTCTTGTTTTTTTATTATTACTTGAAGTTTGTGGTTACTGTTCTAATTTGTTATATTTGTTAATGAAATAGTCTAAATACACCAATATAATTACCTAATAATTGACTTGTTATAAAATAAGAATAAAGTAGTTGTACTCATTCAATGCAATGATTAACTATTCTTAATTAATGAACATGAGAACAACTTTAAAAAAAAACAAAACAAAGAAAAGGTAGAGCAAAGAAAGCTGAAGACAGCGATGCCATCATCGTTTCTGGAAAGAAAAAAAATTATGTTTTCTGCGTGACGAACATGTCCTAGTTCAATTTTTTGGTCATATATTTATTTTAACTCTTTAGTAATATTATTATAGACGAAAGGGGTAAGTTTTGTTCTAGACGAAAAAAACCACAACCACGAACCCCCTACCACCACCATCTGGACGAAGGCGTTTGTTTGGATCTGGACGAACAGGTGGGTTTGGATCTATTGCTACTTAAGATCTGGATGAACGGGGTGTTTGAATGAGTCACTGTTAGATTTTTTTTTTTTTTTTTTTTTGAGCAAACACTGCTGGAATTAAAACTTGTAAAAATACAATATAACACTAGTTACGAATTACCTTCATCAAGCGTACTTAAAAATCAAATTTAGACAATTTATATAACATGATTATGTCTGATTTTAACTGTAATTAAATGTGTTAGTTAGGAAGTTAGTAAATAAAGTTTGTAATTTTCAAAAACTGTGATTAATAGTATTAGTTAAGAATTAAGAGTTACGAGAGTATAATAAAGTAAGGGTGACTTTTTTTTGAGAATCCAATATATTGACTGTTTAAAGTTGACAGAACATAAATGTTATTCCAAGTATCTTTGACTTATAAAAGTGCTATGCCAATATTGAATGGTTGACCAAAGAAAAAATCTTAGATGAATTTAGTAGTACCCTTTCATTTTAGTGTAATAAGTCAATGATTGTGTAACCATTTTGGTGTAGTTAGACACTCCTTTAAATTAAAAATGTATAAGTAATAAAAAGGGGCATATTTGTAATTTTAAAATAAAATAATAAAATATCTACAACTAAGCTTGTACTTGCACCGGATACATGTCACAAAAGATATGGAGAGCATGACCAAAATGAGAAACTTGAACAAAGGTGACCATAACATGGACCACACATTTTTATTTATTTTTCTTCTTTTTTTATATTTTGGTAATTTCCTCGTAAGTTTATTATGTCATAACAAAGTTATACAAACCCACAAGTTTTAAAATAAACCAAAAAGATAAGGCTAATAATTCCATAAATAAGTTTAAACAAACACTTCCTAACTTGTAATTTTGGATCCTGTGCGAGCCAATAAGATTTGGATGACGTTTGAGGGTAAATAAGTTGACACGACTAACATGTTTAATAAATAGATTAGGTTAGAGATAAGATTTTCAACTAGTTTAGAAATAAAATTAAAGATGAGTAGCTAGGATTTAATTTTGAGAGAAAAATGAGTAGCTAGGATCGTTCAATTTGATCTTTGAATTTTTGTGACCTTTGTTGAACCAAATTCATGTACACAATATTTGCTTGTCCACTGATAACGATACATAAGAGATAATACAAGATCAGACACGTAAAAAAGCTTAAAGTTTAACTTATTACACACCCAGGAGAGAATTGCAACTCTTGAAGGGGACCAATATCTTGTTCATGCATCTATTGAAACCAAGAAGAAATAATGTACAACCAACTCTACCTAATATTTGGAACCAATATCTTGTTCATGCGTCTATTGAAACCAGGAGGAAATAATGTTACAAGAAAGTAATCACCAGGTTTATGACGTTGACATGTTTGTGTAGAGTAGAGTAAAGAAAACTTCAACTTCGGGTATATTTTGAATTATCTGAGTAAATTTGTTTCGGCTTGGTTCCTCGAGCAGCAGTGGACTAATTTGTGCAACCCTTGGAAGAAGTTTCGCTAATGGTAAACCAGCAGACAGATTGCCATCACCAAACTGTGAATTCATGTCTTCCATGAGTCCGTCTACCACATTTCTCAATGACAGGTCTAGAATATTCCCAAATTCAGAACTGCAAAAGAGAGAGAGAATCAACAACAATAATGTCAAAATGTCAAATGTCTGGGATTTCAACATGATTCAGAGGTGGAGATTTCAGCCAATTTACTTATGTATGGGTCAATGACTTGGGTTCGTTTCATCTCAAATTCGCCAAATCAATAAATTTAGCTAAACGGGGACGAATCGAATTGCTTAAAAGTCAAGTAAAGTCTATTTTCAATGAAATAAACCTCAAAAGATTATCACCACTATCAAAGGAAAAGCTACCAAAATAACTCTGTAAAACCCCTATCTAACATAATGACATAATGACATAATGACAAACTGACAAGTGACGGAAGTAATAACACTTGGTACCAAGCTTTTGACTGAGAATCTCTATAGCCACAAAAGAAGAAACACTTTGGGGATTTTTTTTATAATTAAACCAACAACTTCAGGCACACAGTTGGTTCTTTATTTTTCCTAATATTTATCTAATCTGAAACTAATAGAAGAAACTCTTCTGAGCAAAACTACTATCTGGAGATGGTCACTAGAAATGACCTCCCTAAACTTCCTCTCAAACTCAAAAGGACAGAAACATTGTTGGTAACCTTCAACCTCGAATCTCAACTTATCACTGAACCACTAGAACACAGGCATAACTGGTAAAGAATATCACACATACAAATTGTATTAACCCAGTAAGGGCAATTTCGACCCAGCTACTCATATATGGGAAATTTTGGGTTTTGTTTGATCTCAAATAGATCGAATAAAGAACTAGAAAAAAGGATCATATTGGTCTATAGTATTTTGAATGCATAAATCGTAACTTGCTTTGTTTTTAAGATAGATATTGCAACAATATAGAAGTAACTTTCTAATCATATTAAACTCGTTAAAAATTCTAAACTATTGGAAATAAACTGCCCATTTTGACCAGTCACCCAGCCCGCCCATTTAGCTACCTTCGCAAACGAACATCTACACATCTCGCCACATGAAACATTTGCATCCAGTGCCATTTTCTAACCTAACTAAACATGTAGATAGAGGGTTGCTAGAAGACAAAAAAATTACCTTGATAAAACTGTACGTGTCTCCACCATCAGTTGATCTAATTTAGTAATGTCAGAAACATTACTGCCAGAGGATTCAAGTGATTTATAAAATCTAACATCCTCAGGCATCAAATATTCCACCCAGTGACGAGGCCTTCCCATGCTCATGAACATGTTCAATATCTGCATGATTGTGTCGTGAAGTACACTAGAGTTGAAGATGTCCCTTAACTGCTTTCTGAAAATAAGGATATAGAATAGAGTTGCATGAAATCGTGATAGACCATTCAGCACGTCCACACACGCAGTTCAGGAGGTAAATATATTTTAAACAAAACTGTTTATATTAAAAAGCTTAATTTCTTTTCTATATGCAAAAACCAAAGTTCAGGAACGCGAATATATTTCATTAGGGCCGCAAATTAAACGAAAGAGTAGCTTAAAATACCATAGCTTAAGCCCAGGCAAAGAAAATAGCAAGATTGGCATCAATGTGAAAAACCAATCCTAAAGCATACTTTCTGACATCACTTTGATACCATTGGCAAGCCAATCATAAACTTTCTCATTTTATGTCATCATACATGCATCAAATAGATAGTAACACAATCTCTAAAATGCACACATAATATATACTTAATATGGTAGAAGAAACTATCGTTAAAAGATAGGACCATGTTTTTTGATCAATAAACCATGTTTAAAAAAAATAATAATAAATAAAAAAATGAACAATGTTTTTGGACATGCAAGAGCACAGAAACGGAATATCAGTATGGATTAATAAAAATCGAGACTCATCCCTTTGGCAAGCCTTATACATCAGGCTTACGCATGTTTCATATATTTTTAAGTAGATTCATCCTCATTACTCCAGTTATTGGAGTTTAAACACCATCAGCGGACTCGGCTTAATTTTGGTTTTAGAAACTCTCATATCTTGCACCAAGTAATCACATCTATCTTTATTCACATATATATTCATATGATATATACCTAATTACGATGAAAGTCTAGCATTCTGGTTGAATAGAACTTGCCTGTCACTGTTGTATTTTACTTGAATATACTAACCAAGTAACCATTAATAGTGAAATTTGTAATAAAAGTAACATGCAGAAACAGAATATGTAAGAATATAGCTAAAGTATTGACACATTCAGGTTTGTATTGTGTTCCATCATTACCATATGTCCATTACAGGTGTATGTCATAACTGCGGGTACTCTAGCTGCTGGTTTTGGTCAATCAGTGCTTTATATGTTCCATTTCAGGACCTCTGTCTGATTATATTTTCTGCCTTTAACATTGTTGGGGGTTTTCATTCACATTTTAAAAGCATAACAGAATAAAGCAATATCTAGAATGAACAATCCTTACCCTCTGAGAACTTCAGTTGCAGCAGCTTGCATATTGGATACCAGTGACGGCATTCTCTGACTTGAAAGAAAATCAGCACTTGCCAAAAACTGTTGCTCGTCGTTTCTGTCGATCAGATCGGCATCCTCCTGTATAGACAAGAATCATCAAACTCTATTTTTGATTAGATACAAACAACTCAAACCAATAGATAAGATGAAAGAATGATCAGTCATTATTGTTAAATGGTTCCCTTCATCAACGTTTGCACTCATACCGAAATTGCATATGATCCTGCATTTGCAGCTAGAAACCTTTACAAAAAGGTCTCAAAACAGGGGCTGATGTAGGTGCTGGCCAAGTGTGACACGTGCCACGTATTACACATGGAATGATTTTATAAAGCATCATTTTTTAGTAAAAGCTGGAAGTTTCATTATTATTAGTATCGTCCCATGAGTAGTATTTAACTTTTCATTTATAATAAGCCCAACTTATAGCAAGTCCAATACATAAAATCCAATATAATAATTTAGCCAAAATGAGTAGTATATTTAACTTCAAATTTTTAGTTTTACAAGATTTAAAGAGTGCAAATTTCAGTCTCCTCCGAAATCTTTCGTAATATCATAACTTTTTAATTTATACTATTAGTTAGACTTTTGAACATTTTATGTGCTACACACTCAAAATTCTCAGATCCGCCACTCTGAAAATCTCAAGGACTTGGTGTTTTTATAGGTGATTAGGATTTTAAGCAATTGTATTTCGGTTATTGTCTCTAACAGCCAACATACTTGTGGAAATTTAAAAGAAAAGATGATCGTTGTTAAACAATTTAAACGTTCTTCAGTTTGTTGGCTAGCTATAGTATTTCTTTCTTGGGTAAAGGGTTACCCCGGTAAAATATATTAATCACCAAAACAGTTAAGTACAAATGGAATGTGGCAGAAGAAACCACATTACCTCAAGCAAAAGCTTGAAAACAACATAAATAAACAGTGTTTATGACATGCCATAAACACAAACAAACTAGATAAACCTATTTAGTCATACTCCAAACAAACTAGATATAGTATCCCACAACCATTACCCCGGGGGTTACCATCCACCCCTTCTATATATTTTAATTTTACCGTTTGTTTGTGATCCCGGTGTCTCACGTAAAGCATTCTACGTCAACACAATCTAGGGTGAATCTCTTATAGAAGGTGAAGAAATACTAATCAGATTTCACCTTGAAGACAGAGTATTCTTTGAAGAGGCCATTTTCACCCTTGAGGGTGAGCCCTGTACATCAAATCTCTTCTCCATGTGTTGATTAGTCTATTTTGCAAAAAGCTCCTTAAAATTTGCATATAGATTGTTTTTTGAATGAACCCATGGCTTAATGATAACAAACGCGTGATCCTTAGTGTTGCTTATAATGTTAGATAACAGATCTAAGTCATAAAAAACAATATAAGAGGTCGCAAGATTCACATAAATTTACCGAAGATAATCCACATGTCCAGGCTTTTATCTTTCTTAAATATCTCAGTCTCTAGTGTATCTTTTGAGCTCTTAATGTACTTTACTACATACTTTGCCAAATGTGAAACTGGGGCTACCTAATGATTATCTCCATGGATAAATGCCAGATTTACGCTAAGCCTCGTGAGCTTAAAGTTACTTTTTTCTACCATTAGACCATTCATGGTTGTGGTCTGACCTATTGTAATTAAAAGTATATGCATTAAGACTTGATTCAAGACCTCCACTAAGCAAATAGCTTAGCCACTTACTCTGAGCGCCAATTTTTATCTATTAAATCGACAACTAAGATTGGATGTACCGTTGGATGAAAAACCCTACAGCTTTTCTAATGGATGATATCGACAAAAATTAAGATTCACACCCTCCTAGAGGAATTTAGAGAAAGGATTTACGCTACAAGGTATATCCTTACTGCATAAGAACACATTTGAGGGACATGGAAACCAGTTGTGCAATAAGGTGATTTATATCTTATCAAGCATAACTATGCCAACCGCATGGGGTGACCCAGTGGTTTGGATTCAGTCTCCTAAATGGGTAACTCCCTGGAGGTCCTGGGTTCAAACCTTGGGGAGAAAATTAATTTCCATGTGGCCACGGAGGTTCACCTGTGATGACTCCGGGCTATCCAAAAGGGTAGTCGGCCTGGGATTAGTCGGCTCGCAATGTCGAGTCAGAACCCATGTAAATTTAAAAAAAAAAAAAAAAAAAAAAGCATAACAGAACTCCTATATCACACTTTAGTGTTACTTAATAACCTAAATAATATAACAGAGAGCTTAGTATCCCACACAAAGCTTACTAATGTTTATTAGATAACAGAACTCCTATATAATGAAAAAAAGGTGAGGCAAACTTGTCCTACATTTATTAGCTATAAAGTAATTCAAAGGCTTGATTTGTGGGGGAAGACCCCTCAGCCTAAACCTATATCGTAAGAAAAGCTCGCAGATTAACTTCTTAATTCAGTTGCACATTATTTTTTAAGCATCAATAGAAAACATACCCCCTTATCCTATAAATAGGGTTGTCTACACAGTAAAATGACAATTTGCGTAGATTTTATTACATAGAGACCTCTAATGACATAATGAACATCTGGATTATAAAGTGTTTAGCGTAATCTTCTTACAACTTGAAGTGGGGAGTAATGGTTCTTGGTCTTTGACTTACAATACGTATCTTTAGAACGGGTGTATGTATATTAAAAAAATGAAGTATGAGATATTATAACATGTTACCATTGACTACCAGTATTTATTCACTTGTGCATGAAAACGCTAATTCCAGTTAGAGCACTTGGTATGTTAATGCAACTCTTGCGTTATGGTCTACGTGGACTTCCTTTGCCTTGCGTTAAGTGTGAGTTATGATACTATGGGTCTAAGTTAAGGGCATGAGTTAACCCCCAAGTTACCATGGTAACTCACGTTAAGATGCAAACATGAATATAAAAAATAAAAAATAAATAAATAAATAAATAAATAAAAAAAAAAAAAAAATTACATAACCGGCCCAAAATGTTACGAAGTATTTTTTAAAGAAAAGTGGGGCCCAAAATGTTGAGTTATGGTTGAGTTATGATAAGGGGTGTTTTTTGTGAGTTAAGGTTGAAATGTTAAAGCTGACGTGGCGCTGAGTTATGGCATAACCTAAGTTATGATACCAAGTGCTCTTATACTACTCAAAAGTGCCAATAAAAAAAAGTATAGCAGGAATGGACCATAAGCGTGAATTTGTGTATGACTGTTAAAGCAATACAGTTTGAGGAATCACATGAAAGAAGTAGATGAATTTAATTACAAGAAAATATAAAAAAGAACAATTCTTACAGGCTGAAAACCTCCAAGATCTCGTGCGGTGTCTATATATAGATGTCTTCCTAAGATGTTGACTTGAACTCTTATATATAAGCTAATCGCTGTCATTGCCCAAATAGATAAGACCATCCTGGTGAAACCTTTGTGTATCATAAAAGGTTTGAAACATGATTAGCTAATCCACAAAACATCATCATTAATGAATCCATTTAGAGGTAACAAAATGGCCAAGTCACTCGGGTTATGGGTACTTATTTGGTATGGGACGGAAAAGGAGACTAGTTAGGTTTGACCTGAAACGCTTTCTGCCCAAACATATAATATGAATTATAAATGGTTTGTGTGGCAAAGATGAATATATCATGGCACATTTTCTTTAATATTAATTTTCTTTTACCCGTTGGAGATAAAACATAACTCAGCTTGACCCATTAGCCACCTCTAAAACTCATTAGCTATAGAGAAAGAAAAATAAAAACAAAAGGAAAAATGCAGAATCATACTCAATATTTTAAGCCTATCCCATAACTCAAGTTTCTCAGAAGGTGTTAAACTGTTGGGCTGTCCCTTTCCTTTCATTAACCTCTCTGTAAGATGCAAAAGATCCAACTCTTCTGCAACCCGGCTACTCAAATAAAGCATGGCGTGAGGCAACGTCATTGTATTAGCGATTCTTTGAATGTTCTCAAAGTGCATTTGCATCCTGTAAACCATTCATGTCCACAAAACATCACACAACCGAATAAATTCATTTCCTCAACAACAAAGAGATTTGGTTTAGAAATGTCTTACTGGGCCTTAAGAAGCTCATCGTTCTCCTGCTCGTCAGCAAGCTGCCGCTCGAGTTCAGAAATCCTCTTTGTGTAAGCATCATAAAACTTATATAACACATATCCCCCTCCACAAATCCCGAGAGACACATAGACCTTTCTTTTATGTCTTCTCCAGAATTCCCTACAACCCACAAAAACAAGACATTTTGATTTTCCATATTTTATTCTCCTTATGTTTTTAAGCAAATAAGCAGTTTCCAATAACCAATCTAGAACCTGCTTAATTCAAAGTGCTTATTTTATAACCTAGAAACACTTATCTCTATAGATAAACATGAAATAAGCAAACCCTTATCTGTTTCTAAAAAAACCCATATGTTTATAAAAATTAAGGTATCCTAATTCCAATAGAAAACTAAAAACATGTGAGAGGTAAAATAAAATAAAATAAAAAGAACTGACCACATTCAATCAATCTTTATGATTAAGTTGGCAAGCAGGTGTTGCTTCTTCTATCGAGAATACCAAGTTTGGAGATTCCAATGATGTAAGCAGCAGTAGTTAGTTTGGAATCATATGACCAAAGGGGAAAAGGGGTCTCTCGTATCTTGATAGTATTTCTTTTTCTTTTCTTTTCATATATATATATGACCAAAGGGGAAAAGGGGTCTCTCGTATCTTGATAGTATTTCTTTTTCTTTTCTTTTCATATACGGAGTATATCCCTCCGGTTACCATTTATATTAAAGTACAATCATTTTTTATTAGAGAGGAGGCGTTAACACTTTTTAATTGTTAATTGTTTATTACGTGTAAATTGTTAAAGTGTAAGATGGTGTTTGTTTTTTAAAAACCGTAGCTTTTTAATCTGACTCGTTCAGACGCGGATAGATATTTGGGTCATTAAGTGTGTTTATTTTTTTCTTTTCGTTCAGAGGTAGTTAGAAGCTCAAACCTCTTAACTAACAAGATGTAGAGGGGATGTCTTGTTGCCTCTTAATGTCTTTTAACCTTTTTTTTTTTAGTTTTCCTTTTCTTTTCTTTGTTTTAATTTTCATTTTTTATTATATATTTTCTTAAATTTTCTTTTAGTAGTGATAATACATTTAAAGAGAATGACGTCGTTATTTTATTTTGCTCAATAAAGATACTAAAAGATGATAATATGATGATGACGAAAATACTCAAATACAAGAGTCTTTTAAACAAATACAAATTTAATACTGGTTTGTGATATCAAATTATGGCATGCGTATTTTTAGCAAGAACCTTGATTTGTTTTTCTTTAAAATATTTTTAATTGGTAATGAACATGTCAACAATATTGTAGAATTAATTTACTTTTTCTCTTCCTAAATTAGTTGATAATGGTAGTTTACAAAATGGTGAAAACGTTTCGCAACATTGAAATGTAGCATATTAACAATATATAATTATTTTACGAGATCAAATGGTGACACAATATCCTTGAATGTTTTGTTTTAACATATTTTAATTCCGTGTTACTAACTTGTGCTAGTTTTATGGCTCAGTTGTTCTATTTAATGTGTATAAACGTTTATGTATCGTAAGAATAAATTGTGTCATATTCATATCATTCAGACATTTTTTTAGAAAAAAACAAACAATATTATTTCATTCATATTCAGACATTTACGCCTCAGATTCATATTCAAATGTGTGAATCAGATTTAGATTCAGAACCTCTTAATAAACAAACAGCACCTAAGTAAGATTGTGTATTTAATTGAGACGTGACGTGTCGCGTAATATTTAGCTAAATAGTTATAAAATAAGTTGAGTTAAATAAAGCTTAAACGCATACGGCTCTATCAAAATAGGGTTTAACAACAAATTGGCATTCTACAAAAACTCACAGGAAAACAGTAATAATTATGTAATTTCTTAAATTATGCGTTCATTACTTAATGCTTATTTTCGATTGGGGGCACTCAAGTGAATCTATAAAGTTTGTTTAAGTAAACTATTGCACCAGTGCATGTCTAAGATAGCTACGTATTCCAGATTTTGCAAGTAGATAGATAGTTTAGCCTATATATAAACATTTGTTGTAGTAAACATTATGTATTCAAAAAGTTTGCTCTTGTGATTACTACATTGGAATTATTATAAAGTTTGCATGTATGATTACTACATATTTCACGATTTAAAGTACTTGTAGTTTTTATAGGTTGATAATGGATTATTCCCGATCTTGTCATTAAAATATAACAATTGCCTAAATTCAAATAAGATAATTCTAAGCCAAAAAAATGTTAATGAAATTCGGCCCAGTTCAAGTCCTTATCAAATTTGACAGCCCAACCACTACTTGTTGTTAATATTCGGAAAGACCAATCCAACAAACAAAACACCCTAATTTTAGGGATATATAAACAATAACATAATATTTCTGTCATCTGCACAACCCTAAACGTACTTACTACCAAAACATACATCTACCACATATCTCTATCCTTTCATCAAAAAATGATTTTGACAAAAAATCAGTTAATTATTGTGAGGATCTAAAACATACTTGAGCCTTGTGCTAAGATACTTTGAGTGTATACCAAATAGTATGCGGAATCTACTACTTGATACTTAGAAGAATATAACAATGTATGAACAATGTAACAGTAATAATTGAACAAATTGTTTCACCAAACGCTTCAATATTATTAAGCAAATAATATGAGTGATCTCACTATCACGAGGGTTTACAACCTTGAAGCAAAACGTATGAAAAAATATATCTAACCTTAACCTAGGATCTCCTTTTATAGTCACAAAGAGTCCTTTACAAGATAACTATGAATATTCTAAACATGCAGAATATTTGTATAAGTCTAACTATATAAGATATCTTCTGAATATCTTCTATACATATCACATTACATGTTTTCTATCACAACAGTACAAATCTCTATCCTTCAGACTCAGCAATACAAAGTTCCTTCTGGCAGTACTAACTTAGTTAATATTATTAGTGTAAAATGCAGCAGTACAAAGTTCTTAAGTGTTTTAATTCCCAAAAATCCTCCCCTAAACTTTTGATTTATCTCCAAATCAGCAAGTTTCTTGAATTAAATCCTTAAGCTTGCGAGGATTCTTCCAAACACTTTATCCTCTTCCAGCCTTCATAGTTTCTTCAGACTGCTCATATATCTTTCTCAGTAATTCCCTTGCCATGTTAGAATCTTCATCCACTATGAGTTTAGCAACTAACATAACAAGAAAATACCAGCTCTGAGAGGATATTTCTTCTCAACCAACATGAACACGTCAACTCCATCTGTTGTAGACGATGAACACCACATGTATCATACAGCTTCCATGTTGTTGCCATATCATGAATTTGACACTTCCATAAGTTGTTATTATGATCAGGCTCAAATAATCTTTCTAATTCAACCCGTAGCTCCTTCGTCTTATCATCTGCAAACTCTGATTGGTTGAATTTTTCCTTGACTAAATCCCATAGTTTAACTAGACCATCTTTGTCAAAAGTTTTGTATACCTCAGTGTGATTTCCAACTCTGATTATCCTCCAAAACTTTTTAAAGTTATCTATGTATATCTCCCAGTCAATTATAGGATATTTAGCCTGTAATGGCTCAACACTCACATCTTCTGGAATGATAACCATCATCTGTTGAAGTCTTTCATCAGTTAACTCTTCAACTCTTTCTTTCTCCAGTAGGTGCTTTTTCAACTACATTCTATCTTTTTGAAGATTCAGTCTCTAATGAAACTCCAGCTCTTCTAATTTTGTTGCCTTCTTTTTCAGTTTCCATGGGAATAAAGTCTTGTACCCTCTTGTAAGCCTTGATGTACATCTCTTCAATTTCTGCATATGATTTCCCTTCAGTTGACCAGCCTTTTTGTTATTTTTATTGTAGGATTATTGATATCATAACACACTATGGATTTGATGTATGGATCGTGTGGTTCTAGAGAGAGAAACAAGAGAAAAATGGGATGTTAGATATAGAAAGAAAAGATGGAAGATTAGATTGCAAATGAACATCCAACCATCTCCCTTTATGGGAGAGGGATTATATAGTTACATAATATACTCCCTCCAGCGAGTTGTGGATCAGGTATACAGTGGGTAAAGACCCGTCCTTCTTCCACGGTGTTACTTACGCTAATTTATTACTAATAAATAATGTTAAGCCTACGAGCTAACTTATGCTAAACTATAGTTGGGGTAACCGACTCTTCTATATAGATTTTCTAAATCCTAACAATCTCCCCCTAAGGGAGGTCACCTCATAAATTACAATTTGAATCCTAGCAATCTATCAAGAAGTTCATATCCGAGCTCGTAGACTTTGATTCATCAATATAAACAACTTTTCATCTTTAATAGTGTTTCTTGAAATGAATGTTCCTTTGTCTTGTGATCATGAGCTTTCTTTGAGATCATCAGTTACAATAAATCTCCAGCTCATCCATTGAAGTATTGCCATCATGTGAAGTTGTAACTTTTGGACCAACATGCTCACACTTTTTTGGATCATGATATTCTTTATCAGAGTTGCAGAAGCAATGTAATACGACTTTGGTTGTCATGATTAAATTTTTAATTGCGAGTGTGAAGTGTGAGCATGTGGTTATGAATTGACGTTTCATCTGCTATCAGCTACAACCGTCGGGAGTTTCTGCAAACAAGAGTTAGCAATAATCACACGAAAGTGTCTTTGTTCACTTTCGTTGAATAGGGTTGCAAGAACCACGGTTCCCAATTGATCAGTTTAAATACTGCCTGTGATCAGGTAAAATTTCGAAGAATCTCCTTGACAAGGTTTCGCAGTTGTACTAGCCGTTCTCAAACCGGAGCATCTCAAAATAAACAACACGGAGTTGAGATTCACTGATTGATGAGAAATTTATATGAAAAACAATCGCGTATTGCTGAATAAAGAGTTTTCGCAATACGACGAAAGTTTTATGAGCAAAATCAAGTTTCAATCACAAATACTTTTGTTTGACAAGTTTATGCGCAGTCGATGTGCTAGAAAATTATTGTTGAGCACATCGAAAGGTTTTTCCAAAAGTATACATCAATTCCTTCATTGGAACAAGGTTGATTCAGAATGTGAATCGCCCCATCGTTGTATTCCAGTTGTCACAAGTTTGATCCATGAAGGATCTCACATGTCATCCACCAAGAGCTTGTTTGATGTTGGCTCTAGAAGGATTTCCATCTTCATTGTGAATACTTTACATATCACTCGGTTGTTCTGGCAATACCATAAGGATAATGCGTAGGACTCTTAACATATATTCTTACTTTTCACATTGTGTGAAACAACAAGTCTTCATGAACATGTGTCCTAATGAGATTTTGTGGATGATCTTTTGGCTCTAGACTCAATAGTGCACATTGGTTTTCCTATGCTGAGACTAGGGAGAGGGTCTCCTTTTTCAATATCAACCATCTCTAAGAGAAAGTCGATAGATTACATCGATTCCCCGTGAGAATGAAACAAGTTCTTTTAAGAGAACTTGAGTAGCTGGGAAGTTTAGTGCAGTGCGTCATTGGGTCCATGACGTTTTGTCTTGAATACCAGTGTCACCTTGGTAACCACCAGTAGCATATGTATTGAACCCGGTTTCTACCCTAAGGTTGAATATTTGGATGGTTATTTCTTTTCACCCTTTCTCTTTATATTTCTTTTTCATTCATCAACCCCTTCAGTGCTTACCGAGACTTCATCACTAGAACCTTTTTGGGTTTGTTCCAGTCCTAGCTCTATCTCAGTCGGCACTCTTCCCTTATTCTCACGTTTCTCCTTTTTTCATCATACCTAAGGACTTCTACACTAACTAGTGGATCATCCCTGGGTAGATCCCTCCGGATCTGGCGGGATCGTGGGAACGATTTCCTAACCTTACCATCCTTATAACTTCGGTAAATTAAATACAAGGTCAGTCTTTGATGTACTTCCACAATCACAATCGCCATCGAAAATCATTTGAAAATCAATCGAGGTACTTATGATAAAAATATTAATGCTTTTGTACCTCGATAGTTTTGAAGATTTTTGAAATGCTCCCCCTCAATATGTGCATCGTTATACGAAAAAGTTTAACACATATAGAAGAGCAGCCTACACTTTGAGTTGTAAAGATCATATTTTATCATATTTTATATTTATATCACATTCTCTCCCTCGATCAAAAATTTTAAATCCTTTGAGATTTTGGATCCCAAGTGATTTAAATATGTTAGAAAAATTGGGAAAAAAACGTGGTTTGATTAATATATTTTGATAAGGAACATTACTATGCCCCCCCTCAATTTGAGAGGGAGGTTACTAATCACAATCATAACATTACTATCCACTGCAAAGCTTGTATATATACTGTTTACAAAACCACACCACACAAGAGTTCTAATTGTTACAGAGATTATGTGATCATTCGGTTCTATGTAGCAGTTTGTAATTTCCTTCGCGAACTCTTCCACCTACAAAACTTTCCAAGCTACGGAAGATTCTCCTTGTCTTGAGCCTCTTCCAGATAGCAAAAAAGAATGCCTCGCTCATATCTACGTCCTTGTTTGTCCAAAACATAGTACTCCTCCCTGGTCTCATCTTGATCTTATACTCTTTCACCCTGTAATCCAAAGCTTCATCAATCTGTTGTAGAGTACCGTCGTTGAACTTGTGTAACTCATTAAACCTCGTGATCATCTTGACCCCGCACTTGTCACTAAATATAACAGCTCATGGAGAATTGATAACTGAGTAGTCATATTTGAACTCGAACCCTGTAGCTTCCCAACAAGGCTTTGTAAGGTTGACTTGAGTCTAATAGCTTTTGATTCCAAGCTGAAAGTCTCCTACTCGTTGCCTGATAACTAAGCCTATGATCCATATGTTGATAGCAGCACAGAGAGTCTTCTTTTCACGTGGAGGTAGATGATCTAGGTGACCTTGGAGATTCAACAAGTAAAGATCTTTGAAGTCATTAGGGTACAAGTTCTTGAAGTCGTTTTCCTCTATGACATGTTCTTTAAGATCTGCTCTGTGGAGGATGAAGCAGGTTTTACTGACTAGGTTTTAATATTTATAAGTGTCTCGTTTACCTATGGTCCACCTTATGCACTCACGGGCAGTGTACCCGGTCGTGTGTAGTGTAGTAATCGGTAAAACCGAGGTCGTCCCAAGAGCTATGTGAGTGGATTCTAATTAAGTCTAGGTGTCACTGGTTTTAATTGTTTTAAGGTTTGAAATGATTAATAAACTAGAAAGCAAGAAATGAAAGCAAATAAAATAGAGTTTTGATCAATAAGGGTAAAGTGTGCTAACCTAGTTACTCCTCCTATCATGTTATGTTCACGTCTAACTACTTCCAATTGATTCAAGTGGGGGGTTTAGGTCGCTAGGACAGCATTTGGTCAGTTCGTCCTAATCTATCAGCAAAGGTTTCCACCGGAGATCAAGCTACTACCCTTGAAAGTCCAGTTGTTTTTAGTCCCCTAATCCAAGTCATTAAGTTCCGATATGATGATGTACCCTCCGAACAGCTCGACGGACACTCATTTGAGATGTGTCGGAGCCCTTCTGTACGAAGGCCCAAGTTAGCTCTTCTGAATGTTCATTGGCGTCAAACCATTCATACACACTAAGCTTACCTACGGGGAATTCGTCATTCGAAGCCTTAAGCCCTTCGGGGTACAGTTGACGAAGGAACAACGGATAGAGGATCTTCCTGACTTGGTCAAACCCACGATCTCCCTCTCTTTCCTGGCTTTTTTGAGAGCGTGGGTAGGACGGGTAGAAGGTTATGGTAAGCTCACTTAACACTCCTCTCTTTACTTACACTCACTTATATAACCATAACTCATACTTACTCTCACGCCGGAGGTGGTTTGCAGGGTCCAACCCCTGCGTAATCACTTAACGTAGTGTCTTCGTATTTCTTATTCTCAGGTGAAAGACAATCTTGGCTGGAACACACACCCCTCATACCTTCGATCACCATTGAAGCCTGATAGTGCAATTTATTGTACAATCACGCTACATGCAAGATTTGTAACAATGAGTGACCGGGCGCTAGCATCTTAGACACTCATCCCTAACTTTTTAAGTTCATCCAAACGGCAGGTAATCATTTGGTCAGTTCGCACAAGCGAAGAAGGGTAGTCATTTGGTCAATTCTTACCCTTCCCACTCAGTCTACCTACTTAGGGTCAGTTGGTCAATTCTCCTAAGCAACTAGACACTACCGCCATTCAAAACTACCAAAACAAGGGTAGCTACCAACGAACTATGCATGCATACACTAGAAACAATTATACGAAAGCATGTAAACGTAAACAAAACAATTAAGGAATCATAACTAGGCTAGCACCAAAGGTGATTAGATGATCATATGAAGAGAAACAACCAATTCAATGTTAAACATATTGACATACATGAATTGAAAGTAAAAGAAAAGATATTCGTTAATGCTTATCGTTGGGGAGTGATTTCTCCCTTGGAGATGGCTCCGTATGCTCTTCAAGATCCGCCTTTGGACCCCTACTCACGTTCTCTGCTTTTTGGTGTGGAGTGAATGATGTGAAATGCATAAATTAGGGCTTGTATTTATAGGCGAGATCTAGTTACGGCGTAACTTTAGTTGAGAGTTACGTCGTAACCTTAATATTTCCACAATAATGCTCTCGTAAAGCTCGTTACGGCGTAACACATGGGTGAGTTACGTTGTATCTTCAATACAGGTTACAAATGACATGATTACGCCGTAATCATGGGAAGGAGTTACGGCATAGCTGATAGCGGCGTGGAACATCTTTTGACCTAATTGGTTACGACGTAATCTTTAGTTGGGTGTTACGCCGTAATCTGTTGATGAGTTGGCCTTCTGAGTCACGCACTAGCTACGGCGTAACGTGAAAGTGGAGTTACGCCATAGCTTCTTCACAGTGGGCATATTATCATAAATCTCTTATAAAATCTCCAAATCCGCGTCTCTTTAGCTCCAATGCTCGTAATTTACCTGAAAGTGAAATATAAAGGAAAACAAGCGTAAATCCATATAAATGATATAAAATACGAGCATTATCGGGGGAAATTGACACTTAATATTCAGGACTATTTGATGTTATCAAATATCCCCCACTTAAACTCTACTTGCCTTCAAGCAGACCTTATTAGATAAATTTCTAAAAAGATATCTCTCATTACTTGGAAAATATAAGTTTAAAAATCCCTTATGCTAGAATAAATCAAAGCCGAACACCTCACGAAATAGGAACAAAACACTCAAATCTCTCAACTAGTCTAAGTGTCAATTTCAGGGTGATCACTCAAAGCACAGTCATAGCATGTATTCTATCATAAGCTTGGCGGTTACACAAATCTCCACTACTAGAGTTAAGGACTAAACAATTCTTGAAGGCAATATGGGTAGACACGACATGGGTTAGGGGTGAATTGTCATTACTAACATGGTCACAACAAAGTGGACAAAATCAATAATACATGACCAAATCCATGGCCAAGACACCAAAGATTGCTCGCTTCATCACCTAGACACACTTCATGACTAAAAGGTAGGATAAGACATGGGATTTAAGTGGTGTAAAGTAAAAATAACAAGCAAATAGTCTAAACCTATAACCAAGTCATCACCGCTTACCGTTCATTCAAAGTTCAAGGCTAAGAAACCGGATCATGATATACCAAGTAGATGTGCCATTAGCGGACGTCATGATGGGCAGATTACTTGTTCTTCAACTCTTGGCGCAATAATTACCAACTTTATTCTTCAAATGTGACAGAGGTGGCCTCCTCGATACTAAATATTTGATGAGCTCTAAACAAAGTGCTTAAAACTTAGCACTTTACAATAAACAAATAACTACAACTTTTTTTTTTACATCATAACTAAACATAAAATCCCCCACTTGAGATGAACATAACATGAGAATCTGGGGGGTCTTCAATAATCTTCAAATATATGTCTTTGACGAAAGCGTAATTTCTGAACCTCTCTACTTGAACCTTGAACTTAGGCAAACAATGACTTCCCGATCACAAATTAAGACTACACGGTAGGTTAAGGTGAATGGGTGTATCGAAACAATATATATTGGGTGAACAAAATGAAAGGAATGGCTCAGACGGGTGTATCTAGGGGTATCTTGCACTAAAGGTGAGTGCAATAAAAGGGTTTAACATGGGGGTCGAGAAGTCGAGGTGACTAATCGATAGACACACAAGGATAGGTTGTTTGGGTGATAATCCTATAATATTGCTTTCTTAAACTGAATATTCCAAATATATTAAGCAAACTCAACATACCTCGTCTATGGTCTCGAAATGATGCAAAGGCCAAGTTCTAAAGTTTACTAGCTACCGGCACACTTATAATTTGGTGGATTTGGGTAAATAATTGGAAACGGATAAGGCTAATCTCACCATATAATATCAAGGGTTATAATGTTCTCTGCTAAGGTCTAATCTAGTTAGGTTAAGAAAAACATGTCAAAATTTAAAAAATGGCATAATTTTTCAAAATAAACTAGAAAAAAGAGGGCAAGAAAGTTCAAGAGATAATTCTACTCCGGTCCCCCCACTTGAAATGTACAAAGTCCCTTTTGTACTAAACGTTAAATAAAGCTGAAGAGAAAGTAAAATTAGAGCGAGAACTTCCCTGAAATTCGCTCCTAAAAGAAAGAAGGCCCACGAAAAGAATCGTGCCTTCGCTTAAGCATCCACGAGCAAACTTCATTCCCTGAAATCACACTACCAACAAGCATAATTCTAAAAATAAAAGAAAAACTAAAAGAAATCTAACTCACTTTCGTAGGAATCACGGTTGCATTTAGCGTATGCAACAAGCCTTTTAAACCACTTGGTATCCCAAGTGGACGAGTGTAGTCTCGTGAGGGCTTACAGGGAACATACCCTCAAAGTTCATTTAAAAACTAATACAAGGTTATTGTATTTTAATAGAAAGAATTGAAACAAAAGGATAGTTACGCCGTAACTCCTTGAAGGAGTTACGCCGTAAGTATGGCAAAACCTGGCAGTCGCTACTGGAGGGTAGCTACGGCGCAACCATAGCATGGGATTACGCCGTAATGGGTAATGCTCTGGAGAGAATCGCTACCGGTGATGTGTTACGGCGTAATCATTGGAATGAGTTACGCCGTAACTGATGGACAGGTCAGGTCCCCATTTAAGTTACTGATGCAATCTTCTCCAATTCCTGCAAAAATGGTTAAAAACACAAAACCCAACAAAAATAGAAATAAAAAAGAATAATTTGGGTTGTCTCCCGAAAGAGCACTTTTCTTTATTATCGAATCTTCAAGTTAGACTCAAAGCCATAGGGCTTTACGGTGGCCTTCGAACTTGGCCAACATCCTCCTTAGTTGTTCTCCTGTTGGAAGAGGGCTGGTCCCAAACAAATGGAGGAATGTACGGAGTCATGCAATATCGAGTCTCTTGCAAAAAATTAATTTTGGCCCATTTATAGCGAAACTTAGACTCGACTTCCCATTCTAGTCTTGTAGCCCCAAATTTCACTTTAACCTAATTTTCGAATGAGATCCCCTTGTATCCGACCTCCATTCTTTTTTCTTCATCAAAACATGCCCACTCCTTGCGTTTTAGCCAGTTTGGATCGGGGAATTCTCCTCCATTGCAAATCTTTCGGTTAGGATCACATGTAGGCCATGCCTTAGTGAATCCCCCAGACATCATAATAGCCGGTTCACAGAAATGAAGAGTACAATCTACCTCTTCAAACCAATTGGTCATAATATCGTGCCCCCGAAACCAATGATCCTTGATCAGTTTTTCATCCTCGAAGTGCCACCAAACTTCTGCCTCATTTTTTATTCTTTTAACAAAAAATTGTCCTCCCCCATTGCATCGTTTGAGAAATGGAGAACGCGTTGGCAGTGTTAATTTAGAACCCTCTATCGTAGAAGTTATAGGAGCACAACAATGAAGCCTTCTTGTAACAATAGTAATACCCTTTTTATCATGCACTCCAGGTAAAGTTCGAACTTCGTCGTTCTCCTCTTGAGAAGATTCATCGTTGTCGTCTTCATCACTTGACTCGGCCCTTGTAAATGGCCAAAATATGAAGGAGGAAAATTATCAGAAAAATTTGCTTGCACTTCTTCGGAAACTTCTTCTGCGACAACTTCATCAGGTACATGGCATGAAGTTTCGTCCATTCTAAATACCACTCTCTCATCACTATATCCCAATGAAAATTCCTTTTCTAAAACCTTGATTTGGGCTCGTGAGGAAGTAAGGAAAGGTCTTCCAAGAATAAAATGTTCTCTTGGGGTGTTTGCCATGTCAATAACTACGAACTTGGACGTGAATATGAACCTGTCGACTTTAACCAATACACCACCCGTGATCCCAAGAGGGGTTGCTTTAGTCATGTTTGCCATCTCAATCACCATGCTTGTCTTCTAAAGATCGGTTAATCTTAGTTTTAAAAATATTGAGAGTGACATGATGTTTATGCTAGATCCAAGATCAGCTAATGCCAAGAGATCATGATTCCCTACGGAACATGGAATTATGAACCCATTCGTGCAGACCTCCTTGATCGGAAGTTGGTTAGGTATCTCAGTTGGTAATCTGGGTTCGCTCTCTGGCTCATGGTTATGCCGTAACTCATTACAAGAGTTACGGTGTAACTGCAGACTACCGCCGGTAGTAGTCGCATCATCCGAATCAATTGAAGAATGGAAATCATCAGTTCGTAAATTTGCATCTCCCTCCGAAAACATGGCCTTACATACTACCATAGGTTTGATCCCCTCAGGTTCAGTGTTACTTTTCTTCATCTCTTCACTGAGCTTCTCCACCATTGCATCTAGGTTTTTTAAAGTTGTTTCATGATTGGAGAGGCTTTTATTTGTATTTTCCTGGAAATTTTTAAGCCAATCATCTTGTTATTTTTGTCTTCAGGCTGAAACCTCCAGAAATTTTCTAATTGTGTCTTCAATGCTGGGCCTTCTTTCCCCGAAAGGCCCACGGTTGTAATATCCGGGAGGTCCTCCACGATAGCCATTACCGTTTCGATTATCCCCTTGAAATGATCGATTTTCACCATATTTAACCTCTTCGACCTTGCTACATTTGTTAATGAGAGGAAATTTTTTTGTGAGATGTCCCCCACCGCAGCTTTCACATCCTACTTGGATAGCATGAACACATTCCTTGAGCATGAGCATGTCCCGTCCAAGATTTTCAAGCTTTCTAGTAATGGCCGGCAATACTTTCAAGATTTTCGCCTAGGCTTCTCTTGCTTCCACCATCATGCCATTTTTTAGAATGATCAGCCATTTTTTGAATGGCTTTAATGGGGAGAGTAGGAGTCATGCTCGGAATTGGTCCTTGGTAGTCCAACATTTTTCTTGTAGCCACGTTGATACCTTTGTAAAAAATGTTGACCTTTTGCTGGCTGTTTAGGTCATGAGTGAGACACTTGCAGAGAAGATCGTTGGGCCTTCTTGTTTAAAGTTATGGATCTCCATGAGCTGATTAGATATCTTCGAAGGAGGACAATATCTTTGAATGGAATGCTTCTTTAGGAGAGCCCATGTATCGACTGCCCCGGCGGGCAATCTTTCAATCCATATTCTTGCTCCCCTAGTAAGAGTCATGGGGAACACTCGGAGCATAAAAGCGTCATGAGAAACACCAGGTATGTTGAAAAGGCTTGAGATATACAAGACAATCTCAACGTGTTCATAAGCATCTTCGTCTCTGTTTCCCGAGAAAGGGTTAGCTCGTAGCTTCCTCATAAACTGTTCTTTAATCTCAAAACGAACATTAGCTCCAATAGCCGGCCTAACGAGCCCCGACCCTTGTTCTTCCCTTGTCAATGCCAAATATTCCTCAAGAGTGAGGTTATCAATGCTTACAACCTCCACGGTACCTGAAACTTGAAAAGAAATCGTGAGAAAACAAAAATAAAAGACTTAAAAAAAATCCTATTATAACTCCCCGACAACGACGCCAAAAACTTGATGCAGGTTTTACTGACCAGGTTTTAATATTTATAAGTGTCTCGTTTACTTATGGTCTACCTTATGCAATCACGGGCAGTGTACCCGGTCGTGTGTAGTGTAGTAATCGGTAAAACCGAGGTCGTCCCAAGAGCTATGTGAGCGGATTCTAATTAAGTCTAGGTGTCACTGGTTTTAATTGTTTTTAGGTTTGAAATGATTAATAAACTAGAAAGCAAGAAATGAAAGTAAATAAAATAGAGTTGTGGTCAAGAGAGGTAAAGTGTGCTAACCTAGTTACTCCTCCTATCATGTTATGTTCATGTCTAACTACTTCCAATTGATTCAAGTGGGGGTTTAGGTCGCTAGGACAACATTTGGTCAGTTCGTCCTAACCTATCAGCAAAGGTTTCCACCGGAGATCAAGCTACTACCCTTGAAAGTCCAGTTGTTTTTAGTCCCCTAAGCCAAGTCATTAAGTTTCGCTACATGCAAGATTCGTAACAATGAGTGCCCGGGCGCTAGCAGCTTAGACACTCATCCCTAACTTCTTAAGTTCATCCAAACGGCAGGTGATCATTTGGTTAGTTCGCACAAGCGAAGAAGGGTCATCAGTTGGTCAATTCCTACCCTTCCCACTCAGTCTACCTACTTAGGGTCAGTTGGTCAATTCTCCTAAGCAACTAAACACTACCGCCATTCAAAACTACCGGAACAAGGGTAGCTACCAACGAACTATGCATGCATACACTAGAAATAATTATACGGAAGCATGTAAACGTAAACAAAACAATTAAGGAATCATAACTAGGCTAGCACCAAAGGTGCTTAGACGATCATATTAAGAGAAACAACCAATTAAATATTTAACATATTGAAATACATGAATTGAAAGTAAAAGAAAAGATAATCGCTAACGCTTATCGTTAGGGAGTGATTTCTCCCTTGCAGATGGCTCCGTATGTTCTTCAAGATCTGCCTTTGGACCCCTACTCACGTTCTCTGCTTTTTGGTGTGGAGTGAATGATGTGAAATGCATAAATTAGGGCTTGTATTTATAGGCGAGATCTAGTTACGGCGTAACTTTAGTTGAGAGTTACGCCGTAACCTTAATAATTCCATAATAATGCTCTCGTAAAGTTGGTTACGACGTAACACATGGGATGAATTACGTTGTATCTTCAATACAGGTTACAAATGACATGATTACGCCGTAATCATTGGAAGGAGTTACGGCGTAGCTGATAGTGGCGTGAAACATCTTTTGACCTAATTGGTTACGGCGTAATCCTTAGTTGGGAGTTACACCGTAATCTGTTGCTGAGTTGGCCTTCTGAGTTACTCACTAGCTACGGCGTAACGTGAGAGTGGAGTTACGCCGTAGCTTCTTCATAGTGGGCATACTATCATAAATCTCTTATAAAATCTCCAAATCCGCGTCTCTTTAGCTCCAATACTCGTAATTTACCTGAAAGTGAAATATAAAGGAAAACAAGCGTAAATCCATATAAATGATATAAAATACGAGCATTATCGGGGGAAATTGACACTTGATATTCAGGGCTATTTGATGTTATCAGAGGACAATTTTCTTCAAGTAGTCATACCCATACATTGGGAAGATCTCTACACCGACAACACTTAGGATACGCATGTGTGTATGTGCAGCCCTACAACTCACTTTAGCACCGTGTATGTCAATGTAGAAGCGTTGCTTGTGAAACCACCAATGTGAGATATCATAAGAAGCAGGAATGTCGTACTCGTACTCTGTTTCAGCCCAAAACTGACCAGGAACCATCTGCTCTAAACCAACATTAGGATACTATGCAGCTTTCATCTTAGAAATTGATAGTGCAGGCCTGCTACCCTTGTTGCCGAAGCACATATGTTCAAGATCCTTGATTAAGAAGAACTCAAATTGTATCGTTACTTGACCCGGTGGACCTCCCAGTGGGAGAGGCTTGTTGATGTCGTACTGAAGCACATTATCGTTCATCTGATCAGTTAACAGTTTATAACATTCTTCCATTTGGTATTGTAGGTGAATCACGTCCAGATGAAAAGCCTTGAAAATTCCATGTGCAAGACCCTCCAGATCTTTCGATGTAAGAGTTGTGATCCTTTACTTCTCGCAGTACCATTTGATGAAGCTTCCCATGTCTCCGGTTATACCAAGAAGCGAGTTCTCTTGTGGAGTTACATGGTCAGCAACAATGGCACTTTCCCAGTTGTGTTCAGGAGTATGCATATCAGATGAAGGGACGGACCAGGTTGGTTCTGGAGTGGCAGGTCTTTCATCCTTCTACCAATCTTGAGTCATTTCTTTAGTGGGAGCAAACCAGGTTGATCCTGAGGTCTCTGTTCAGATTCACTTTTGGAATGTGCTTGTTCGTGATATCTTCTTCGTCTGAATCTAATTCATGGTTAAGTATGGACTCTTCATTCATTACAAACTCTTTAGGAATGGGAGAGACTGAATGTTTGTATCTTGTGTCGAACGTTGTCCAAGTTGCGTGTTCCATAGACCTGGCAGACTTTGAGGAGCTTGGGCCAGTGGAAGATCCTGGTTGACCAGATGATAGTGGAGGATTAGCCATGCGAGGTTTTGTAGTACCTGAAGATCCTGCGGCTCCAGACGATCCTGCAGCTCCGGGTGGTAGAGGAGGAGGTGGCTGTGGAGGAGACCCATGTGGTGTTGATGCACGTACGAAGCGCGTTCGGGGTCAAAGGAACTTTCTTTTCTTCGAGCAAGTTTTTCAACCACGTAGGCAGTAAACCTCTAATCGTTGTAGTGTAGTATTGGGTAAGTCTCGAGGATTGATATCGTTCTCTAGGGGAATAGGAATGCTAGCAAGAAATGTATTACGAGAAGATGGGGTTGAGGATGATTCTTTTTTTTTTTATCTTTTATTGGTTTTTTAGAAAGCTAAGGTAAATATCTCGGGGAAATTGGTTGGGGGGTGGTACTTCTACCGATTACTCTACTTATCTAATTATCTAATACTACGGGTAGCTATGTCTATTTGATGTGTGCTGGTATGATGATTAAAAATGTGTTTACCTAGATACTATTACTCCCTAGTTATCTTTTATTGGTCGGTTGAATTGTCACGCCTTATCTTAACGCGTTGTATTCCTAAGGTTGTAGGGTGTGCATATGCGCTAACTCTTTGAGGTTATCTTTGGGTCTAGCCTACGAAATCCGCAAGTCTTTATCCTATTTCATTCATAAGCCTCACTTTCACAAAGAATACTCATGCATTAAACACAACGAATAATGCCTAGTTGCACTCCTAAGCCAATTACAATTAAGATAAGAAACAACCTAACAATAATCAATAACTAGGTTTCATAGATCTAAGCAAACACGCACGAAATTTTGCTAGACATGGTAAACAAGCAAGCATACACACAATCAATTGAAGACATAATGATACTTTGGATTAAAACACTTATCTCGATGTGTAAAATAGGGTTTGGGACCCTAAGATACTATCCAAATCAGACTACAAACGTTTAGGGTTTTTTTTTTTTTTTTTTTTTTTTTTTTTTTCCAAAGTCTACCTCTTTAAATGAAGAAAAATCGAATTCTATATATAGATTTACACTTGCGACAGCGTCACCTTTTGGATGGGACGCCGTCAGCTCGCCGTCATTAGGGTTTCGTCTTGGCCAAGTCATCGGTGGGACGACGTCACCTTAGAGCTTGTGATGCCGTCAGTCTTCAGTTGGGACGTCGTCTTGGTTCTGGATCTGGGCCGTCTGAGATGAAAAGTCTGAGTGACGCCCTTCTTCTCCAAAGCCTGACGCCGTCAGGTTATACGAACAAAAATTCCACTGAGCCGTCTGGTGCATATTTTGATCTAGTCTCTATATAGGGACGGCGTCGCCCTTTGATTGGGACACCGTCAAGTTCAGTTTGAGCAGCTTAAGTAGCTTCGATATTGACTTTGCCATTTTCTTCATGTATTCACTCCTTTTCGTCCAAATATGCATCATTCCATCATTTTGCTTCCAAGAGACTTAAAAAGTGAAAAGGAACGAAATTAAGCAGTAACGGATATAAAAGTGGTCGATTAAGGGCTTAAATGACCCCTTTTCGTCCAAATATGCATCATTCCATCATACAACTGCTTGTATTCATCATGCTCCTTGTATTCGTCTGTCTCATACATTCGTTGCATAAGAATCTCCTTAATGTCAGAGGTAGGGAGGTCTCTGAAACATGCATGCAGAGGTACTTTCATTGCCCATTCAACAGCCTCTTTAACATGTTCTTCTATTGTATTCGTCACCGGATAATCGAAATCGAGATTCTCCAACTTGGACAGATAGGAGCCGTGATGTTTAACTACTTTCGGCAAGTTATGTTTTGACCAATGATTTTTCATGCCACATCTGTTGCAAGCATTTCCCGAATTTTAGGAGCTTGATGTTGCATGTTTTTCCCTTTTTCATTTTTACCCTTAAAATCATATGGCTTAGGATTGTAACCATCACTATGCCAAACAATATTCTGACCACGTCCATGACCACGACCTCGTTCATTCCCGCGGTTATTACCACGTTCCCCCACATTTGAAGTCGCATTCGTCTCAGGTAACACAATAGAACCAGTTGGGCATGCTTGATGTTTTTTTCATCAAAAGCTCGTTATTTTGTTCAGCAACAAGAAGAACGGATATTAATTCATGATAGTTATTGAAACCACGTTCTCGATATTGTTGTTGTAAAAGCATATTAGAAGCATGGAAAGTAGAGAAAGTTTTCTCAAGTATGTCTTCCTCAGTAACATTCTCTCCGCATAATGTTAATTTAGATGTGATACTAAACATTTTAGAGTTGTACTAGTTTACACTTTTAAAATATTGCAACCTGAGGTACATCCAATCATAACGAGCTTTTTGAAGAATTACTTACTTTTGATGGTCAAATATTTCTTTTAAATTTTGCAACAATTCTAATGGATCTTTCACCGTCAAGTATTCCTTTTTTTAGGTCCTCATGAAGATGCTGATGGAGGAATATCATTGCTTTAGCGCTCTCTTTTGAAGAGGCTTCATTTTCAGTTTTAATTGTTTCTCCCAAATTATTTGTAGTTAGATGGATCTCAGCATCAAGAGTTCAAGGGAGACAGTCTTTTCCATAAATATCAAGAACATCAAAGTTCATTGTTGACATGTTTACATTTGACATCTTAACTACGAAGAAGAAGAAGAAAAAAAGAAACGTACCATTTAATAAGAATGAGGGGGGCTTTATTTCATGGCGTTGATTATTGCACGATTTTTTTTGTTTTATTTGAATATGCAGTTGCACTATGCAACGACAACTTTAATATGCTTAATTAAGGCAACATTAATGAGTAGGATAAAAAGCATGGATGAAGATGCAACCTACCAAGAATCTCGTTCTCTTGACCATATGTTCCAGCCTTATGAAGTATGCAGCAATTTGTGTTATAAAAAATAATAATAATCAAATGAAAAGTGATAAAAAGGGATGAAAGATCATACTCACAATATGTTGCAATTCGTTCATCAAAAGGATCAACAGACACAATTCATTACGTAACCTTTAACATCAGTTCACATTCAATCTATACCAAAAGCTAACCATAAATAAAAGCATCACCGAAAAACATTTTAATCAAGATTCATTTATGTATATATAATCGTTTTTCTTACTTTTTGCTATCAATTTGTCAAGAGACTCCTTCAAAGTGATTTGTTCCTTCTCAAACTTTGTAGCAGCTTGTTGAGGAGCATACAGTAGGATAATTGGTTAGGCCAGCAAACCTGACACCCATAAATTAAAATATTAAAATCATTTTGCATTCCTAAGGAAAAATATCGACATAATACGAACAAAATCATCACCTTGGAGCAAAAGCGGTCGTAAAATCATTAGGTTCACGAATGGTATCTGACCATTTCCTTGTATCCGAATAAAACTCTGAAACCTGACCCACAACCCGGCTCATATTAGGCTTGTCACTTAGTTCCTCCTCAATAAAATCTGACATTATTCAGGTAAACTTTTCAAGCGCCACCACCGGAAACGAATCATTTAACCTTCTATCCACCATATTTTTGTTACGATTTGCTATATACACATTTAGTCCGACATTAAATCGATAATAATGTTAACTTATTTTGTAAACACAATGCATTTGTAATCGTTACCCAACAGTTATAAAGATGCACACATTTTTATTTAGAAAATCCATTGGCACAACATTTCTTCCCATGGTAACATAACAAAATTAGTACCATCACTCATTGGCCAACGTAACCAAAATAATCTGCCAACCTGAAGTGGTCAAGGTTTTAGGTAGCCATATTACACAACACAAACGTCTGAACACTTTTACTCACAATAAAACATAAAATTAAAAAAATCATACCAGGAGTTTAGCATAATTGAACCAAGACTAGTCTTCAAATCCTCAGCACAACAAAGCAAACAAATAAGCTGCAACAACCTTCATTCTGTCAAAACAAACAACAACATTAATTCAATAAATCTTTATACATCAAGTTCTTAACTTAATACACTTTAGACATAAATGACCATGACCCTTTATATTACCCTTACCAATTGCACCCCATAAAGTTATGGACCCCCATAAATGGCAGCAATTCGTTCATCATAAGGTTACATAATGATATTGATCAAAAAATGATAAAATGATAAAAAGAAACGCATCATTTCGTTCTCTTCACAATATGCTGGTGCCCCTTGAACTATGCAAAAAATCAACGCATTATCTCCTTGTGGAACGCCTTTTGTCGTTTGGCGTCGCGTTCTTGTCATCAAAACTTGGACTGAGTTAAAGCTCAACCAATCAATGAATCAAAGTAGCTCTTGTCACATGTGTTTCTGAGAACCTGAATTGAACCTCCCTGTTATAAGTTGTAAATCAACAAGTATCAAAGTGGAAACCAATAACTTATTAACCGCAATTAGGTAATAGTTAACGTGACAGAACTCACATTCTTGTTGATGAAAATATATTCGTTTCTCGTGCGATTGACACTGCGAAGCTCTTTGTAGCGGCTACAGTTGTTGTCAATGCGAGTGCAAGAACTATTAGGTTTGTCATGTGAGAGGATGGTGTGTTTGGTGAATTGTTTTGTGATTAGTTAACTCAATTTTAATATCCATTTCCAGTTAAAACTTGGAAGACCTTATATTGTTGAGCCTAAAGAATGTACTTCACCAACACCTTTTAGCATAAAATAAAACATACCCACACACGAAAAGCTATTAAGGAGCTAAATTTAACATTAAAAACTGTAAAAGGCTTAAATTTGTTTTACCTTCGTAAGATGACTGATACGTCTTCTTCACCAATTGTCCAAGGGAAGTAATATAATACCTTTGTCCACCCTTAAGGATTCATTGTCTTCGGTTCTTTGTAATGTGCCTGTCATAGAACCCGTGAAACCGTTAAAGGTGATGTTTGTTACAGAATTAGCAAAATTGGCTTACTCCAAACATCATCTAAAACCTTAAAAACAAAAAACGCAGATTTATGAAATCCGATAACATCAAATGAAACCCAAGACTTAAAAAAATAACACATACCAGTCCCAACTTCTCCTTTAGCCAATAATCACAGCAGCCCCTGGAAAAGCATCCTCATAGCGTCATATGATTATTAATATGATTTCTGATCCAATACTCTATGTACAACGCCTCAGGAGGTTTAGAAAACAAATGTAACAAATAAGTGAACGTATGCTTTTTTTTGTGAATGGTTTATTTCATAAGTTACATTGATGCTAACCATACCCAATCAATAACAACAACATAATCGGGTAGATTTCTTCATACTTGATAACTCATGTATATTTTTTGAACCATATTCTGTCAAAATAAGAGTATGCGTTGTTTTTTAAACATACTCTTGTTTGTTGACCAAGAGAGTGTATGGCTTCCGCTTCAAGAAATTTCCCCAATATACAGCTCCTCTAGCAAGGCCAATATAACACTCAAAAGATAAAAGTAAATTATAGAATCAAGAAAATCAATAATTTAACCCCAATACCATTTACAAAAGGACTTCAGCTTTAATAGGCTTATACAACAATAACTACTAATATAATCTAAAACATTTGTGATATTAAGAGTGAGCAAAAATCTAAAGAACAAATACGTTAACTGAATCAAAAAGTAAACTGTACCTACCTGATGCCGAATTTTAACCTAGTCAAAATTTGACTCTAAATTATCCAAACGTTTGTTCGTGTCTGCAACAATTACAATAAATATGAGAAATCTAAAAATAAATACTTTTTTCACATACCCTAACACCAAATTAAACCATAACTAGATGAATAAAAGGCCAAATTACAAAAAAAAAAATCTAATTCATAAAACCACAAAAATATTGAAACCCTAATCTTGATTTACGATAAAAATCAAAACTTTAACCCAGTTACCGATCAACTAAAAGCCTGGTGAAACACATGGAGGCAATCCGGTAAAGGAGTCCAAAGTCATCGGTCGTGCCGTGAAACCTATTTTTTTTTAGTATGCGAGTCTACGCCAGGACCTCACCACATCACCACGAACGTGGATTATCACTCTATAATCATCACCACCGCTGCAATTAAGAGACGGTTCCGGACTTTCATTGATCTCCGGAATCTACGGATGTTTATGTATGTTTTCTCAATAATGAGAAAAATATGGATACTTTGAGATTATCAAAGTATAAGGTGGTGGAAAGCTGGTGGGCCAAAGACAGAGGCCAAAATTAGCCTAACAAATTGGCTTAACATATCACGTTAGCAGGACGGGAAAGTGAACACACTGTAGCAGCTGCCAAAAACGGCAGCGTTTTAAACGCAATAAAAGCCTTTACTCATAAATAAGATGTAAGTTGTAGTGCTACTGTTATCTTTTTGTTTTTTAAATAGGTATAACCGCACAACATATTCAATGATATGACTTGGTATATTATTAATGTTTAACAAAAATGAAACGTATAATAAAACTACAAATTCCTATCTTATAGCAAAAAGTTAATATCATAAGCAACATGTGGTTTTAAAGGCTTTATAAGGATTAAATTATTACAAACTTAACTTTTTCCATTTTTTTGTAAATTTATCATGGTCGAACAAATGCTACTTGAAACATGCAATGAAAAGGTAACAAGCGTTTGATCATAAAGGAAAACAAACAAATCTAACATAAATGACTGTAATTAAACAAAAAAAAAAATAAGAACAATAGAACTTGAGGTTCTACAAAATTTCATATCACTAAAATGAAGTTATGTTTTGATTCTCTTAAGGGAATCCTAATAGAACTTGATTTTCCCCCCTATATTTATAATAACATAACATGAGGTTATGGTATTAAATCATATTAGAATATGAGGTTCTAACATTTTTTTTGACACAACATAAGGTTATATCATTTTGATTGTTTTTATGGAGCTAATGAACATTTATTTGTTCATGTAAACTACAAGAAACTTTAAGAGTGCAACAAGAAAATTAATAAATAACTAAAACAAATTCTCTTTATGTAATCACAATAGAACATGTATTGCTCATGTAAATTACAACAGAGATATATTGAGAATTCCCTACCTAGTTTTGCTTAGAGCAAAAATCGTCCCGTTAACGTATTATAAAATGTAGAGAATGAGAGATTGAGGAGAAGTAGATGATTGATATTGAGTAGTGTCTTCAAATGGTTACTGTAACACCCCCAAATCTCGCTACAGCGGAAGACTTAATCAAGTTTTCAGGGCGTTACAATTGGATTGGTATCTCACACAAGTATAGCAAACAAGATAGTCATTTATCATTCAAAACCAATCCCAAATTTAATATTCAAAACATTAATCCCAAAAGGTAAATATTAAGCCCAAACATGATCTAATAAAATAGGTCCCCATAAATGTTCAGAGTTTGATTATGATCCTTGACCATGCCTCCTTGCCAAGCTTCCACCGAACACGCACTCCAAATATCACTTAAATACTTGAGAAAGCATGCTAAAAGGTCAGCTAACGCTGGTGAGTTCATAGGTTTAAATTCAAGTAAAAGTAGTGAACCTGTAGGAGTTAATTTGCTATGCGAGACCTAAGATAGATACACATCAATCAAAAACAAATATCATATCTGATATCACAACGGGCCCCTAGCGACACTAGCCAGCACATTTGTAGCAAAGTCTAGAACGATTGCTAACCCTGGACTAGGTCGAGGTAGAAGTCTACTCTTAGCTAGGCAACGTGTTATAGCAATTAGGATTGCTACCCTAGACTAAGACAACAGCTGCCACATATCTATCTAAACAGTCAAGCACATAAGCAAATCAAAATAGTTTTAAAGGTCCAAAAAAAATAGCATGATTCTCACCCCAATTTAGTTAAAAACATAGCTAAAAGTGGGGCTATGAAACTCACCTCAAGCAAGCAACGCACAAATAAAAACTAGCAGAAGATAACAGGTAATCACGACTCAGCAACTATCGACTCGGCACAACCTATTAATGTAAACCAATTTTAATATATATTTCCCAAAATCAACGTTATCTACCCTAATGTATTCCTTTTCTTTATCTCCAAAAATGTCTTGTTTCACCGTTTAGTCCTAGTGTTTGGTATCCTCATGTGGGTGTATCGACTCAATATGATGCCATGAATGCACTCAAACAACTAATATGTGACTCAATGCAACACGATGAGACATCTAAGCGATAAGCTCCATAGTCCAATAAGTTTCGGAATAAATAGTAGACCTTATCGAATTCGTCAATTCGATAAACTCAATTACTTATTCGTGTAGCTTATTATTCCATAAACCGGTCGCATCCTAACGAGTCATAAGGATAATTCACCTATTAATAACATTATCCTACGTACCTAGCGGTCTCTTATTAGATTCGTCAACCTAATAAGTCCGCTACCCACGTGGATCGACACTATTAATGTTAGGTCATCCGTAACCCATGCACACAACGTAAGTAAATAAATACTTGAAAATAATATTAAATGCCCATAATTGGCATATTTCGATAAACGTGCACTCGAAACATTAATTACTTATTTATTAGAAAACCTTTTCATTTTTAGTCGTTAGTTTCCATTTAAAATAATAAATAACAAGACAAGTCTTGTTATCGATATTTTTGGTATAAAAGCCTTTTTATTATTTATGTTTCATAGTTTATTAGCATTTTCATATATATATATATATATATATATATATATATATATATATATATATAGAGTGTGGTTAGTGTAGAAAGTAACTCAGGATAAAAAGTATAAGAAGGCATATGAACCATTAGATTGTTTCATTTAATGTTAAACTTGTGTGTGAGATCATTTTGGGTATAAAATGTAAATGTTCAACTAAAAGAGAGACTAGTTGTACCATTATATGTATGCATAAGGATACCAAAGTCATTAAAAACAATCCATTAATTACCATTTAATACATTGTTGTACACATTTTTATTAGAATTGATTACACACTACATTTCATTAACGTTATTTTTTTTTATTCAAAAAATAATTTCAATGTAATACATTGTTGCACACATTCAACATAATTCACGTCTTTTTTTATTGTTCCAAAAATAATTTCAAATATAAAAATTGACACATTTAATACATCATTGTACCACATTTTTATTTAAACTCAAACACTTTATAAAGTGACACATTTTTATTAAATTTATGGTGACACACAGATTTTTTGATAATTTATTTATGACACACAAAATTTCTTTATACATAACATAGTGACACACCAATTTTTTTTGACACATTTGTAATGTCATACTAAATTTCTTGATGTTTATATAGTGACACACTAATATTTTAGTAAATTCGTAGTGCACACTAAAATGTTTTTTGATACGTTTGTAGTGACACACTAATTTTTATGACACACTTTTAATGACAAATAAAGTCTTTTGGCACACCTAATTTCATAATATATTAACATAAAAACAAAAAGTTTAAAAGTTAACTTACACACAACAAAAATACAATTATTTTGCAATCCATTAATACTTAAACATCACCCTCAAAAACAAAATAACTAAGCATGAAAGAAAACTGACGTTAGTCAAATTGAGACATAAATAGGTGTTTAAAGAGGGTTAAATAAGGAGTGGTTAAATGTCTTAAATACCCTTATTAATTAAATTACAAATCTTACACTTTTAACCCTTTTTATCCTTTTTACCTAAATATACTTTTTATTTGATCCAACCTATATATATATATATATATATATATATATATATATATATATATATATATATATATATATATATATATATATATATATATATATATATATCGTCAAATTTCAATATTAGTTTCATATTGTTATTCGTTTCGAGTCCACAAGCACGAGTCATGACTTCTCGGCTTTTAATCAATCAATAGTCCAAACTATACTAAAGTCCATGTTACGGCGTTGTCGGGGTCAACTATTGACTAAAAAGTCAAAGTAACACCGACGTTGCTCAAAGTTGACAATTTATATATTAAGTCCAAATAAAAGTCATAATAGCGCAATTCAATCTCAAATCAACCCAAATCAATCTCGCCAACCAATCAACCAACCAAATATACCCGAAACCAATGTTATGACCCTAATGGTCATGACACGGTCACGGTTAAGACCACGTGAACCAAACAAGCTCTAGAAGCTTTTCGGCTCCACGCGTCTCATCCAAACACCAACAACATTAACCCACAAGCTACCACAACGACTCGACCCCGGACCCTTGGTCCTTGAGGGTCACGTACGCCACCAACCACACCCATACGTGGGTTTAGTGGCTTGTACGCCCCATTACCACAACCAAACACCATCCAAATGGCTTCCACAACATCCAAACACAATCAATCAACCTCCAATCATTAACCAAACATCAAACCCATCATCTATTCCTAATCAAAAACATGAAACATGACCTAAAATGCAAAAACCCAACAATATGATACACCACATGATACCAAACTACTAGTTACATGTTTTAAATCAATTATAAACTTGTTTTAGACCCATGTTCATGTAACCCACCCCATGTCGCCACCCATACGAGACCAACATGGCTTGTACGTGGCTGCTCCATGCTCAAACATGGTGTATTCAAGTCCCTTTTACCTTTTCCAAACACGAACTATAAAACCCACTTGAAACCCTAAATATCCGAATCGTATTATCAAGATTTGGAGGTGTTATTGAGGTCTATATGGCGCGTGCCATATATGGTTGGAAAGAGGGGAGAAAGATCTACAAGATGGTGGTGGAGGTGTATGTTCACTCGCTGGAAGTTGGCCGGAAAATGGCCGGAAGTGGCCTGATTTTATAAGGTGGCGGCTAGGTTTATTTTTAGGGTTAGGGTTTTTAGAGGGAGGTTAGATAGAGAAAGGGATGAGTGTGTGTGTTTTTAGTGAGAGAAATAAAAGAGATGAATGAGGTAGTGATGGGGTATATAAACTTGGGAAGGAGGGACCTCAAAATAAATAAAAAGGGAGGAGGGGTGGCCGGCCTAGGTGAAAGTGGGAGGGCCGAAGACGTAATTTTTCGTAAACTATCCCGTTTGCCCATTCCCGAGCTCATATATTGTCCCATGAGTGTCCCACGACGTTAATTCGACTTTCTATTATTGTTATTTATGTTTTTCCACGAGTTTTGATTGTTTATTTGTCAAGTTTCGAGTTACGGTCTAAAAGTTACATTATTTCTCGTTTTAGGCTTTTATAGTGCCGAATCGAATAGAGCCTATCAAAAAGAGTTAAAACTCACACGGTAACTCATCCAATAATGAAATAATTCATAAAAACCAATAAACGATATAAAATCAAGTCATGGTCCATGAAAATAGTGATAAAGGCAAAGCTCGGTTTAGTTTAACGTAATGCGGTTACTTAAAATAGACTCCCTAAATTGGCAGTTGTCACAGTTACCATGTATCCCTTATTTATAAGGGTATAAGAAGGGTAACCCCTAGCTAATTAACTACTAATCCAAAGCTAATTAACTAAGCAAAATCAAGGTGAATATACATACAAAATAAATAAATTTATTCCAAGCACATCTTTTCAAAACTAACATCTTTTTATATAACTTCATTTCTAATTTCAATAACAGTTACTTTTACCAAATATTCTTTTAAATAAACAAACTCTGATTAAGCATATCTAACACATAGCTAATAAACTGATAAGGCCACTTAAATGGTGTTATTTTAAAACTTATTACGACACGATAAGCTTAAGGCTTTGTTTGGTTGGACGACTTTTGAGGAATTTTGTCGGTTTTGAATTTAATATCACAAAAGAAACGTGTTTGGTACTTAAAAAGTACAGCCTTTTCAACTTGGTGGGGCCCTTAAAACCATGGTTTGAGGTTGAAGGGTGGATTTTATTATTGGTTGAGGTGGAAACATATATTGACATAAATACCACTTGTCTAATGAAAAGCCCCGCATTAATAATGATAATTTATTAATTTACTTTAATTTATAAAGGGCACCTACGTCATTAACCTTTGAAATTCTTTGAAAAAATTGCAAACCAAACAGGAAACGGTATTTTAAACACCTTGATATAAAATCTTTCAAAATCTATAATTTTACAGAATTTAAAATACGGAATTTCAAATTAACTAACCAAACAGCACCTTATATAAGCCAACTAAGTTTTAAAACGAGCCATAAAAAGTGAGTGAATAAACGAAAACCAAATAATCCATAAGTTAGACAAACACCCCCCGTAGTGATAAGTAGTAAAATCCAGGAAGGAAGCAGCAGTGACATAAGTCTGTAAAAATTTATTTAGGGTTCTTCATCCAATTAATCAATCAATCGTAAATTGGAATCGAATGGCGTTTGAGAGTAACAAACTCATTAACAATCCAAACGGTCTCTTCTTATCACCCTACTCATTTCTTTCTTTCTTCTTCTTATTATTTTGTTTTTTATAAAAAAAATAAATAAAATGAGTGGGTTGCAGATGTTGTGACTGAGTTCATTGAGGGGCTTGTAGAAACTTATCCTGTCTTGCAGTATTTGGATGGCTTCCCTGAGGTTTTTTAAATACAAAATAAAAATGTATGCATGTAAATTAAATTAGATTTTCCTATATGAATGAATGATGAATTCAGGTGAAGGTCGTTTTACGTGCTGATATTTCTGCTTCAACTTACGACAAAGTTGCCGTTATTTCAGGTGCCCAACCCGACCCAATATTCTGTTTATTTACATTGTCTGAATAATCATTTATTTTATGTTATATATGCTCTAGATAAGGGACAACTTGATTATGTTTAGTCAACGGTAAAAAATTACTATTTGTTCTATTTATACTTAAGAAATGTGCTAGGCCCTCTTTTAACTCTATGCCTCGATGAGTATCCCAAAAATCATTCAGGGCTGAAAACTAGTTGAGCGTTTTACTGAACTTGAGATTTTGAAATTTTATAGGCGGATCTATTTTGTACTCTAGAATGGTTGGTTATAAGAACATGGATATTTGGCACCAAAGGGGTTTGTAAATTTGCAATAGCATAGGAACACTTTAAAAGGTAAAGTCGAAAATTCTGGTTAGGAGTCCATTGTCTGCGTATTGCGAGTTTGTAATAGGACTATAGTTGAAACGTTAACTGCTGCCTAGTGAACCCATCTGCAGGAGTATGTGCGTCTAAAGTCTTTATTGCCACCCAAAGTAAATTTAATTATATGTAGCAACTGATCACGAACTTAAGTCAAACAATGACAAAGTTGAGCGATTTTGTTGACTGGAACCCTTGGCACATGTTTTCCTAGTGATTGAACTGATTCTGGCTACAAGTTTTGCCAGAATGTGAGGTGCATGAAATTTATTTCAGACACACTTGAAGTTAATCTGATGGCAGGCAAGCAATCTGTATAATGTTAGTAATATGAATAAGCCGAAGGGCTGAGCAAAATGATATTAGGCTCAATGGAGCCCTTCTTTTTAACTGTAGGCATTTCTTGTTTCTTTGGCTAGGTAGATCAATTGAACACTTATACTTTATATGTTCTTACAACTTCTTTGACGATACCGATGTGCACTGTAATTTTGCCTTGTTTTAACTGTTAAGTGTAGGAGTCGTCATTGTCACTAATACGTTCCAACATTTATAGGAGGGGGCAGTGGGCATGAGCCTGCTCATGCTGGATTTGTAGGTGATGGAATGCTGACAGCAGCTATCTGTGGGGATGTTTTTGCCTCGCCACCTGTTGCTTCAATTCTTGCTGTATTTACCGACAGATGAACTAGAATTCTATTCAAGTGGTTTTCTCTCTTTTCTTTCATTTGATACTGCAACTAATATTATCCATCTTTAGGGCATACGAGCTGTGACTGGGCCTATGGGATGCCTCCTGATTGTTACGGTGATGTAACTTTTCGATATTTAATTAAGGGCTTTACATAAATGCTTCAACTCATGTTCGCTAGTTATTGCACTGTGTTTAGGAGTGATAGTAAAAGTTATTGGTGAGAATTCGACCCATTACAACATCTCCAATGGTAACTTGATGTATGACTTTTTTGAACAAAAACAAATACCTATGGAATACGTGACTCTTTTTTAGTGAATGACTTGAGGTTCATAAAGTCTTTGAAGCAATGACTTGTGGAATACCGCTTTCGCAACATTTCTTATTTTATGATTAAAAGGTACACAAAATACTTATAAAATGACTTTTTTGCGCTGAAGATGTTGTTCTATCGATTGATTTTTTCTTTTTACCTTTTTTAATGTCAAAAGCTTTTCGTAAGACTATACCATTGGAGATGCTCTTATAAATGGATCATTTTGATTATGCTTTATCTTCAACCGACAATCAGGTAACTAAGAAGGAAACAAGTCACATGGGTCGAATAGTTCAAAGTCACCCAAAGTGCGTATTTTACTTGAAAAAAAACTTTTAAATCAGTTTATTCAAAGAGTTACATTGTTTCGAAGTTATTACTTTCGATTTCCTATTGACACATTAGTTATGCGCAGAAAATGCAACAGTTTTGGACAAAAATTGTCTTGTCAGGCTGTCAGCTAAGCTGCAAAATGTATTGGAGTTTCTGTTTTTCTGTTTAAGGTTTTCTAGAACAATAAATAACAATTAGTGATTTCTTGAGGTTTCGTTGTTGTAGTTAACTGCAAACTGTTTACTCATGGATATTATAAAATAATAAGTGCTAGGAGACTTCGTATATGTAAGGATGCACTTTTAGTACAATGTCACTGATTTCAGATCCACAGAACTACACAGGTGACCGATTAAATTTTGGATTGGCAGCCGAGGAAGCCAAATCTGAAGGTTATAAAGTCGAGGTCAGTGCACATCATTGGCATGTATCCGAAATTGTGCCCCCACTCTTAAACACGAGAATTTTAGCACTCAGATATATTGTCTTGCGATATATGTGCTGTAGATGGTAATTGTTGGAGATGATTGCGCTTTGCCACCCTCACGAGGCATAGCTGGGAGAAGAGGTTTGGCTGGAACCATTCTCGTTAATAAGGTTTATCCTCATCCATCCATCCTATTTATAAAAATATTCTAAAGTAAATGGAGAGTAAGATGCATGCATGTGGTGAACAGTATGTTAAATTATTGTGCTCAAATTATTTAAGTTTGTTCTTCATCATTTGTGGGCCCTTCAGTAACCTTCCACACCTCTGGATTTGTGATGTTATATACATATGTATATACATGTGTGTGTGTGTAAAAGCTGTTCATCTGGGGAATGACAATATCACTTGTCCTTTTTGTGGCACTTTTTGAGTCACAGTAAATTGGGACTTTGTCAAACCACAAACTAGGGGTTTTCATCGGTTCGGTTACCGGGTTATTCGGTTTATTCGGTTTGGTTAGTTCGGTTAATTTTTTTTTCTGGGTCAAACCGAAAACCGAACCGAACCGAATTCCAATTTGACTCAACCGAACCGAATAACTGAAAACCGAACCCCTATAACCGAAAACCGAACCGAATAACCCGAATTACATAATTTTAATTATTTTTTTATTTAATTATATATATTTTTAGTACAAAATTTATTTTCAAACTTAAATAATGATATATTTATACTAAAAAAGAGTTTTAGTAATTTTTTTCATATAAATACATAGAAAAATGTTATATTTATACTAAAAAAAGAGTTTTAGTACTTTTTTTTTTCTTCATATAAATACATAGAAAAGATATATATTTATAAGAATTCGGTTTTCGGTTTTCGTTGCCATAACCATATCCAAACCGATAACCGAATATTTAATTCGGTTCGGTTCGGTTATGACCAATTCGGTTCGGTTAGGAATTCGGTTCAGTTTTTTTCGGTTCGGTTCTGTTTCGGTTTTCGGTTAATGTGGATATTACCCGATCCGTGAACACCCCTACAACAAACCATAATCAGTGAGTTGGGTAATTAGTTAGGTAAAGGAAGGTTAGTAGTTAGTAAAGTCTAATATTGTTAAGTAATTACCTGGCATTCAACTGTTAGTTGAACCTTGATATCTCTAAACTGGTAATCATTAGTATTAACTAGGCATTCGACTACTAGATAGCCTTGATCTGTCTTGAATAGTTAATACCGAGTCACTGCACACCACAGGGCTCATGATATAATCGTACGTGGCAAATTGACCATTAGGACCTCATGCATAGTGGTGAGTGGACTGGTTTCACTCTAGACAAGGCTTCCATTAATCGTGACACTATAGGAGTTGGTTATTGTGTGAACTTGCAATCCACATAGTAATTAGCTTATTTATATGTTGTCAAGGATGTAATATTTTGTTTTACATAAATTATTATTGAAGTTCTTTGAAAATATCAGATTGCAGGAGCAGCAGCTGCTTCCGGTCTTCCCCTTTCTGATGTTGCTGCCGAAGCAAGGCATGCAAGCGAAATTGTTGGTACTATGGGCGTAGCGCTTTCCGTTTGCACACTTCCAGGTCAGCCAAAATCAGACCGTTTAGGTCCTGGAAAAATGGAGCTTGGTCTTGGAATTGTAAGTGGGGTTTTCTTTTTACGTCACCAATGTGTTATTGTACATTTGAGTTTTTTGTTTAGTATTGTTTTCAAAGCTGATTAACTTGTATTGCTTCAGCATGGAGAACCTGGTGCAATTGTAACAGATATCCAACCTGTGGATTTGGTGGTATCTCATGTACTGAATCGGATACTCTCAGAAGTATGTCAATTCCATGCAAATACAGATTTAATGGTTTTATCTGAGTACACCGTCTTTACTTGATTTGTGTTGTTTTCCATCTTTTTCTTGAAAGGTCCTGTGATATGTCATTTTCTGCTTTCTATTTCGAGTCAAATACATCAGTGACATCCACTAATATTTTTTCATTATTCTCCTGATCACTCCTACATTATCAAACTTTTCTCATCATTGTATGAATCACGACTTTCAACTTAATGGCACCTTTCTTTCTGTTATTTTTTCCTCTCTCAGGAAACCAACTATGTTCCAATCAAACGTGGCAGTCGTGTTGTTCTGATGATTAATGGGTATATACTCTCTTTTGGTTCTTGTTTACCCATATGTGCTATCTTGCCATGCATTCTACAACATCAACATTTTAGGGGAACTCAAGAGTTACATTGTACTCATGATACTTTTTCAGTACACTTAAATGTGAAGTTTATGTCTAGCTACATGCATAGAGTCTTTATCTTTGTATTCTGTTATGTTATAACTATGAAAACATTATTTTGTATAATATGAGTACATATTGGTTTTTGCGTACTAAAATGCTTATTTCGTTGGCTTTTATATGTGCATATCATATTCTTTTGTGACAATTATGACATTTGCTTAAGGTTTCTTGATTTGATTCATGAATTGAGAACACTCAAATCTTATTAACAGAATTCACATGAAGTAATCCTTGATCATAGACAATTTTTTTCAGATTAGGGGCAACACCTGTTATGGAATTGATGATTGCTGCTGGAAAGGCTGTACCAATTTTACAGCTAGAACATGGACTAGCCGTTGTAAGAGTATATACAGGCTCATTTATGACCTCTCTTGATATGGCAGGTTTGTTGACTTTCATTAACTCTTTTATCATGCAAACGAGTTTCTATAGTAACCACCATATATGGTGCAGGGTTTTCAATAACTATAATGAAGGCAGAGCAAGCAATATTGCAACGCCTGGATGCTGCAACTAAGGCTCCACATTGGCCTATTGGTGTTGATGGTTGGTAATTCTATTCATATACATTTTTAGCTTGCTCTTTGTGTAAAGTTGTTAATGGCTTCATAGTGGTTGTTACATCATTTCTTGTGTAATTATAGACTCGAAGGATAATTAAGTATGACATAATACCAAGATTTCTAAACTGGTGGTCACTTGTAGGTGATCGCCCGCCTGCCAAGATTCCTGTTCCAGTTCCACCATCTCGTGCAACAAAGAGTGATGAGGTTCTTACGCAGAAATCCCTGTTGTATTTGGTTATGATAACAAATATTTGTCTCACTTTAACTTATGGGTCAAGTTAGGTTATGTTTTCCAAGGTTGTCAAAAACACTAGGCTCTAGTCGAAGTTAGAAAACAAACATACCTTCACATTTGTATTAGATTGCTACTCCAGATGTGTTTGAATTGTTGTGTGGGCTGATTTTGTGAAAAACATGGGGTATATTGAAAGAAAGTCCTAATTTTATTTTTAGGATAAAAAGTTGACCGCGTTGACTGATTTGGCCGATTGTTGTCGGATTTATCGGTACGTTGACCGATCAATAACCGAACCGATTACTAAGGTCGAGTTGGCTAACATCGAGCGCTTAGGGGCCGACTTGCGCCTAGACCGATTTTACAATACTGGTTCTTTCTCTTACGGGTCAAACATGTAAAGTTTAAAAAATCTAGCTTAAAGGAAATGTTTTAATTGGGCTTGACAGGTAAAGGGTCATCTAAACCTTTCTGGCCTATTCGTTTAGAACCGCATATATAAGACACCTATTTTGACAAGTTACCGAAGCTTCCTACCCCGGTCGGTTCACAGATTTATGTTTACTAAAATTCATTTTAGCTTACAAAAAGGCATGATGTAGTGATTATTGTATTACTTGTTCTGTTAGCAATATTAATTTATATTCCTGTTCAAATACGCATGTTCCCTTATGTTTCGCAAGGTATTGAGTCGGCCACAGCAGCTAAATCAGCAAGGTCATGCACTGGAAGTAGCTATAGAAGCAGCAACACTGGCAATTATTAATATTAAGGATACTTTAAATGACTGGGACGGCAAAGTAGGTGATGGTGATTGTGGATCAACAGTAAGTCCAATTTCATTCTGATTTGTATTTAAAACGCATTCACAACTTACCCTGACAGGATGACTATTTTACTTTTGACAATACAGATGTCTAGAGGAGCAACAGCTATTCAAGAAGACATGAAGAAGTAGTATGTTCTCTATTTTATTAAGTAGAGGGGGCAAACGGGCGGGTTGGGTAACAAGTCAAAATGGGTTTGGGTAAAAACAGGTGATCTTCAAGTTCAGGCCAAAACGGGCTGGGTTGGCATTCCAAAACTTCTTTTCTCCATTTTAAGCTTTACAGCTAATTAATTTATTTTTTATTCATGCCATATTTATATAAGAAATAATAACCTATTTTGTTGAAACTAAAATGAATTAAGAGTTAGACAAATTTTGACTATTTTAATCCATGTGACCTATTAATTGTCTCATTTTACACTTTGTACTGGTTATTGATGATATACAAATCCTAGCTACCCAACGAATACCCATTCTACTTCTTCCACTGCATCTCTTCCAACCCCCCCTCTCTCTCTTTCTCTCTCTTTTTTGTGAGTAGCTTAAAATCTGTAAATATTATCCAGGCTTTTCTAGGATTGTCTTATATTGTGTACATCAGCTTACTTTTGACTCTTTGACTTCACGGTTCTGATGCACTGGATTTTTCTCTTGATGTTCTGTCTTCTAGCTATCCCCTCAACAATGCTGCAGAAACCATAAACGAAATAGGATCATCTATCCGAAGAGTCATGGGAGGAACAAGTGGAATCCTGTAATACACATTTCCTTTCTTAGTACTTATGTGACTCGTTTGTACCTTCTTGTTATGTATTATTTCGCTTATAAACATCTTATGTTGTTTATTGATGTTTGAAACAGATATGACATATTTTGCAAGGCAGCATATGCACAGTTGAAACTACACAAACAATCTGATATTGCACCATTACAATGTAATTATAGTTTTTGATTTTACCTTGGAATTTACTTCCCTTCACACTTCACAGGATGTTATTTTATTGATATGGTCAAAATAATTATCCAGGGGCTGATGCATTTGACGGTGCTATCAGTGCAATTATGCTCTATGGTGGTGCTGCTGCAGGTTATCGCACCATGTTGGATGCTCTTATTCCAGCTTCAACAGTTCTCAGAGAGGTACAAATTGGACTATTTTGTTTGAAGTGGCATAATGAGGGTTGTGGGTAACTAATGAAGTTAATGGAGTGGGTCGTATCATGACTAATACCATCTTACACGTGTATGATTAATACCAAATGAAACATTGAACGAATCTTGTTACATGTGTTTTTCACATGTGGAGTGGGAATAGAAATCTGACACAAGGTGTTGAGTGTTGAGGGTGGTTTTACGTTGTATTTTCCATAATTACTAAGATTGAAATGTTTAAGAAAAATATCGCTAAGAGTTAGATCTTAAAGTTTCTTGAAACGGTTATGACTTCACTTAATGCTGTAAAAAAATGGTTTTTGTAGTAGCCAGATCAGCTTTGTATGCCATCTGAATGGCCAAATCAGCAGTTATTGTCACGCCATTCAAAGCTACCATCTTAAAGTGAAAATCACCAAAGCACCCTTAAAGGCACAAGTTTTGTAGTTTACTGTTTTTTTTTTTTTTTTTTTTTTCTCTTTTCTATATTTCCTGTTTGACCTGAAAGAGATGAAACATAACCTGAATTGAACCATTCATAAGTAAATGAGGCGAAATTACCACCTCTTGTTTCTTTGCTTAATTTCCCTTTATGCCTTTCAAAACCGACGTCAAGTATGTAGTATGTCTTCTTAGAAGGAGGTTAGGTATGTGGAAATCTGTTACTATTATTATAGTGTGTGTGTGCGCTTATGATACTGATTCTATTAGCAGAGATTAACCAGTGGTGACGATCCTTTGGATGCTTTTGTTATCTCATCTGATGCGGCAATTGCTGGAGCCGAGTCTACTAAACAAATGGAAGCTCAGGTACCATTAAAACTTGTTTCTTTCAACACGGAAGTGTTTTTTGTGTATTTTCCAATTTGTTCATGTCATGGATTGTTAAAAAATTAACACATAGCATCAGTAGAGGTGACAGATTAGACCCATTTACTTAGCATGTCCATGCAGGTTGTGGTTTGTCTTGGATGGGTCAAATGAGTAGATTTAGAAAGCTAGCTTGAAAGGAAAGGGGTTGAGAGTCGCCCAAAATTATTATTAGATGCATTAGTCCTAAATACTTTTAATGGACAAAGAATGTGATAAGAACCAATTCGAGATGGTTATTCTCCTTCTAAACTAACTAACGACTAACTAAAACAATATTAGACATGCTGCAATTTTTCTCTTCTATTCCATGAAAACAAAACAACACTTTAAATAGAAAAGAGATTACATTTGCATGTCCTAAATTAAGGAAGAAACAAGGAAACGTGGGTTGAAGAAGCCATTACTTAGTAAGTGGACCACTTCCTTATGCATGAGACTACTATCGTATGTGCATGGAAATATCTACACGTGCATGAGAAACAAATGGAGATACCGGAGAAGCCTTCCTAAAGACTTGGTCTCTTTATTATTCAAACTTGGAACTGAATGTGGAGAGTAAGCCTGTTCGGTTTAGTGCATGTAGTACCCTTATCAGAATGTGTCAGGTCAACTCTGTCTGAACCAATCATTTTTGAAAGGTATAAAAAGAATATCCATTGTGAACCAAACCCGTCTTGACCTCATTCTTGTCACATTGATGCCGGGCAGAAGTAATCCTTACCCGCAGAAGGCATTAATGGATCTTGACATCCCTGTATAGATATCATTATCTTCGCATACTTTATGGTCATTAATCTGTGTAGGATCTATTACATTTAGAAAAATAAGTAGGCTATGGTAGTTTTATCTACTAATGTTCCTTTAATAATTGAACCTATTAATTGTCGCTAAAGGAAATGGATTGAGTTGAATTTTGTTTATCAACTGCGCGTCTGCAATTTGTTATCCAGTATCAAGTAGGCTAAAGGATTGGTGTTAATTGATAGACTATAAAACATATTTCATACAAAAAACAATGCAAATTCTATTACAAACCATTATTTATTTATTTTTGAAAGGCAAACGCACACACCCAACTATAGTATATGCATTCTCACACAAGCACAACAGTCTCACTTTCGTCCCCGGCGGGACTTGAACCCCACAACCTCGTAGTTGATGACATAACCAAATCATGGGTACCCTTACGCCAAAGGTCCTTTGGTTTGTGGCAATGTCTTGTATTGTGGCTGCTATGGTCTGAGTGTCAAAACCGTTAATTCTTGGTACCTGTTTGACCCATTCTCTATAAAACATAATGCAAATCGTCGACTCATTAAGTAAATGAATTGAAATTGTCGCATCCACCATTTTCATTGGCTAAATGTGTTGCGTTAGGTTTTTTCTTACAAGTATATGCGTGTATGCAGGCTGGGCGTTCAACATATGTCAATGCAGATATACTTACATCAGTTCCCGATCCAGGCGCCATGGCTGCAGCTTCATGGTACCAGGCAGCTGCCCTTGCTCTAAAAGACAAGTTCAAAGCAGGCTCGTAGGGCACATGTCATCGACCATTTGTAGCCGGGTCCATTTTTGTTGACCATTTCTGCATAGCAACCGGAACAACTGGAAGATCCGCTTATGCCATGAGTTGCATAAAGCTGAGAGAGCCACTTAAACATATATACATACAATTTCAAACTCAATGATTTGATAACACCTATGTGGAGTGAATTATATGGTGTATGTTACTCTTGATCTTTTATCAAACATGTCACCAGATGACTAAATTTGGTTACACTTCAGCATGACTTCATTCTTGTATCAAAGTTGACTTTGAATCTGATGATATCAAAACATGGATCCATATGGTAAAACTTAAAGAGAAGTACAAAGATTAAATTGGGACGTGGGTTGAGATGATTTATTTCATATATTCATTAGTTGGATACATGAAACGCCTCTTAATTAAGAGAGTTTATTGATCATAATACAGTCCGTTAATATCTAGTAACTAAAGGGCCCGTTTGGTTTAAATTACGGAATCACTTTTGGTATAGGATTGAAAATCGTGTAGAATGGAAATGGTTCAATGATTCTAACATAATTGTTTGGTTGGATGTGGTTTTGGTTTTTATTTTGTCTCAATTTTTTAAATAACCATTATTGAAGACCGATTATCAAAATGGACCATCGAAACTTGTGTTACAAAATCGATTGGCGAGCAAAATGGGTTTGCTCGCCAATCCTAGATGAGCGACATGTGAAAGAATCGGACGACTCAAATATGGCTACCACCTTGAAAATGGCGAGCATTTCGGTGCTCGCCTAACTTTGCTCACCCAAAATGAGGTGTTTTAAAGCAAAATATGTGGCTAGAAATAGAATGAATTGGAGAGTAAATGATTTGCTCGCCGTTTCATTTAACTATGTTGTCATAAGAATTAGAGAGCAAATGGTTTGCTCGCCCAAATAGTTTGCTCGCACATAGCTATGTAGTCATAAAAAAATGTACTATTTCGTAGTTTTTAAACATAGTACATGTATCAAATGTTGGGTTTGCTCGCCATTTATTTTAAACGTTTTTATGATGGGGACAAGACACTATTATTTAAATAGTCACATAGTGTGAGGTAGGATCAAATGAGAAATATAATTAAGATAAGAATAATGAGAAGAAATCACAACCACAAATATTAGATGCATCCATAAAAATAGATGCATTTCCCTATTATTTCTTTTTTCTTATTTGAAATATGTGGCTACAAGTCTTTCTTACTCTTCCTATTTAAATAATTCTTCTCACTAGATCCATACTCCACATAATGTAGCATTTGCAAGTTAAAAATGTTACACCCGAAACCGTTTTCAAACGGGTATGACCCTAGAAGAGTTTAACTAAGTATAAGTGTATGAACTTATGTATTATGGTATTTTGAATAAGTGAAGAACATAAGTGTTGACATGTCATATATTGGATACGACGTATCCAAAATAGTGTAATACGGCGTATTAAGAAAATTATGGGAAATCGTTTTGGGCCTGCCAATTTTAATACGGTGTACTGGTGTTTGTGAATATGGTGTATTCAGAATTGTAAATATAGTGTATTGAGACAGGTCTGGATATGATGCATTCTGAATTGTGAATATGGTGTATTGAGATAGGTCTGGATATGGTGTATTCAAAATTGTGAATATGGTGTATTGGTGGGTTCGCATGAATACGGCGTATCCAATATATGGATATGGCGTATATTAGCAAAAAATGAGTAGAAGGACTAAATTGCCTTTTTTGCTAAGTCAACACTTAGTATATATCAGACTTCTGGATAATTTTATCATTATCCTCTGTGAGTTCTAGATTCGAGCTAAGAGAGAGAGAAAGGAAGAAATTGAAGCTTGATGATCTAGAGATGAAAGATTAGTGTAGATATATTAAAGGTTAAGTCCCTATCAATGATTATTGGCAAGTAAGTAACCTTAATCTTTGTTTAATTACGAATTTGGAATCAAGGTTCATGAACCCTAATTTAGGGGAATTGGGTAAAATGGTGTTTTAAGCTAATTAAAGGTTATAGCAATCATGAAATGAGTTTTAGATAGTTTTTAGATTAGTAATTTCGTGGCTTGATTATCATATAATCAATATATGATTGTATGACGAATTAAGATGTTAAGGGGCGAGCTTATGTTAGTATAAACCATAGCTATAGTATTTTTAGTATAAGTTCAAGTATTTATACTTGTGTGAAATTGGTTGTGAAATTGATTTCGACAACCACAAACCACTATTATACTTCCAATACAGTCTTCCAATGTCTCGAATTACCCTCCATTAAGAACACCAAAAAGCTTACTATAAATGAACTCAAGGCAAAAAAAACCTAAACCAGCAGTAGTAATAATGACTAGCAGTTGTAAAAACTTCCCTTGAATGGCGCATGTAAATGGTTAAACATTTTAACATTAGGCTTCCCTTGAAACCCATATGTTAACCATCTCTTGAATGTCGGCTCTATGTAATGATCAATGTTGAAGAAAACCAAGTATAACTAATTTGATGCTGAAGTAGAACAACCAAAACTTATGTCTTATGTCTTGCACTATCCATATGACTTAGAACTTATACGAACACCATATAAGTAATCCGCAATCTCTTGACAAAATCCTCATCTTCAATGAGATATTGAGCACTACAATGTAACTCCTTTAAGTGATAGCAAAGACTTAAACATCTACAACTATCTTATGCTATCCCATCCACTACTTATCACAAACTTATCTCTAAACATCAAAATTTGTACTAAACTAAAAAAACAAATACTTAATCTCAGATTTATTTTCGTCGTAATTATTGAAATATCAACCTCCATCAAGGGTCTAAACACACGAAACAAAATCATCATCGATCTAGTGTTGAAGTCAAAGCTTCTCTCAATATCCGAACAAAAAGAAAAGATGTATAACAAATGTGTTATAATCTATTATTGGCTCGTTTCAAGACCATAAACAAAATGCAATATCATACGACGACCCTAACTTAGACCTTCCAAAGGACCTTGACTTGCTCTTGATTCGGATTGAGAAGAAATTGTTGACAACTTGTTCGGTTGAGGTCGTGTGTGGTCAATTGTAAGGGATTGTTATTCGGATTGATTAAGATATGTTGAGATGAGATGGGTTTTTTGTTGTTATATGAGATATGGATGATTGGTGAGATGTGATCTACTGAGTTAAGATGGAAAGATGAGATCTATTATTGGTTTTGGTGAGAGAATGGTAGGCGTTTATTTTGTATGTGAGATTAGGTCAAATGAACTTAAACGTCTATAGGGTTAGAGTTATTAATACTGGTTTATCTCTGATCCGTTATAACATTTGCAATGGGCTTGGGCTTTTTCTCCTTGTATCTATTTTGGGCCGATTAGAACAAGTGTGGTGGATTGGGTCATCCGATTTTGGGTTTAAAGTGTTCCAATATCCAAATGTTATATCAAAAAACTAAACGGGCTTAAATTAATATATTTACCAATGTATCTTTAATACACTGTGGTAAAAATTTTGATATAATTTTTGGCAAAAGGTGGTATTTTGGTTCACGCAAATTTCACGAGGTTACTATTCCACGGCTAAATTTTTCAATGATATCAATCGTGACCACGAAGATGATCCTCTATTATTTATTTGGGTTTCAAGTGAATTTTCATGGGCGCGTTTACTTATTTCGTCTTCTTTCTTTCTTCCCTTCCGCGAAGATGACTTGTTTGGGCAAATATATTGAATGTGATGAAGACTTGGCTATCTAGTTACTTTTGTGACTCCTTCTCTTTTAATCCACAAAATAGCTATCACTTCGGTGTCTCACGTAGTTGAGGATACGTCAAGAGGTTTTGTACATTGGGTACACCGTTCTTATTCACAAGGATAGTACAAGCTTAAGTAACCAGTCTAGGAGATTTTACTTCATTCTCAAGTTCGTCATATTGGGTTATCTTCACATGTGGTTACTACAAACAGCCGTTGAATTTTGATACAGGGGGTTGAAATGAGTTAGACAACTTCAAATGGTATTGTTCATCGACATCTTCTCACGGGCTGATATGAATTATGTTAGAGTGCTTCCAGTTAATGCTTCATGTACACAATTGTATGCTGATTCTGATAAATCGTAACCATCAGGGGAGAGAAATGTGTACATCGTGGACGCACAACAAGTTCACGTGATCGGGCTTAATGGTTTATTTAATGATTTTTTTCAGAAATTGGTTGATTCTATATCCTTCTCTCGTCTGTTTCTACGTATTTCTTCCTTATCCACCTTCAGCAATTTTCGGGCAACAAATTCAAGATGACAGTGTTTCAACTTGTTACTTTGGTGTTATCATTTCATGTGTATATTATGGGCTGATTTGATATATGAAAGATAACTAGAATGCATTTAGTGAGATAAAGATGTTGATATCTTATTCCCCCGAATGGACAATCTTGAAGAAGGTCGAGTCGACAAGTCTTCTCTACATTTTCCGCTGCGTGTTAGAAGACTAAAGACGGTTATAATTTAATTATCAAAAGACTTCTTCGAATTCAGGAAATTCATCAGAAAGGTCGTCAGTTTGGGGGAGAGCACTAATTAGGGGAGAGTAAAAGGCCAGATTTAATCCCTAATTAGATTTGCTCGCATTGTTCTTATGCAAGTAAAAAGATGGCAGCTGAGAAGATTCATGAAGTTTGAAGACTATGAAGACACTTTTGGAGCTGCTGAGCTTATGTTTTGTATTTAATTTTGCTTTTAGGGAACATTGTAAGCAACTCCCGTATGACATCACTTGGGAAGAGATTGTTAGCCTCGCTTAAGTGAAGTCCTTACGAGAATTGCATTAGTTTCTTCTTTTACTCATTCGCAAGGACTAGTTTAGTCAATTTGCTAAGTTAGGCTTGTTTCTAGTATAAATACACCTCCTAGTCCCAACTAGGAGGGTAGGAAGTTCACTTTGTAAAATAAGGTGTGTGTGATTTCTTCTTCTTCTCTCTAGAAATACACACATCTTCCCTTTCTTCTATCTAATACAATACCATGTCTTATTCATTCTTTGAGCTTCCCCGACCCCCCAAACCACACGAATCACATGTTTTATCGGTCCTACAACACGCATCTGTGATATTCCACTTCAACTCCAAATAAGTGATAATCCATCTTCTTCGTAACCATTAAAACCAGTAAATACAAGCCTTTAACCTTTTAAAAACAAATAAACCAAAAGAAATTTTTGAATAACTAACCACCGTAGTAGCAAACACCATGTAGTACCATCCATGAATGAGCACCATCCTCAATAGGTAAATGACTACAATAATATTTGTGACCAAGCAGTAGTAACTTTGAAGAATAGTTCTGATAACGCCTAAAATGAACATGTTTTTAGTAGCGTTATTGTTGGTTTTGTGCATGATAATTGGCTATATTTACTCATAACTGTTGCAAAAGTGCAAAAGATGCGTATTGTGTATGTATGTGTAGCCAGGTATCACGAATGATGAAGAAATGAAGTTTTTATGCACATTTGGAAGATTCTCTAGGAAGGAGGTCGAGCAAGGAAGCTTTTGGATTCAATGATTGGGAAGTACAATGATTTCTAAGTATCTACAGCAAGGAAAGATCAAGTTTTGCCTTGGAAATCATCAGCGAAAGCAAAGAATGAAGTGAATAAACAAGAAAGTCAACAAAAGTCAAAAGAGCAACACCCAGCCGTTCGGTCGTGACCCGTAACCGGATCCGGCTGGGCAAATGGTCAAATATCAACCGATCCGGTTGCCATCGAAACCGATCCGGTTGCATGAACTGCAGTTACACAAAGTTGCATTTATTGTTGCCTTAACTCCCCATAATCATTGGAGTCCGATCATTTCTTGCTATTAACTATTGGGGAACGTTTTTGGCCAGTTGAGCAAGCATATTTGGCTATATAATGAACCTAGTTCTAGTTTACTAGGTGTGACACAACCAAAAGTTTATTAGTTTACTTCAAAACTAATACCAACCATATTATTCAGCCCAAAAGCTTAGTCTTTACTGAAAAACGTCCAGGAGCAAGGAGGGAACAATTCTCATCCATAGTTTTGGTAATTTGGAGTTATGCGGTGAATCTAGGTGATTGGAGGCGCGTGGTTGCTACAATCCACGAATTCTAATTCTTGTAATCGCAAAAGTTTAGGTATTCTATGAACTTTGTTATGGATTTCTATTATCTTGAATTATTGGAATTACCTTGTTATGATTTGTGTTTAGTTATTATTATCATGGAGTAGTTTTGGGATATACTTGTGTGTTGGGATGTAGTTAATCATACTAGTGTTCTCATATGTGATGCATGTATATATGATCTTGTTTAAATAAGTTTGTTGAAAAGATACTAGTCTTGGTTTGATTTGTTGATAAAACATGTTTTAAGAAAAAGGACCGAAAGGATTTCTCTTGTGTTTTATTCCAAAAAGTTGAGTGACAAACTAGTATGGGGATATGATGATTGACAACCACCATGTTTGCTTATTAAAACAAGACTAGGAACATTTTCATCACGAAAGGGTCGAAAGATTCGTAAGAACGAATTTAATAAGAACATGTTGCAAACAAATGGATTTTCTAAAGGATAATCATTAGGATAAGGACCGAAAGGATTACCTATATGTTTTTGTTCTTAGAATGATTTTTACAAACATATACCATGGTTGGGGATCATTTGCTTATGATTTGTGCATCACATCAAGAGTTTACACCAAACCTTCATGAACACTATTTGTGATTGATTATAGACTACACACAAGTATATATATTTCTTATTATTGAATTTCACTATAAACATCACTATTTGAGGAAGCATTGACAAGCTTTCTTGTTGGAATCTTTTCATCAAAACAATTTCAATAAAAAAAAAATCCCTTGGGACGATCTCGACTTACCCAACTTTGCTATCACGGACGAGTATACTTGCTCATATGTGTTAATAGAATTAGACGGTTAAATCGTGTTTATAAATTTTTAAAACTTGCACTACACGTAACACATCAAGTTCTTTGGCTGAGCAGTAGAAACCATGTAGAAAGTAGAAAGCTTCCCCTTAACATGAACATGATAACTACGTTTAAACAATCTGTCACACGAACCTGACCAAATAATTATGATTGTCTTTTCCTGTCCAAACCTTAACGAAACCATATGCTATTAGTAACATCTTAAGCCCAGTAATACTACGTCCTAATGGCAGTACTAACTTCCCTTAGCATCACAAGTTTTATGGACATCAGCATTAACCACGATGTAGCAGTACTAACTCCTTATAGCCAGCAATATTAACGATATATAGCAGTACTAACTCAGGAACAAAAATGTAACTGGCAGTACTAAGAAATCTCAGCAGTACTAACTTGGGGACAACCAGCAATACTAATTCTCACTATAAATGAGCAGCACAAAATTTTTCAATATCGAACAACAGTAATAACCTGATATATCTTCCATTTGAGCAGCACTAAAAATCAACTTCAAATCGTGGTAGTTTTAATATAACGAACATAAGCAGGTTTGCTTTTGTGTCTCATAAACTAAAACTGTCATAATGAATTTAGGGTATGCACATGAACACACCAACAGAAACTCATGAGTGAATGTTCATCCAAGAAGAGTATAATTAAACGACATACCATCCCCATGAGTGAGTTACTACCTTCTGAAGTAGTATGTTGAATCGTGCTATGAGTACATTCTCATCCTTTGGACCAGTTCACGAATATTTACCCTCTGCTTCATGCCATTAGTAACCAAAACCTGAATATTGATTAAATACCAAAACCCTAATATCCAAGAAACCGTAAAAATAATTGCACATCAAAGCTACATTCGTTTATGAATTATAGACACCAAAAAACGTAAAACCAACTTCCATAATGAATTAATTCAACAGAAACTGAAATCAGAAATTTTGATATCATAAAAACCCTAAAAATTCGAAACACATACCCTCATCTTCAGCAGTTTTCCACAGTAAATATCTGACGCATTAAAGCTCAGATTGAAGATCCCTCCGGTGAAAATCTTAAGTGATATACTAAAAAACTTCAACAAAAATTTCGTCTCGATCCAAAAGTTAACGAATGAGAAACGCCTTTGGAAAACAGCCCTGCAGAAAGTTACGAAAATTTGTAACAACTTCGAATTTTTCTTCTTTTCTTCGAAAAACCTTGTAGATCCTAGATCGAGAGCCCCTGGGCTTTGATACCACTTGATAAAACCGATCTAGGCTTGACTAGGATAAAGAATAACATTAAACAAACATTGCACAGCGGAATAAACATAAACATCAATGTTATTAATAAGGTTTCTCATCATCATCTCTAATACAATTAAAAACCCGATAAGCCTCAATTCTACCTGATCAATGGTAGAAAAGTTAATCAACAATAACAGGAATCAAAAGATCCTTGAGGCTTAGACCAATAAAAACCCTAACCTAGGCGTTTAGAGCACTACACCTGGTATAAGACACACACATACACCTTTGGTGTTTATATCTTGACACACTTAAACCTAATAACATGTATCTCTTTATATACTAGAGAATTAGGTTTACAAAGGACTAATAAATAAAATCTTTGTCTTCTAAGTCCCTCGTGTTTTGCATTGTCTTCATTCTTCACTTATTCTTTTGTATTTATCAACTCAAATATAAATCCCAACAATGATGATGATGATGATGATGTTGGTGCTTTGTTATAAATAAGCTTGGATACAAGGTAAGTAAAATGCTGATAACATGTGTTTATAATGATATCTAACATATATGTGTTATGTATGTTCTTGTACTAAGTAATAGGTGACTTGTGTTATGATTTCTCGTTGTATGAATAATGGAGCTTGATGAGGTATGTGATTGACTTAGTGCATTGAGGTGATTAAGACTAGGTAACAGTTAGGTGTTATAGTGTAAGTTATCGGTTGTTGTTTATGTAAGATTTAGTGTTTTGATGTATATGATGCTTTTATGTTGATTGATGTATGATGTTATGTTATACTCGTTTTACTTACTAAGCTTTATGCTTACGTTATAAATGTTAATGATTTTGTAGGTTTTAGCGAGGATGTTATAACTTGGATATAAGCTTTGATTTGGAAGGCGGGTTAGAAGGTTTGTATGTAAGTAGGATCTTAGGTAGAATACCGAGCTCAAAGTCAATGTTGTACCCCCCAAGAGTTCTAAATGATTTGTATGTATGTTATCGGGTGTCAAAGTTTATGTTGTAGTCGTTCTAGTAATTTGGATGTCAAATGGTATGTTATGGTAATGGTTAGAGTGTAAGTGTTATTTTTTAATGGGGTGTTTGGCTTAGTGTCTAATGGTACCCATTTTGGAGTCAAACGGGTCATTTGCCGTGTATTATATTTTGTTATAGTTTTAGATGTTAAATGAGTGTTTTGGTACAAGTTATAATGTGTTATTGAAGTAAGAAAGGTTTAAATGTGGTTGTGAGTATTTCTACAGGTCTATAGTTGAGTTTTGTGTCTGCAGGTTCAATACGGCGTATCCATGTTTTGGATATGGCGTATTGAAATTCAAGGAAGATACAACGTATTCATTAAAAGGAATAGGATATTGACCTCTATTCCAAAACGGCATATAAGTTATATGGATACCGCGTATTGGTGTCATAGTGAAAGTTTGTTGTAGTTTTATAGTTTTGTGTAATTTGCTTTAAAAGGGTTTCCAAGTACACTTTCTTGTATGTATTTTAAAGTGTAAATGTTTTTAGAACTTGTCATTTAATAAAGTATTATAGTGGGACTTCCATTGTCAAGTCATTTCTGCGTAAAAGTTTTAAATTTTCATTCAATCGGGCACGCGGTGTAACAAATTGGTATCAGAGCTTCGGTTTAAGTGAATTAGGTTTCACTTTAGGTTGCCTAAACCTAGACCACTTCTATATGCGTTGCCCGTAAGTGTAAGTAATGTGGAAGGATAACTGTTTAAGTTATAGGATGCATTATCTTATGCGTTATATGAGCTAAGGATGATAAGTGTAAGCATATGCTTATATTGTTGGTGTAAGTAATATAAGTCCCTGGTGGACTTGGTGTATTTAATGATTAGAGCACCGTATAATTTGAGTAGTGTCATAAATTGTTATATGACCATGTGAATGATAAGTTCATGAATTTACAAGCTGACTAGGTAATTGGGTATGATTTGTGAGATGTGATGACCAACATATGGTCTCATTAGTATTATGTGTTTGGTGACCGACCGTTAGCATGGTATTAGAGATGGGATGATAGTAAGTTAAAGTACCTGATGATTAAGCATAATCATGTAGTGACACATTAATTATATGTGTTGAAAGAAATAATGGTACAATAATTAAGGTGTGACGGCTGAGTAAGGATGAGATCGAATGGTATAACTTAAGTCCTCATAATTAAGGAACGAAACAAGTATGTGTAAGAATGAGTTACCCTAATATTACTATTGTATGATTAGTGTGCCCCACTGGCTATACTTCTATTAAATGGTTATACCATGTGTTTGATGCATAAACGGATAGTAGTATGTGTATATTATGAAATAAACAGATGTAAGGTTTATATGTGACTAACCGGGTAGATTAAGTAGGAATAGTATAGACAATGAGAATGGTTAACAAGGGTTAATGGGGAGAAGTTATAGCAAGGAGAGTAAGCACACATAATGAATAAATGCTAAGCGAGCAAGTATATTATGCCCTATGAAGCTTAACCTTAATTAAATAGTAAAGAACATAATAGTGTGTGCGTTTAAATGTTAATGACTTGGATCCAAAATGTCTTTGCAAAAAACTCAGGGAGGTGTTAAGGAAAATCCTCCGGAGGGATATGTAATTGGTCCACTCTTTACGAGTTGGGACATGTTATAGTTTCGCTATTTATGAGTTGGAGATGTGTTATAGCCCCGAATAAATGTTATAAAAATCGTTCGGGATGATATATTGCCTTCACGGGAAGGGGTTGCCTACTTCATTTGCATATATTTTAATCGCTTTTGATGAATGTTATAATGATATGGATCCAAGATTAAAAAAAGGGTAACAATGTATAGCGAAATAAAAAGATATTGGTCTTCTGGTCACCAAATGCTAAGATAATGAAAGATTGTAAGTCAAACATTTAAATAGGATGATTCATGATTTCCTTATTAAAATGGATTGGGACGCCTCTTCATTTAAATAAAAAAAAATTGTGAATCGCCGAACCATGAGTTTATATTCCTTGATTAACATTGATTGGGACGCCTCTCTATGTAAATGAGAAAGTATAAATAAGTGGGCTTATGTATTCCCGGCATGGAATGAGTAGGTTTATGGGAGTAGAAAATGGAAACTAGAATTTGACTTGATATCTTAGAAACTAAGATAGGTGGATAAGAGTTAGATTACGACTTAGAATTGAGATGTTATGTGAAATATACTTTTGAGATATCCAAAGTATAAGTTAGAAAATATTAAGAATTTGCAATGATGATAAGATATGTCTTGTGGCGTAGTACAAAATGTGAGTAATGACCATGGTGGTCGTAAGTTGTACTGACACTCTTATTGAAATTGTGACACTATTAGTCGAGATTTGACCTTATAAAGCCAAATTGTCGAACGTTCCTCATAGTACTTATAGTCCTTAATGAAATTCATAGAATGAAATAAGGAGCGAAGTGTTATAGAGGAACTATTAAGGAAATAGTAGGATGATTTTGGTAGAAAGTGAATACCTTAGTCAATGTTTGACTTACATAAAGTTAAAATAGTAGAATCCTCTCAAATGACCCATAGTCCTTGATTGAAAACTTAAAATGGAACAAGCAGGAACATGATGTAATAGTAATAGAGTTGATTAAATGATAACTGGCTTATGTAAGATAATATCTCGGAAGACATACTAACTTTAGTAAGATGCCGTATAATTATAGAAACTAAGCAAGAAGTAGGATGGATTAAGTGTAATGATTGCGTTATAGTATGCCTAAAGTTGCAAGATCATCTAGATCACCACAACTAATAGCATATATACCTAAAAATGCTAAGATGGAATGAGGAATACTTTGTGAATACGCATTGGTTAGTGTTAGACAAGAGATTTCGGGGACGAAATCTAAATAAGGAGGATAGAATTGTTACACCCGAAACAGTTTTCAAACGGGTATGATCCTAGAAGAGTTTGACTAAGTATAGGTGTGGTGGACTTATATATTATGGTATTTTGAATAAGTGAAGAAAATAAGTGTTGACCTGTCATTGATTGGATATGGCGTATCCAAAATAGTGTATACAGCATATTAAGAAAATTATGAAAAATGGTTTTGGTCTGCCAACTTCAATACGGTGTATTGGTGTTTGTGAATATGGTGTATTGAGATAGGTCTAGATATGTTGTATTCAGAATTGTGAATATGGTGTATTGAGATAGGTTTGGATATGGTGTATTCAAAAATGTGAATATGGTGTATTGGTGGGTTTGCATGAATATGCGTATCCAATATATGGATACGGCGTATTGGCAAAAAATGAGCAGAATGACTAAATTGCCCTTTTTGTTGAGTCACCACTTAGTTAGCATATATCAGACTTCTGGATAATTCTATCATTATCCTCTATGAGCTCTGGATTCGAGATAAGAGAGAGAGAAAGGAAGAAATAGAAGCTTGATAATCTAAAGATGAAATAATAGTGTTTATATATTGAAGGTTAAGTCCCTAGAAATGATTATTAGCAAGTAAGTAACTTTAATCTGTGTTTAATTACGAATTTGGAATCAGGTTCATGAACCCTAATTTAGATGAATTGGGTAAATTGGTGTTTTAAGCTAATTGAGTTTTATATGGTTTTTAGATTAGTAATTTCATATCTTAATTATCAATATATGATTGTATGGCAAATTAAGATGTTAAGGGGTGAGCTTATGTTAGTATAAATCATCACTATAGTATTTTTAGTATAAGTTTAAGTATTTATACTTGTGTGAAATTGGCTTAGGGTGCAAGAAGGATGATGATGATGATGATGGTGTTTGTTATAAATAAGCTTGGATACAAGTTAAGTAAAATGATAATAACATGGTATTATAATGATATCTAACATATATGTGTTATGTATGTTCTTGTACTAAGTAGTAGGTGACTTGTGTTATGATGTCTCGTTGTATGAATTGTTGAGCTAGATGAGGTATGTGATTGACTTAGTGTATTGAGGTGATTAAGACTAGGTAACGGTTAGGCATTATAGTGTAAGTTATCAGTTGTTGTTTATGTAAGATTTAGTGTTTTGATGTACATGATGCTTTTATGTTAATTGATGTATGGTGTTATGTTATACTCGTTTTACTTACTAAGCTTTATGCTTACTTTATAGATGTTAATGATTTTGTAGGTTTTGGCGAGGATGCTATAGCTTGGATATAAGCTTTGATTTAGAAGGGAGGGGGGGGGGGGTTGGAAAGTTTGTATGTAAGTAGGAGCTTAGGTAGAATACCATGTTCAAAGTCAATGTTGTACCCCTCATATTTCTAAATGATTTGTATGTATATTGTCGAGTGTCAAAGTTTATGTTGTGGTCGTTCAAGTAATTCGATTGTCAAATGGTATGTTATGTAATGGTTAGAGTGTAAGTGTTATGTTTTAATGAGGTGTTTGGATTAGTGTCTAATGGTACCCATTTTGGAGTCAAACGGGTCATTTACCGTGTATTATAGTTTGTTATAGTTTTGGATGTTAAATATTGAAGTCAAAATGGTTAAATGTGGTTGTGAGTATTTCTACGGTTCTACCATTGAGTTTTGTATCTGCATGTTCAATACGGCGTATTCATGTTTTGGATACGGCGTATTGAAACTCAAAGAAGATACGGCGTATTCATTTTCATGAATACGACGTATTGACCTCTGATCTAATACGGCATATTCATTATATGGATACGGCGTATTGGTGTCATAGTGAAAGTTTTGTTGTGATTTTATAGTTTTGTGTAATTTGCTTTAAGAGGGTTTCCAAGTACACTTTCTTGTATGTATTGTAAAGTGTAAATGTTTTTAGAACTTATCATTTAATAAAGTATTATAGTGGGACTTTTATTTTCAAGTCGTTTTCGCGTAAAAGTTTTAAATTTTTAGTGAATCGGGCACGGGGTGTAACAAAAAAAAACATAACTTCTACTAAAAACAGAAGCCTTAATAAAAAAAAATATGAGTTATTCCCAAGGAAAATTTCCAGTATTTCTTGTACTGTAAGCTAAAAGTACGAAGCTAATAAAAATAGAGTGATGTCTGATAATTCTATGTTGGCTTTGGACAAATAATCTAGCACGTACTGCATCCCTTAAATCCGTACACTACAACAAAGTCTTGACTTATTGGTGGTACTTTTTTTTTCATGTTCTCAATCATATTTAACTACATTTATCATACATGTATGGGTTGTTGTTGAACGAGCGTGCCTGCTGGTTTGACAACTTACCTTATGACCCTTAGTACACTATATAATCACACTGAAATCCGGGCTTTCTACAATGCAGCTACACTTTCCTTGGAGAGCAAAATGCATTTACGTTTCGTGGTGCATTAGATTTTACGGATACTGATTTTGTCGATCGAACAATTAAGAGCGTTCCAGTGGTACTTAAGCAAATTTACAAATAATTTAGTGAAACTTATTTAGCTTATGACCTTTCTACTGTGTAGGTGAGAATTTTAAGGAAGGAGTCCTACTCGCTTAAAGGTGTAGGATTAGTTGAGACTCTTGATTAGGTAAAGCTAATAGCTATTTTTAGTGTGGTTAACTATTTTTTTAAGGCATCAATGTTAATATTATATGAGAAGCGGCACACATGCAACAACGCCCGATGATGGTTTCCCTATGCTTCAACTTCAATATTGATCAATTGTAATGTCACACCCCCAAATTTCCTGTTTTGCAGCGGAATGGAATACCTGGGGGATGACTGTCATAGCATCAAAGTTACAGTTATATCGAACGACCTAAAGTGTCGTTTTGAAAATATCGTTTGATTAAGTAAAATAATCAGAGTTTACAAAGAATAGGTCCCAATAGATTTCCAATGTACCAAAATGAGTTTGTTACAATCAAATGATAGTTAAGTGCATAAAATATATGTGAGACGCGTCGACATCGCGACTCTATGATAAGTCCACATGCATGCCATGAAGTGAATGCCTTAGATACATGAGATAAAACATGCTAAAAAGTGTCAACACAATGGTTGAGTGAGTTCATAGAGTTTGTTAAACATGTAAAACTTTTAAAGAACGTTCATGCAGCAAAGGCGAAGTTCTTAGTCATTTAGAATAGTCCACAAATCAAAGGCATTGTAAATCCACTGAGTTCCAAGTTCCGCCCATACAAAACTTGCAACCTGTGTGTTCACAACCCACTGCCAAAAGTAGTATGTCTAGTAGTCAAGTGTACGTTGTCATAATAGTTCACAGTATAGCACCACGTATATAATAATGTATGCCAGGCAAAGCCCCTAGAATAAATAATATGCGTTCTGTAACATAGTGAACGAGAGGTTGGCCGACCTCTAATAGCGCTATCCATACTACTTAGTGATAGGAGACTAACAATGCGAATGTACGAACAGTACATCATACAACTATTATACACAATCAAGAACACTCCGAACATGGGAGAATTTGCACTGCTCCGTACAAGGGCGACTTAGTATTGCTCCGTTCACATAGGGAGACTTTATAGTGATGCTCCGAACATGGGAGACTTTAGGTCAAGGTCATAGCACGTACGGTTCAATAAGTTCAAACAAGTCATAAGTTCGTATTTAAGTTCAAGGGTTCCATTCAAAAGTTTGTAATTAAGTTCAAGTGTTCTATTCAAAAGTTCGTAATTAAGTTCAAGAGTTTAAGTCGAGTTCAAAAGTTCAAAACAGTCAAAGAGCTCAAAACATATCAAAAGGTTCAAAATAGTCAAAGGGTTCAATATTATGTCAAACAAGTTCAAAATAGTCAAAGGGTACAATATAAAGTCAAACAAGTTCAAAATAGTCAAAAGGTTCAATATTAAGTTAAAAGGGATTAATTATATGTCAAAATGTTTTAAATCAAGTTAAAATAGATTAATTATATGTCAAAATATTTTAAATCAAGTTAAAAGAGATTAATTATATGTCAAAAGAATTAAATCAAGTAAAAAGAGATTAATTATATGTCAAAAGAATTAAATCAAGTTAAAGTGTTCAAATATATGCCAATATGTTCCTATCAAGTTAAAAGAGTTCAAATATATATGTCGAAGGGCTCAAAATCAAGGAAAGTGGTTCAAATAATAGTGTTCATAACATAGTGATCAATTTAGTTCGGGCACAATCTACTCACTAGCATAAGTAGTGAAACAACAGTTATTTAAGTTCATATAAGGGTAAAGTAAAAGCAAGTAGTTGAGCATGTATCTCCCCCAAAGAGTTTATAAAACAATTAAATGAGTAAAAGTGGGGCTACGAACTCACCTGATGCAATGATTATGATGACAAAAGTGGATACACTGAAATGAGGTGCAATCTCTATCTGCAACCTAATATGAATTATATGTTCTAATGTAAGTCATGAAACAATGCCGTGCATGCAAAATCATATGATATCCATACCACTTGTGTTGGGATATGAAAGTGCTGAAGATTGACAAAGTACTGATTAAAGTCAAAGTACTGCTAAGTAAAAAGTCAAAGTACTGCAGTTGAAGTCAAAGTACTGCAAAGCCAAAGAACTGCTATATTCGTTTATGGAAAGCTTTATTTATTCTAGAATATTCTTTGTTTAGATTATTTGTCGTACAAGGATACAAATTGTAAACCGACTAGGGTTATCCTTAAGCCTATAAAAGGACCCCTAGATTGGCATTAGAGATACGATTTTTAGAGAAGTACGTGCATTATTAGAGTTTTAGAGAAGTTCGATATTAGTGTTTTAGAGTTGTTTAAGATTCTGTATAACAAGCAGATTCAGAGTTATTAATAAAATCATTGAAAGTTAAAGTTAATTCTTCTTAGCTTTGTTAAGTAAATTCCGCATACTTAATAGAGTTTGCTCAGTGTTTCATTGTTAATAACTTAGTATTTATCCGAGGTTATTAAACCCTTAACAAGCTATATAAGTTAGTTTGGTTAGAGTACATCGATCCAACAAGTGGTATCAGAGCTTGTGTGGAAACTCTGACTAAGAAGAAAACCTTAAAACCTAGTTAACAACAAAACCTAAAGATGTCGACTGAAACTGTTCCACCACCATCCATCACCTCACTAAGAATACCAATCATTAAGAAGGGAGAATACGACCTATGGAGCATGAAGATGAGGCAGTACATTGCCATTACAGACCATGCACTATGGAATGTAATTGTCAATGGTAATGAAGTAGTTCCAGAACATGTAGAGATTCCTGGACAACCTAAACCACCCAAACCAGTCTTACCAGCAGCAACAATAAGAAATCAAGAGAAGGATCTCAATATACTGTTGTCTGCTATTCCAGATGGTCATCTACTCAAGTTCCATGATGCTAAAGATGCAAAGAAACTCTGGGATGCTCTCAAGACTAGATTTGGAGGTAATGATGCTTCCAAGAAGATGCACAGAAATCTGTTGAAGCAGCAGTTTAAAACCTTTACTGTTGGAGAAAGAGAAAGCCTTGATGCTACCTATGACAGATTCCAAAATCTTCTCAGCATGCTGGAGCTGTACAAAGCAGAGGTCTCAGTTGAAGATGCTAATCTAAAGTTCTTAAGGAGTTTGCCCTCGACATGGCATGTGATTACTACTATGATTAGAGGACAATCTGGTTTGGATGATATGGACTTTGATGATCTCTATAATCACTTGAAGGTGTATGAGCATGAGATGAATGGTCAAACTAGCTCAAAGACTCACAGTATTGCTTTTGTGTCATCTGAAAAGAGAGGCAGTACTTCCACTAAAAGTACTGCTTCTCCTACTCAAAGTACTGTTGCTCAAAGTACTATTGCCTACTCTACCCCCACATTTGCTCAGCAACCCACACCAACAAATACCATCCACTCAGATGAAGTTGTATGCTCTTTCTTTGCACAGCAAGCTACCCTACCTGTTACTTATGAAAAAGATCTCTCACAGATTGAAGAGGATGCTCTTGAAGAAATTGATATCAGGTGGCAAGTTGCTATGATCACTGCAAGGATCAAGAAGTTTATGAAGAAGACAGGAAGAGGCATTGACTTCAAACCAAAACAGGGCATCACTTTTGACAAATCCAAGATTGAAGGCTTCAATTGTCAAATGACTGGACATTTTGCAAGGGAATGCAGGTTTGCTAAATATCAAGCAAACAGGATGACTAAGAAACCAAAGCTAGAGCTAAAAGAAATTCCTATTATAGAAACAAAAGATTTGGTTGCTCAAGAGAATCTATCAGAGGTTGACTGGAGTGCTGAGTTTGATGATGAACCAGTAACCTATTGTATGGTAGCTGTGAAGGAATCAGTGGAAGAGTTTGACTGGAGCACAACTTTTGATGAGGAACCTGGACATGCTGCTATGGAGTCTAAAGATGGTTATGGAAGCTTTGACTGGAGCATGGAGTGTGAAGATGATCCTGTTCTACTTGCTATGGTAGCCACTTCACCAAGTTCACCCCTATCTCTGAGGTATGTTCAAAGTGTCATAACTTTTATCAAAAAGTGCTAAATGATTATGTGACTGAAAGAGATAATTATCAAAGGGCTAGGTCTGAGGTAGCAGGTTACCAAATTACTTTAGAGTCTATGGAAGCCAAAATAATAACACATGAAAATAATGAAATGGATTGGGCAGAAAAGTATGAACAACAGGATTATCAGTTAAAATTGAGTGAATGGAAGTTAAATTGTAAGATCTCTGAAATTGAGAAACTAACTAAGGAGAGAGATGAATTGATAGAAAAGTTTGCTGCTTGGGGACAATCAGGTCTTTCTCATGTCACTTATGTTGAAAAACATAGAAGAGCTTACATTAAAACTGGCCTAGGTTTTGGTATGGACTTTAATAGCATAGAAAACCCACCTAGTGATCAGGATGAATGTGATTTTGAGGATATAACCACTAGTGATGATGAACTCATTAATTATGTAGAAACATCTAGTAATGAGGAATCAGTTAGTGAAACACCTCCTGAGTTTAAGAAAGATAATGGCTATCATGCAGTCCCTCATCCCACTGGTAGTCATCAACCTCTTAGGCCTAATGTTTCTCGTTTTAGAGTAGACAGCTTAGAGTTTAGGAAGAAACTTAAAGGTCAATCTAGGTCTGAAACCTCAAAAGAAACAGTTGAGACACCTAAGGTAGATGATGCTAAAAGCCAAGCAGTACTTTCACCTCAAAGTACTGCTAAACCTCAAAGTACTGCTACACCTTAAGCAGTACCTTTAAGAAAACCTTTTCAAAATACTGCTAAACCTTTTTGGGATAGTTTTGGTCAAAACAGTTTTAATCATTCACCTAGAAGACATGATAGGTTTGGTCATATACATAGAAGAAGAAATTTTGGGATTAGAGATCAAAAACTATGTTTTGTTTGTTTTAGTCCTGATCATTTGATTAAGGACTGTGACTTACACTCAGAGTACCTAAGTAAGTTCCCCAAGAACAGAACTGTCAACCAAAAACCAAGGGAGACTAGACCAGCTTGGAATCATTCACACAAGGTTAACCATAGAAACTTCTCACCAGACTATAGGTACCCTTACCAGAGAAGACCTTTTTCAAAACCTCCAGTACCTTCAAATACTTTCCAAGGTACTATTAAGTCAAGAACAGTACTTTCTCAAAGTACTACTCAGTTTTCACCAAACACCTTTTGGCATAGGAACCCTTGGAGATCTAATTACTATCAATCTAGAAGGCGTTACAACTCAAATAAAGTAGCTAGATCTAAGGACTCTACACCAGAAGTTAAAACCAAATGGGTTAAGAAGGAAAGTACTGATGGGGAACAAACAGTACTTTCAGCAAGTGAGAGTGAAACAGAGGTTTTTGATAAAAATGATTTTGTTGAAAAAGAAAAGGAGATTTTTGTTGAAAAAGAAAGTTTTGCTGAAAATCCACCACAAGTTTTGAAGCAAAAGATAATGCTTGATTCTGTCTACAAAAACTGTGAAGATTACATACTCAAGGAATTTGAGTATGTTACTCCACAAGGGGAACACAAGTCAGTAATGGCTTGGGTTCCTAAATGACACTAACCTTTTTATCTTTGTGCAGGGCAACCCAGAAGAGGAGCTTAAAGATCATCTTATTATGGATAGTGGTTGCTCTGGAAGCATGACAAGAGACAAGGAGATTCTGTCTGATTTTAGGCCATATTGTGGAGGAAGAGTTGCATTTGGGAATGATGCTAGTGGAGGTAGAATTAGTGGGAAAGGAACCATCAAGACAGGGAGCATAGATTTTGAGAATGTTAGATATGTGAAGGAGCTCAAGTTCAATATTTTGTCAGTCTCTCAAATCTGTGACAAAAAGCACCTTGTGTTATTCACTGACACAAAATTTCTCATACTTTCACCTGAATTCAAGCTTGATGATGATAACTTGGTGATACTGAAAGTACCAAGAACCAATGATGTGTATAGTTTGGATATGAAGAGTCTTCACTCTTCTGAAAGAGCTACATGTTTAGTAGCAAAAGCATCACTTGAAAAAGCACATCAATGGCATAGAAGATTGGGCCATGTAAATTTCAAGAATATCAACAAAGTGGTCAAAGGAAATTTAGTTAGAGGTTTACCCAACAAAACCTACAAGAATGATCACTCCTGTTTGGCGTGCAAGAAGGGTAAACAACACAAAGCTTCATGCAAGAAGCTTGAGGAAAGAACTATTAGAGAACCTTTGGAGCTGCTACACATGGATCTATTTGGTCCTGTTTCTGTTACAAGTCTGAACAAGAAAAAGTACTGCTTGGTTGTGACAGATGATTGCAGTAGATTCAGTTGGGTATTTTTCTTGGGATTTAAAGATGACACTTTTGATGCAATTCATGATCTAATCATAGCCCTTGAAAACCAATTGAGACTCAAAGTTAGAGGTATTAGATGTGATAATGGGACTGAATTCAAGAACAAGCTTATGGATGAATTTTGTGCCAACAAAGGGATCAAGAGGGAGTTCAGCATTGCAAGAACACCACAGCAGAATGGTGTTGCAGAGAAAAAGAATAGAACTTTGATTGAAGCAGCCAGAACAATGCTTGCAGATTCATAATTACCTATTCAATTCTGGGCTGAAGCTGTAAGTACTGCTTGCTATGTGCTTAACAGAGTATCAGTAACTAAACCTCAGATGAAGACACCTTATGAGTTGATGATGGGAAACAAACCCATCATTCGATTTATGAAGCCTTTTGGATGCCCTCTAACTATTCTCAACACAATTGATAATTTGGGCAAATTTGATGGCAAGTCAGAAGAAGGATACTTATTGGGGTATTGCACCAACAACAAAGGATTTAGAGTGTACAACAGAGTCACCAAGAAAGTTCAAGATTGTCTTCATGTTGAATTTTTAGAAGATCAAGAAAATCAGAAGGGTAAAGGTCCTGATTGGATGTTTGATCTTGAAGTTTTGACTCCTTCAATGAATTATGTTCCTGTTAGAGAAGAAAATCAACCTATACACAATGGAGAAGAGTTACAGTATGTTGTTCATGGAGTCCATATTAGACCTGATGTTGTTCATGATGAAGAATCTAAAACAGTTGAGAAGGAGAAAAGTACTGATGAGCCAAAATCCTCATTGTCTGCTGAGGATCAAGCTATTCAAGATGAACTTAATCAGATGCTTTTTCAAGATGTCATAGCACATTCTTATGATGATGAACAAAGAAGAGCTTATGAGGAAGCAACGAAAAAGAACAAGACTGCAGAGTTCACTCACAGTACTTTGGGTGACAGTACTTTCGATCAAAGTACTGTTGCACCTGTTAACAACACTTTGGATGATTTGGATGATCCTACCATGCCTGGCTTAGAAGATACTGATGATGAGTTTGAAGATGAAGGTATTTTCTCAGATTCTAATGAAGATGCTGATTTCACTAATTTAGGTGATAATTATGGAATTCCACAGTCTCCTATCTTAAGAATTCATAAGAATCATCCTACTGATCAAATCATTGGTCCTTCTACTTCTGGAGTGATGACAAGACACAAAGCTAAGAGTTTTTCTAAACCTCATAATGCTTTACTTAGCTTTGTCTATAAACAGAACAAGCTAAATCATAAGGACCATTAAACATGCCCGTTTACTTGCTTTATCTCTCAAGAAGAACCCAAGAATATTGCTCAAGCATTGACTAAAGAAAGTTGGGTTGAAGCTATGCAAGAAGAACTTCTTCAATTCAGGCTTCAAGAAGTTTGGGTATTATGTGATCTTCCTGATGGAAAGAAGGTCATAGGTACAAGATGGGTGTTCAGAGTCCAGAGAGATGAAAGAGGGAATGTTATCAAGAACAAGGCAAGGTTAGTTGCACAATGCTATAGACAAGAAGAAGGAGTTGATTATGATGAAGTATTTGCTCCTGTAGCAAGGATTGAAGCAATTTGAATCTTCCTTGCTTGTGCATCATATATGGGATTCCAGGTTTATCAAATGGATGTCAAGAGTGCCTTTTTATATGGCAAGATTACAGAGGAGGTGTATGTCAAACAACCTCCTGGTTTTGAAGATCCTACACATCCAAACAAAGTCTACAAAGTTGTTAAGGCTCTGTATGGCTTACATCAAGCACCTAGAGCTTGGTATGAAAGGCTCTCTACCTTCTTATTGCACCATGGTTACAGGAGAGGAGCTATAGACAAGAATTTGTTTATCAAGAGGGACAAGAAGGATATCATGTTGGTTCAAGTATATGTTGATGATATTATATTTGGAGCTACAAAACAATCAATGGTCAAGGAGTTTGAGAAACTGATGTAGAATGAATTTCAAATGAGTTCAATGGGTGAGTTAACATTCTTTTTAGGACTTCAAGTTAAGCAGTCAAAGGAGGGAATTTTCATAAGTCAAGACAAGTATGTATCTGACATACTTAAGAAGTTCAATTTTGATGCTATGAAGCCTGTTACTACACCTATTAAATCTATCAACTCACTGGGAAAGGATGAAGATGGACAACCTGTTGAAGTCAAGTTGTACAGATCAATGATTGGTTGTCTTATGTATCTTACTGCATCTAGGCCTGATATCATGTTTGTTGTTTGTTTATGTGCAAGATATCAAGTCTCACCTAAGGTCTCTCATATGAATTCAGTGAAGAGAATTTTCAGTTATTTGAAACAACAACCTAAGTTGGGGTTGTGGTATCCAAAGAATTCATCTTTTCACTTGGAAGCTTTTTCAGACAGTGATTATGCAGGTGATAACTATGACAGAAGATCAACCACTGGAGGATGTCAATATCTTGGAAGAAGATTAGTTTCATGGCAGTGTAAGAAGCAAACAATTGCAACAACATCCTCTACTGAAGCAGAATATGTGACTGCTGCAAGCTGTTGTGGACAAGTTTTGTGGATGCAGAATCAACTCTTGGATTATGGGTTCAATTTCAAGAATACTCGTATCAATATTGATAATGAGAGTACCATTTGCATTGTGAAGAATCCTGTTTATCATTCCAAGACCAAGCACATTCAGATTAGGCATCACTTCATCAGAGATTGTTATGAGCATAGGCTCATTAATGTTGTCAAGGTGCATACAGATGATAATGTAGCTGATTTACTCACCAAAGGATTTGATGTTTCAAGATTTAATCACTTGGTGGTGAGTATTGGCATGATTAATTATTAAGCTACATTTAAGGGGAGGACTGGTCAGTTAGTTAGACAGTCCTATGCATTGCTTAAGGGGAGGCAATCTAATGTTTACATGGAGTGTTTGTTATTATAGAGAAGAAGATGGAAAAGTACTGCTGTTTTGTTTTATGAAAGTACTGCTTGGAAAGTACTGCTTTGGAAAGTACTGCACACGTGGAAAGAACTGTTTGTCTTATTAAAGTACTGTTCTAACGATAATATTGAGGGGTAAAACACACTAACGGTAACTTTTTTATTATGGGTTGTGATTTTTCAAATCCTACCTATAAATAACTACTCTCCGATTTTCCCTCTCACCTTTATTCGTTTCAATCTTTTCCATATTTCTCTCTCTCACATACTTACGTATTCAAGAATTCATATCTTTTTCAATCATCCATGGCAAACCTACATACAGTTTCAAAGCACAACATGGTGGCGAATTTAGATAAAACAGAGGCAAATGTCATCTTCCATGATATCATTGATTTCTTAACTGGTTCCCCAATCAGTTATGCGCTTTTGGTGGAACCTGATATAATTGAGCCCTGGATACAGCAGTTTTAGGCAACTGCAAGGACACATATGGAGAATGATGAATCTTATATTCAAGCTAAAGTTTCTGGAAGGATTATCAAGATTATTGAAGCATAAATTCGTGAAGATTTATTGTTTGATGATGCAGAAGGAGCTATTAGGTTTGATAAACAGCTTCTTTGGGATACACTGAGAGATATTGGATATGAAGGGTCTTTGGTTGACACAACAACATTCAAGAAGCCCTTGTTCAGTCCACATTGGAAGTATTTGGTACATGTTATTCTTCATTGTATCAGTTCTAAAAGTACTTCTTGGGAGCAATTTGGTTCGAACATTGCATCTGCACTAGTAGGATTGGCTACAAACCGTATGTTCAACTTTTCAAGGCTAATCTTAGATGGAATGCTCTCTCACATCTCTCATGGATCAAGATGGTTAATGTATCCGAGATTTATTCAAGTCTTCTTGAATAAACAACTTTCAGATGTACCAAAGCCTACAAGTCTTTTACCTGTTGTGGTACAACCAGCCAAGATTTTCACATTTATGGCTAGGAAAAGTGATATGTTTACTGGAAGGAACACCCCATTAACCACTTCAATGATGGAGGTTGTTCAAGCAATACGTGATGAGGCTGCAGAGAGTGATGCCAGAGAAGGTACTGCTTCAACACAAGGTACTGCTTCTCAAAGTGCTGCATCTCAAGAAACTGCATCACAAGGTACTGATTATAATGAAGGTACTGCAGTTTCTCCCACCTTATCACACCATTCTACTCCTCCTATTGTGTAACACCCCAACTCGACAAGGGTAGAAGTGTCACATTCTGGTGTCATATCAGAACATACAAATAAAATTTTACAAGCGGAAGTCTTAAAGAATAACGTACCAAGCCAAAATAATGAATGATTACAAAGAAAAATTACAAAATTCAAGATGATTAAAATAAACTGAAATCTCGGAACCATAGCCCGACAAAATAAGTCCAAATAATATGGTAACTAGGGTTGGTCCACTCAGATAATCCAACTCTCAGCCCATCAAAGCCCATCTTCCAACCTAAAACCTGCCGCAGGAAAAGAAATGCGGCTGAGCTTAAAAAGCCCAGTGAACAGATATAACAAAACGAAAGCTAAACAAATCAGAAATACGAAATGAAACAAAGGAAACAATAACAAGGTCGCAACGGAAAGGAATCAATGAGTCAATGAGGATCTTGCAGAACATAATTATACCGATACCCAGAATGAACAGATAACAAAAGAGAACGAAGCAGGGTAAGGCATCCGCGACATACGCATAATCACATATAAGCAGACAGACATACAGTTACCGAAAACAAAATCAAACATAGCTAACGCCGTATTCTCTCAACAAGAATAGCATACAATCAATTCAGGAAGTCAGAATATAATTAAGCCAAATGGAAAACTAAACGCAAGCGGAAGCAATTAAATTAGAAAGTGAGCATGGCAATCATACAAGTCAAATAACCACAGTTAATAACCTCACAAGTATCACTACAGCAGAAATACTATCAGTAGCCAGACATGGTAACCACACGTATCAAACATGAACTCAGCATGAACACTACAATTGAATGACTTAAGGACATAGCAGAGCAAATTGACAAGTTAACAAGCCAGACCACATAAGTTGAACCATTTATCCAATCATACAGTAACATAAACAGCAATGTACACATGGCAGATCAACAATAAGCGGGAAAAGATACTAACAGATATTCATAGACCACGAGGTTAACAAAACAGAGTTTACATGATAAGCCGTCAAAACAATCATTTATACACTAGCATGGACCAGACGAATCAAAGAGTCACATAACAGTATGGTAAACCGTTTGTCATTTATTAGCATGTCAATAGATGAATCAGACAATCACATATTGATCATATAGAAGCATGGCAAACAATTGTCACATAAGACATGCAAATAGCACAATCAAATTCAATAATCATATAATAACCCGGTACGTGAATGGAATGGTAGTAGAATGAGTCACATAAGGTTACTGAGTAACAGACAATCAATACAGAATATAGTGCGATGGGGAATACAGAAGGTACAATATGGGTATATCAATAGTGTAAGGTCTGTCAGAAATCCATCCCGAGCCAACAAAACAAATCAATATCAATAGTGGCAATAGTCGCCATTAGTATCCAATAGTAGCCATTGTATTCGGAGGGGTGACCTCGGAATACCAAACCAATAGGAGGGGAGACCTCAGTAACCAATGGAGTAGCTAGCTCCCAGACTGTGAAGACGCGTATTGCACACGACATCATTCACCAGACAGATCATAACATATCAGATAACAGAACAAATCTAGGATGCATCCATACGCCCCTGCAGACAGATAGTGGCCATACAATATATATCGAGCTCATAATCAGATAACAGAAAGGGACGGTGTGGAACATCACTCAACCACACTAAAGTCATGCCATTGGTGCATCAATGACACGGACATGGAACCCCCATGCCTAGTGATAGCTCGGGTCTCAAACTGACAGGTCAAGGCAAGGTCATATCAAAAGGATTCATATCAAAGGTTCAGAAGTCAAAGGTTCATATCAAAGTCCATAGCAAAAGTTCATAATCAAAGATGCATATCAAAGGTTCATAATCAGAAGGTTCATATCAAACAGTTCACATAGGAGATTCAATCAAAGGGAGCATAGCAAAGTTATAGGGAAGCCCTAGTAAGAAGGCTCAGAGCAAAGGATAACAGTTCAAAACCAATATCGAAAGATGTAACGAATCATGAGAAACCCCTACTGAAAAGGGATAGAATATCTGTACCTCAAACCGTAACGCAACCCACCAGAATACACAAGTAGCAAAAAGGCTACTCCTTCCTCCGCGAATCTACACGAATAAGGGTCGTTTTATTATTTAAGAACCACTAAATGTCGAAACGGATGTCTTTATTTCATATCATATTTTAAAGTTTGACCATATTAAATAATGACACACGTTTTCTTAAATGTTTCTCGAATAATGTTCTGTTGAATACGAATGAGGACCACTTTCGAAAATACATAACACACACCCTTATAACAGACTCTATTATCATACCCTTTGTAATTAATACACAACACAATTTATATTCCCATAAGTTATACGTATTTTAGTAGACCCGGGCCCATATCATACTTGAAGCTAAATGTAACACTTAAAACCCAAATACATTTCGTGTGACCCACTTACTACAACCCCACGCACAATTTTCTTTAAAAACCATATTAACTTGTAAGTTCAAACTCCTAAATCATACCCCACGTCCCCATGCACACGAGACACAAGTCAGTGCTACTCGGTTTCTTATGCATGCATTTATATATATATAATTTAGACCCACCCAAGGTTTCATGCCTTCACTTGAAATAATAGTATAACCAGGTTGCTTATACAACATTTAAGGAGGTCCTAATCCCATGAAATAATATGTACGCCCCTCTCTTTCAATACATAGGTTTATTCCAAGTTTTAAACCACTTATTTAATAGCTTGATATGATGATACGACCAGGTCTTAAGCTTGACGAATGACCAAAATCTTCCAGCCAAAACAGTTAACAACCATAGGTTTTTAGTTCATGATTTCATGTAGTCATTATACGAGGTTATCATGGCTTAGTTTTAATACATTATGTGACATGTTTTATAGTTCCGAAAGTATGCATATGATATCTAAAACTCACGACCAGAACCAGAAACACAAACAGAATATGTGGAGTGCATTAGTCGAAAATTAATAAAGGTTTCCTCATGACTTTATATACATATAAAGCTAGTTTAATCTTTGCGTAACATGTTTGTTTGTACAAGGAGCAGGCGCATGCTAGGGTGTTTACACACGACCAGATTCAGATTTAAAAAGGAGACGGAACGAGGGTCATAATAGTTACCTTGGTAGTATGCAAAGGAGAAGATAAACAAGACCAAAACGAGACACGCAAAACGCCCTTGTGCTCAAATGGCCACACGACAGCAACATATCACCATACCCACGACAACCAAGCTAAGCAATACTCGTAACGAACCCGTGATTCTAGTCCTTAAAAGAGGCCATCGAATCCCTTTCTTGGAGCCCTTCACGTCGACAGAAACAATGGAGATGGAGGTTTTTTTTTTTTTTTTTTTGCCGTGACTTTTGTTTAGGAGAATAAGGGTTTATTTTGTGATTTTATTTTGGGTAGAGAGAATGGTAGTTATTAGGAGAGTAAATGAAATAAAATAAAAAGGTGATATGGTCAAAGATACTTGCTGAAATTTGGGGAGGGGAGGCGTGATTTGAGGAGATAGAATCATGTATTTATTATTTACTAAAGCTACTTTGATACATTAAATTTTAAATATGTAGCTAGTACTTGTAGTCCATTAAACTTATATAATGTATGATATATTATCTTGTAGACATAAGAGTAAGATGTATTATCATTGTAAATCATTTTTAAATTTAGTGTTAAGTGAATTAAACGAGCTCGATGAATATTACAATTATTAGCTTGAGAGGCATAATAGTCATTTTACACGTTTACGGTTTTTAGGGTTTTACATATTGCATCACCAGAACAATATGTTCCTATTTTCTCATCATCCTCTGGAGGAGATCCAGCTACTATACCTCCTAAAGGTTTAGTGTTGGATAATTATGTTCTGACAAGAGAGTTAGTCAGATTGAAGAAAACTACTGAGGCTCAAGCTACACAGATAGCACAATTGAAGACCAAGTTTAGAAAATTCAAGAAGTCTGTTTGGCCCTTAGTTAAACATCACAGGTTATGGGTCAAAGCTAAAAAGAAGCAGCAAAGGCAGTTTAAGAAGACCAAAAGCAAAACGGTTCAAAATCAATCTTCATTCCAATTGGGGAGGAAATTGGAAGATAAGAATTTGAATGAAGAGGCTCTAACATATACAGATAAAGAATCTGAACCTCAAGGTACTGATGTTCAACCTCAAGGTACTGATGTTCAACCTCAAGGTACTGAAGTGCAAGTTAATATTGAAAGTACTGAGGAAGAAAGCATTAGAATTCAAAGTACTGATGATCAAGGTACTGCTGATCAAAGTACTGGTCTTCAAGAAACATCTCGACAAGAACTAATTACACCAAGGGTGTTAGATTTTGATGAAGAAGCTGGTCCTTCAACAATTCCACAAGAAGAAGAAGCTGATACACCTATGGCTGAACATACTGCAAGTGATGAAATTGCAGCTGAGGTATTGCAAAATCTATCAAGACCAAGAGGTGTGACTAATCCAGGAGTGACTGAAGAACAACCACAAGCTTCTCAACCTACTATAGATCCTAAGGATAAAGGAAAAGGTAAGTTGGTGGAAACAAAGAAGAAAAAAAAGCTCACTTTAGCACAAATAAGGGTTGCTCAAGTTGCTATGAATGAGGAAGCAGCTAGAAAGTTTCAAGCTGAATTGAATGCTGAAGTTGCTATTGAAGAAGCCAAGGATAAAGAAGTAGCTAAGGAATTACAAGCAAAGTTGGATGTTGAAGCTGCTATACCAATAAAATCACCTATTCCTGTTTTTGCTCTACCAAAAAAACCAAATCGTGCTAAGGAAAGGAATGCAATGATGGCTTATTTAAAGAAGCAAGGATATATTGGTTTGCAGAAGTTGAATTATGTTGAGATGAAAGAGTTATATGAAGCTGTTAGAGACGCTTATCAGAAACAAGTTGATATTATCAAAGACTATAAAGATGATGATGTTCAGAAAGAAGATGATAGAAAAGAAAGCTTAAAAAGAAAAAGAACAACTGAAGTTGAAGATCAACAGCCATCAAAGAAAGTTGAGTTAAGATCTGATACTAATGATGAACTAAGAAATTACTTAAGAATTGTAGAATTTGAGTATTCTAAAGCTGATGCAGAAAAGAAGACATATAAGAAGAAGAAGAAGTCTCCAATAACTACTTTTGAAGTTATAGAATCTAAAGATGGGAATTATCTGATGTTTCATAGAGAAGATGCAAGCTTCAGAGTGTTTAATATGCTATGGGATCTATTGCACATAATAGATAGAGAGGATTTATTTCATCTATATCATTTGGTGCAAGAATACTTTGAACACATTCCATCAGAAGGTGTTGGTTTAATCTTGCTTGGAGATCTCACAACTGTTTGGGAAACTGAAGAAACAAGCACTGATGAGATTTGGAGAAATCAAGAAGATTGGGAGATAATCAGCTAGAGATTCTTTAAAGAATCTGGAGTACATGTTCTAGAGTTAGAAGATGGGACTATGATTCACATGTTAGCAGACAGAAGATATCCGCTTACATCAGATCTCATGAGGAGAATGCTAGAACATGGGATGGAAGTTGAAGAAGATAATGAAACTGCTCTTATGGTCATCAAATTGTTTATCAGATGGACAACTATGGCTGATGATGATGAATAACTGGTATGAATCTTTATTGAATAAATTTTTGATATATCAGTACTTTATTCAAAGTACTGCTGATCAAACAGTACTTTCATCAAAGTACTGCTTGCAGCTTTAAACCAGTTAATGATTTTGAAAAGAAAACTTTTGTTAAGTGATAAATATTTTGAAACAAAGGTTAAAAGAAATAAATGGTTTTTGAGATGGTAACAACAATAGGTTATCAATCCACCATGGTTACAAAAGGATTGGCTAATCCATGAGCAAACGGCTCTGGTAAAGATATCTCAAATCCGTTTTATAGTTGACAACTTGCTAATAAGTTGTATGGTAATCAACTCACCATATCAGTAATGTGAAGAGTTAGATAGCCCACAAGAAAATGGCTTGTGGTAAAGGCTGTGGAAAAACCATTATTTGGTAATTAGTTCACCATGATTGAAAGAACTAACTAGTCCAAAAGGGTACAACTTTTGGTAAAGACAAATCAAATCTGTTGATAGCTGATGATTTGCTAAAAATTATATAGTTATCAATGTACCATGATCTTACACATCAAAACATTTGGCTACTCCAGAGTTAATGGCTTTGGTAAAGAGACATCAAAATCCATTAAATTTTTAATGATTCACCTCTCACAGGAGTTTACACACCTGGAAGTGATGAGAATAGACTGAAACTTAAACTGAACTGATGTACAAATTGTCATATGTTGCTGAGTTGCTGAAAAGATGGAGCTTGCTGAATGTTGCTGAAAAGAGATTGCTGAAAAGATGCTGTAAAGAATAATTTCTAGAGAATACTTTGATAATGATGATATAAGCACAGAGAATACAAAGATACAATCCAAAGACAAAGACACAATCTTTCCTTGAAGATGGAGATGTTAAAGATAAAGTTACAAAGGAACTTGAAGTCAAGCAAGTAGAATTCAAGTTAGGGGAGGATTGTTGGGATATGAAAGTGATGAAGATTGACAAAGTACTGATTAAAGTCAAAGTACTGCTAAGTAAAAAGTCAAAGTACTGTTGTTGAAGTCAAAGTACTGCAAAGCCAAAGAACTGCTATACTCGTTTATGGAAAGCTTTATTTATTCTAGAATATTATTTGTTTAGATTACTTGTCGTACAAGGATACAAATTGTAAACCGACTAGGGTTATCCTTAAGCCTATAAAAGGACCCCTAGATTGGCATTAGAGATACGATTTTTAGAGAAGTACGTGCATTATTAGAGTTTTAGAGAAATTCGATATTAGTGTTTTAGAGTTGTTTAAGAATCTGTATAACAAGCAGATTCAGAGTTATTAATAAAATCATTGAAAGTTAAAGTTAATTCTTCTTAGCTTTGTTAAGTAAATTCCGCATACTTAATAGAGTTTGCTCAGTGTTTCATTGTTAATAACTTAGGATTTATCTGAGGTTATTAAACCCTTAACAAGCTATATAAGTTAGTTTGGTTAGAGTACATCGATCCAACAACTTGTACATTTTTGAAAATAAAGTTTATCGTCGAAAAAATAAGTTTATAACGTCTCGTCAATTTATAAATTACTTTACAAGTACTTACGTTGAAATGATATCCTACGATAGTCATTTAGTGATTTATTATGAAGTTATAGTTTTTCGTCGCAAAATAATACACTTGACAATTCATGAAAATGACCAATTTTGAGTGATCGTAAATTATTCGTTATAGCTTCGTTTGACAAACGGTTAAACATTTTGGAAAATAGAATAGGCGAACTCACTTTTACTAGAAGACATCGTTATCTCAAAAGCATTCTATCGATATGAAAAACGACTCCAAACACGGTCACTTGCGACAACCATTTTGGTCTAGTAAAAATATGTAAGTGTTATACTTGTGAAAAATAGTTACGATATCCTTATTTAAAATGTGTATAACTTAGTCGTTATAAGTCCGTTTTCTACGTTCTATATATCCTTAGCTTCATGTTAATGTATACTAGTATATTTTTGACAAATCGATTCATTTAGACAATGTTTAAAACTCATTTTTGACTTAAGAATAATTCTGGACAGCAAGCATGTTGGAATCACTCCTAATCTAGAATCCAAGTGTTAGTAATTAATATGTAATAGTTAGCTTAATATGGCTTTTATGTTAGTAATCATGCCAAGGTTTATGTAGAAAGCCCATGAGCCTTGGCCCAAGTCCAATAAGGAAAGGAAGGGACTAGGAGTGTTGCCCTAGCTCCCTCTCCTATAAATACCTTTGTAATACCCTCACTTGAGGGTTGGTTGTTCAATTCATTCACTCTTTCACTCCTACGCATAACCTTTCCTTATTTATACGTGTGTGTGTGTTTGTATTTGTTCAACCGATCACTATGTCTTCTCTATTTCTTATATTGATGCTTGTGTTACTAATATGGGAACCTAACAGTGGTATCATTCACCAAATAGTTGGGTGAAACGTTTCTTGTTTTTGAAGTTTTTTTTTTCATACGCATAAGTTTCACGTTTTCAATCTTTGATACGCAAAAAAATTTCATTTTTACATTTTAAAATTCAAGATTCTTGTACTTTAAAGGTTATTTGGTGTTAAAGTTTAAGTTTTTGGCAAAAAGTTTAAAACTTTACGTGTGTAGAATCTTTTTTAAGCTTGATTTCATTCGTGTACTACTTTCTACTCGTAAGGTGAAAAAGAGTTTTGGATCATCAAGTTTTAAACTTTCTTGTTATTTTGGTGATATTGAAGCTATTTCATCATAAAAATCAAGTTTCTAAACACTTTTGGGCATAAAATCAGTTTTTGGTACTTTCTACTCGTAAGCGAAACCCTAAACTTACGCATAAGGTTTCCTTGGTTTGATCTTCAGCGTTCTTGGCTTACTCAGTGTTTTTCTTGCTTGGATAAGTCTGAAAACACTTCGACTTTGGATATCGTTTACGCTGTGATAGTGTAAAGGATTTTTGGGTTAAAACCCTAGTTTTACGCATAAGCATAAAAGCTTACGAGTAAACATCTTACGCCTAAGCATTTTCTACGCATAAGCAAGTCTTACGCCTAAGAAAATATTACGCATAAGGTTTTTACTTCTAAGTCTTTGGTTTACGCATAAGCTAAGGTTTCACCAAGTCTACGCGTAAGCTATCCTTACGCGTAAGTCTCATTTTTACGCGTAAGCTTCTTTCTACGCGTAAGGTTCTAATCTACGCATAAGCTGGTTTTCTACGCCTAAGCACTTCTTCAACAAACAACAAGTTTCATTCGACTACAAAGATCCATCATCTAACACAAGTTTAAAAAAAGAGTTTTTTGGCGAGAAAATTTGAGTAAAATTTAATTATTAGGGGAGACTAAACGTTTAATTTTTACGCGAGATTCAAATTTTGGTTTAACTGTGAAAATTTTGGTCAAAAATTCAAATTTTTGGGCTCAAATTCGAATTTTTCGGGTCAAATTTAGCGTCAAAATTGTCATATCTCAAATTTTTCTTACAACCTTAGAATTGGATTTTATAGTGAATTTCAAATTTTGAGAGAGAAAATTTTTCAAAATTATTTTTGGAGGGAAATTTTTGAATATCACTATTTCGGCCTTTCAAGTATGCTGACTTCACAAATCTCCTCACCTTCCATCTACTGCTTAAAACCTTCATCACCAAACCTTGCTACTGATGATTCTGAAAATGAAAAGGCATTTGTGAAATTGTACGAAGGATGGATTGTTCTAAAAGAGAAGTTGATCTCAATGAAAAGGCAAGGTGAAAGAGCTGATGTACATGGAAGGAATGCTCAAAGGGATGTTGAGAATGTTGTGATTACTGCATCTGTCGGTAATGCGGACAATGACATTGTTGCATTGGAAAAGCAGGAAGACAGCAGCAGATCTGGAGATGATATCATACTTAACTATGACACCGAGCCCAACTTTGACGAAGAACAAATGGTTGAGGAAGATATCTTACCCACCTATGACACTGACACAGAACAGATGGTCGAGGTACAATCTACTGTTGATCATATTCTTCCTGCAGATGCGAAACAACAAACTGAGCAACCTGATTTCAGAAATGAAGGAGAGGTTGACCAGTGTGTTGCACAATGTCCAAACAACTATATCATGTCTGAGCCCTTACTTGTTAACAATTCAACTGAAACATCAAATCAAACTCTTGAATCTGAAAACATTCTTCTCAAAAAGACCATTGCTCAGTTTCATAAAGATTTTTCAAAACTAGAGGCACATTGCATCTCTCTTGAACTTAAATTACAAAACAAATCTTTTTCTTCAGAACACAATGGTCAGTATTCAAATGAACAAAGTAATCGTGTGGATACATTAGTAAAAGAAAATGAGCATTTAAAGGCTCAAATTCAAGCAAAGGGGCTTGCACATGTTGCTTTACAAAACAAACTGAGAAGATTAACTGGCAAGAGTGTGGATACTAAGTTTACAAAACCAACAATCTTGGGGAAATCGTCTCTTAAACCAATCAGAAATCAATCAGTAGTTAGACAACCAACTGCTTTTAAATCTGAACGTTCTAAATCTTCAAAACCACGGTTTGCCTCCCAAGTTGTTGAGAATAATCATTTGACAAATCCAGTCACTCCACATTCTTGGCCTAAGAAAAATGCTTCTGTTTCTGTTAAACCTGTTTCTATTAAATATGTTTCTGTTAAACCTCTACAAGTAGTTGCACCTGGCCCGTCTAGGATTAGTTCGAACACAATGTCTAAACCGAGCATCAAAATTCAAAATTCATATGATACAAAGGACTTGCACAAGAACTATGATCTAGAAAAGGCTAGGAAAAGGGCACTACTCCAAAAGGATGGAATCTTAGGTTCACGACCTAGTGTGATGCCTTCTAGTGTGTTGCATAACACTGCTTGTAGTAGCAAACCAAAATCTAAGTTTAATCAACAAACAGTTAGAAATAAACCCGTTGATCTAAACGTAAAATTTTAGAAACCTAATAGGTGGATCAATATAGGACGCAGACTCTTCCCAAAAGAAGTTTCAACATCCCCTAGATCTAACCTTAGATGGACTCCAACGGGTAGAGTTTTCAACACTGTTGGTCTTAGGTGGATTCCTACAGGCAAGATACTAAGTAGTTGCATCAACACAAGTGTGAAACCCACAACATCCATCCCTGAGGTAGGAAAGGAACTTATCAAAATAGCATGTTCAGGTGTCAAGAATATGATTGACACTACATCTTTATGCCTCTAACATCTGGAACCCAGTTACACTTGGGGATCCATGTTTCTTCTTTCTTGTCCCCCTCCTATTTTTTCTATGCAGGTACAACAACAATGGCTTCTACTGCAAAACAGCGTAGGACCCGTTTCTCACCGTTAAAATTTAATGATCCATCAACTGCTCCACCATTGTACTTAATCGTCAGAATTGTAAACATTGCTTGCTCCTCTGGTTAAAGATTCTGTCTAAAGTCGTGCTTCTGATGTATCAAATGTTTCCGCTGCACAACCTGATAATACTCTAATTTCTGATACATCTGAATCTAGAACAACAACCGTTACTGTAGCTGTACCTCCAATCGAATCTCTGAAAACAGAAGAACAAAGTGTTTCCTACAACAATGTCACAGCTGATGATCAACATTATGAACAGAGAAGTTTTATCAGCTGATGATCAAACTCTTGAAGTGTACAAACATGTTTTTCATTCACAAACACTTCGAGAGATTTTCATGAAAAATGGTTTTATGGCAATGGAGTTATAAGGTGATTAAGGTTAGGAATAACCGTCCTATGATCCGCCAGAGCCGGAGGGATCTACCCAAGGACACTACCAATAGTTAGAATTAGAAGTCCTCAGGTATGATTATAAAAAGGAGAAAATGAGAATCGGAGAAAGAAGGAGTTGAAGAATTAAAAAGAAAAGCAAAGAAAAGGGTGAAAAGAAATAGCCCTCCAGATTATTCAACTTAGGGCAGACACCGGGTTCAATTCATATGCTACTGGTCGTCACTTGATGACGCCGGTATTGAAGATTAAAAGTCGTCATGGACCCAGTGACGCATGCACTAAACCTTCTTAGCCACTCAAGTTTCTCTCAACAGAAGCTTGTTTCATTCTCACAGGGAACCCACGTAAACTATCGGCTTTCTCTTAGAGATTTCTGGTATTGAAGAAGGAGACCCTCTCCCTAGTCTCCGCTTAGGAAAACCAAAGCGCACTATTGAGTCTAGAGCCACGAGATTCATCAAAAGATCTCATAGGTACACTTGACATTTCATCACTTGTTGTTCAACAATAAGAACAACAGTGGTACGTTATCGATTCCTACACAGATCCTAGCAATCTGTCGAGAACATTTATGAGAGGTTCACTATTGTGATCCTCAGTGATTGAATGGAAACTCCTGCCAGGGTCAACATCAAACAGCCCTGATAGCAGGTCACTTCGGTAACTCCCCGTGGATTACGCTTAGTGTGTCTCAAACGGTCTACAGTCGTGAGGTGATGCTTCGGTGTACCTCGGCGACTCATCTGAACTGTAGATGTACTTCGGTACATCGTGTTATCTCACTTGTGGGACTCCAGTTCAGGAACGGCCTTTGTGAGAATTAGAGTTGTGTTTTCACACTATGCTGTTAACACTCTCGAAGTTCGAACTTGTAAGTGCCGGAATCCGCTTATTACTAACCTTTCTTATGTTTTCTTCTTATGGAAGCTCTGGAGCGGACTGATCGTGCAGATTCTTCACATGCTCATACCAACAACATCTCTAATGGAAGTTCTCTCAAAAGGCAACACAAAAGTCAGAATGATTCTTCGTCAAGTCAAAGAATCTACAAAGTTAAAGACTAAGAGAACTTCATCAGTACTGTAATCCAACGTTAAAGAGCGTGTGAGCATGTTGAAGAAAGACGTGGAGACACTGGAGCAACGAAGCTGACCTGATGCAGACAACAACAACATACTATCACTACCATCACAAAGAACAAAGATTAAAGAACAAAGAAAATGATGACGTCAAAGCAGAACTTTTCAAAGGAAACAATTTCTCTACACTGGGGAGATTGTTCGAATCAAGACAATTCTTCTCACAAGAAAGAAGAATGTCAGAAGACGTCAAAGCTACTATTACATCAACACCTTCACCGTTCACATCATCAATCACTAACACTTAGGGGGAGATTGTTGGAATCACTCCTAATCTAGAATTCAAGTGTTAGTAATTAATATGTAATAGTTAGCTTAATATGGCTTTTATGTTAGTAATCATGCCAAGGCTTATGTAGAAAGCCCATGAGCCTTGGCCCAAGTCCAATAAGGAAAGGAAGGGACTAGGAGTGTTGCCCTAGCTCCCTCTCCTATAAATACCTTTGTAATACCCTCACTTGAGGGTTGGTTGTTCAATTCATTCACTCTTTCACTCCTACGCATAACCTTTCCTCATTTATACGTGTGTGTGTGTTTGTATTTGTTCAACCGATCACTATCTCTTCTCTATTTCTTATATTGATGCTTGTGTTACTAATATGGGAACCTAACAAAGCATTTTTCTGAAAATATAGTTTTTGCCGCTAAACTTGAAAATAGCGTATATCCTTCGTTATAAATCCGTTTTAACCCGTTCAAGCGACCACGGTTTTGTTTTAAAGTATATTTTCTGGAAATATAACCCAAAATATTTCATGACATTCTGAATTTTCCAGATTTTACAAAAACGATCAGACCACAATATTAAGTTGTCGAAAATGATTTTTCTAGCATAATACTTGTTTCAATCACTTCAAATCAACACCAAATATATTCTAAACCTACCATACACCTTCTTAGGGTGTTATGGGTTCCTAAACATCATCAACAATGATATGTTTCAAGAGATTAATTATAGGATGATTAAAAGTTATAATAAGTACTAAAAACTAATAAAAGTGCTATGAATCACATAATACTTGCATGATTTCTTACTAGAATGATAAAAATAACTCAAGTAAGATTTGGAAAGAGTTATAAAGATTATGAAAAGCTTACTAGTTGAATGATGAGGTTTAAGTAACTAGGTTTCCTAAATACTCATAGGTTTTTATTGCAAACCCTTAAAAGAGAAGTATACTAGTGTTTATATATATCACTTGATCTTGAAAAATTATGATTCCTCCTTGATTTTATGCCTTGGCCGAATATCAACTAGAGGATGAGAGGGTTTTGAGTTGATCTTCACCTTTTGAAAGTGTTATCTATGTGTTTTCATTTAGTGTAAATTGTATAAAATGCAAATATCTAGCACAAGGGCATAATGGTCATTTAGGTAGACAAATCAAACTTGGCATTCTCTATGACAAGGGGGGGGGGGAACGTGTACATGGGATAAGGGTGCAAGGATTTGTTGAATTCTTGTAATAAAATGCATTTAAGGTTATGTATAATGTGTATTTGGTACATGTAATTAATTATTTAGTGTAGCGTTCACTAGAAATTGATTTTGACGGAACAAAATAAAGTATATCGAAGTCATACAAATTATAAAAATACATTTCTCGCAAGAATTGAGTGAATAAATAATTATCGAGTTGCATTAACGAAAACCGTCGTAATATATATATATATATATATATATATATATATATATAACAATTTATATACAAAATAAATTTAAAACATCGGGTAAATTAATAATATAATTTTTATAGTCTTAAAGTGAGTATAAAAATATATCAGGACAATTGTTGGGAGTTTCAGATCAATTATTCAAAATAAATTATCGTGCGATAGCGTTTATTTAATAGAAAAAAATATACGTTACTGAAATATGCAAACTCATGCATGAACTAATATGAAAATGACGTTACAAATGATATGTAGACTAACTCTAGTCTATATGAAGTGTTCTCAATGGTGTTTCATGAATATGCAGCTTAACCCTCACGGTTACGCGAATTAGAAACTCGTAAACCTAGTTTACGAAAAATGATAAATAAAAATCATGAATATAAAATTTTCTCCAGGAATGAATAGTGTTTTGTGAATAGTAAAATTTTGAAATAACTTCTCAAAATATCAACTCGACTTCAAAAATGATGAATAGTAAAATGATGAATAGTAACCAGTGAATAGTAAATTTGAAAAATGACCGGAAAATGAGAAGTGTGACATGTAACGTAGACTTGATATCTGCAAAATGCTAAAAGTTAGTTTATCTTAACCCTTCAATCCTTTTTATTTATGTTTTTGACGTTTATATTTGTTTTACGATTATATGGGACAAATAGTGAATTTAATGGGCGTGCACATACATAATGAAGCTAGCCCCTGTGAGTAAATATAAGGTTCTTATTATTTTATATTTTTAGTGGAATATGCAACTTATTGATAAGAAATTGCCTTTTTATTCAACAAATAGGCTATTGTATCTACGAATCTGGATGGATTGTACAAAACATAGGAAGTTGGAGCCGACACTGCTCATTATGGGAAGAAAAACTTAACTGGAGATATCTACGAATGTGGATGGATTACTGAAATGTATGGCTATTCCTTTGGTACATCAGAGGTTATCTTCTTATTTTGGATCCAAAGTGTTGGATGGTAGGATTGTTAATAGTTTTGGTTTTCCGTTCTTATTAATGATTATTTATTGAATGATTATGATGATAAAGCTTTGATTGCAACACAGTTGGCTCGAATTTTCATGATGATAAATGCCTTTTCAAGGTATTTGTAATGCCTCGGTTTCAATTTGTTCAAAAATCCGAGAAAACCATTTTGTTCTTGCGGATACTTTAGTATTTTTTTTACCTTAAGGAATATTTAGATGTTGAAAAATGGGCGGGTAAGTTAATTGGTTAATACAGAAAAATGGGTGTCAAAATAGACGGGGTGAACTTTAATATTTTCTTTAATTTATTACTCCGTAATAACAAATGTGTCTGAATGCACTAAGTAGAAACATCATAGTAAAGCTTGAACCAGAAGAACAAAGGGATGCAGATGCAACAAGTACTAGGAGGAACGGTTCCCGTTCAGATAGCCAGATATGCACATACTCGAAAGACTCATTTGAGTGTTGGTTATATCTATAGCTTATTTTTTGTTAACTTAAGTTTTTTTTAACAATATTTATAAGGCTTGCTCGCCCATGTTGTTTCGATTATATATCTACAACTTAATGTATGAGATAGGCTCAGTTAGTAGCGATATATGCCTAGAAACAGACACAATGGGCAATTATATGCATCATTTAGTTGGAAAGAGTTCAAAGGAGATGGCAGCTAAGATGACTGGAGCAGAAATCTAGCATCTATACACGAATAAGAAGTTAGGGTACGTTCTGTTCATGTCCAGGTAATCACTGGGATACCGTGCTAGATTTGTTTGACGTTTTTGTATTTATATATATTAGATGTTCGAATAAAGAAGTTAGGGTACGTTCGGTTCATGCCCAAGTAATCACTGTGATATTGTCTTACATTTGTTTAACATTTATGTGTTAGTTGTCCATAATGAGGAATCCCATGATCAACAAGAAAAAGAAAAATATGTTCGTAATCAAAGTAATTACATGCTTTTAGCCGTTTTATGGATTATGATAACATCAATTATAGATCTTAACCGTTTCATTTAACTTTTAATTACTTTTTAGTATATAAATGTTCTACTAAATCCTAAAAATAAAAACCAAAAATCAAAATACTTACCTGCTTATAGCCATTTTATGAATTATGGTAACATCAATTATAGATTTTAATCGTTTCATTTAACTTTAAATTACTTTTTAGTATATATTTGTTATACTAAATCCTAAAAATAAAAACCACAAGTCATACCCGTCCATCGGACGGGTTTTGCCACTAGTATATATATATATATATATATATATATATATATATATATATATATATATATATATATATATATATATATATATATATATATATATATATATATATATATATATATATATATATATATATATATATATATATATATATATATATATCACCGTGTCCAAGGTCTAGTTCATGAACTACGTGATGAAGTATGTTTCATGTTCTACCACATCAAACTTGTGTCGACCACAAGCTACTTGTGTCAACCACATTCTACAAACACTCCAGTTGCACGTAACAATAGGAGATTGACACAGAAGGAGTATGTAGAAAAAAGAGCCAATAATTTGTATTTTTACAATGATAAAAAATATGCTCCAGGACATAAGTGTAGTGGTCAGTTGTATTCTTTGGTTTTAGTGCCTGATTTGGAAAATGAATGGGTGTCATTTTTGGATATAGATGAAACTGTGGGATGTATACATATATATGTATATATACATATATATATATATATATATATATATATATATATATATATATATATATATATATATACGTATATATATATATATATATATATATATATATATATATATATATATATATATATATATATATATATAATATGTATATATATATATGTATACATATATAGATATATATATATATACGTATAGGGATTGGATCATTTGAAAAGTTCATCTCAAAAGAAAAGTGAGAGAAGTGATCTCAACCATTAGATCTCCCTCCCTTCCACTCCTTTTTTTCCCTCCCAAGTCTAGGGGCCTCTTTGTCATATTTGTTATTTCTCAAGGGCTATTTTGTAACTTTTTATACATTTCAATGGACAACCGTAGAAGATAATTACGAAGTCACATGCCTGTCATGGAAGTTTATTACTTGTAATATGATAATTAGATACAGTTAAAAAAGAACAAAGAAGAAAACGGAACTTTGAATACTTAGAAATATGATTCTTTTAAGATACATTAGCTAGTCTAAAAGTAAGTTCAAGAAAAAATATTTGCTAACTGCTAGAAATACACATCAAGCTTAACAAGCAATCTCGAACTAATCTTCACATCAACGCCAGAAGCTAAATACCCAACTAGTAATGCTTCAATGTATCAATGAATTCACTTTTCCAATGAACTAGTTTCTTAGCAAAAATTTTCCTGTATTAAACATAACACAATAAAAGATTAAACGATTGTTCAGGTTCAGATTATAAATAATTAGCCAAGGAATATTTCACCTGCTTATAGAGCCACTGCTCGTAAAGCCAAACCAATCCTCAATAGCATTGCCAAGACCTTTTGAGGTTTGGATTAGCTGTCTTCTGAGAGTCATTAATTTGTTTCCCTTTGGCTTTCACCTTAGCACTGGTCAACCCTTCAAATTACTAACAGGGAGGAAATTTTATCAAATTAGTAAGAAGGAGGTGTAATGTGTGAACCTAAATAATAGCGGAAACAAACGAACACATAGACCAGCCAATCAAATATATGTTGTGGGATCAAACCACCACTTCATTTCCTATCAAATTCACATCAAATACTATTTGAACATCGATGGCATGGCACACCAAATTTGTATCTTTGTTTCTAAAACTAATAATGTGTTATGTTGCTGTAGCTAGAGAGTATATTAAAGCTTAATTCAATTCCACTAATGCATGTGAAGCAGATTTACAATTTTAATGAACTTCAAGAGCATACGAACTTACCACGACTAGTAAATGAGAACCAATTGCAACAAGTAGAGAATTTGCAGCCCTTTGCCAATTAGCTTTTATTTCCTACATTACAAGGAGAAATTATGCAGTCCAAGAGGTTCATTTACTGTGTATGACACGTCCGGGTAGTCTTTCAGAACTTCAACAGTTAATAAAGGGATAACCTGCAACAAGTTGTCATTATGCTAGCTCATTTCAAGTCTTGCAGATGATGAAAACTATGATAACAGAAACTGTATTGACTATGCCTAATGCCAGTGGTGGTCCAGGGAAGAGGAAAAAAGGGCTTACAATAACATGATTTGCATCCTTTTGAACACACGAATTACAGGCATCTTTTATTGATGGTTATGCTAGCCCATGTTTACATTGGCAAAAATAGAACTTTAAGGTATATACATTGGACCATCGGTTATGAGTAAGCTCGTTCTAAATCATAAAGGAAAAAAGTACGTCAAAATTGTTCAGTCCAAAGAAGTACCATATGAGCAACTTCTACAATTGGGTACCCAATTTTTCCCCCAAATATTGCCACAAACTCATTTTCCAGTCATCAAATCACATGTAAACATCGTCTTAGTAACATAAAAAGAGCATCCAAATTCATTCATTTTTTATAAACATACAAATGGATGTACTAAACATATACGTTGATGCCTTAATATGTTCAACAATGCATTAATTATACTCACTGGTGCCCTAATATATCCATCAATGCACTAAACATACAAACAGATGCCTTAATATGACCAATGATGCACTAAACATACTAACGGATCCACTAAACACACACTAATGCCTTAATATGTCTTGTGATGCACTAATTATACACATTGACACCCTGATGTGTTCGTCGATGCACTAAACATAGAAACCGATGCCCAAGTATGTCCAACGATGCACTAGACATAGAAATAGATGTTGTATATGTGTTCATCGATGCACTAAACATTCAATCCACCAATGCCCTAATGTGTTCATCGATGCACCGAGCATACAAACAGATGCCGTATTTCCAATGATACAAATAGATGCCGTATCAATCTATAATAACATCCCTAAATTTGTCACTTGATGCACTAACCATACACTCTCAATGCCTTAATTTTTAACCTGAACCTTTAATCATTCTTAACAGATATCGCAACATTAATAGCTAATGCATTAATAAAACAAACATATGTCGAACATGCCACACAATGCTCTAATAATACACAATGGATGCATCAATTTATATTGCGATGCTATAATCTAACAAAAATATGTTGTAAATTAAATTCCTTATCAGATGCACTTATTCAGACAAAAAAATGCTATAACATATTATTTATACAGATGCAATAAAATGTAATTTTATATATATAAATTCATTAAATGTCATTCTATTCCACAATAACACTAATTATTTTATAATTTTCACAATGATGCATTTAAATAACATAAAAATTAAAAAATCTGTAATTAAAAACTTACGGTTGTCTATATCTCTTGTTTAATTTCAATGTTCTTATAGTTTATGATGGATGTATGACGGATGGTCTGGTGTGCGATTCATGTGGTTTAAGCTTCTCCGGTGACGGTGTAGTTGACGGTGCGATATGGAGTGGTGGCAATGGAGATGATGGTGGTGGCGATGGAGATGATGGTGGCGATGAATATGATGGTGGCGACGGAAAACGGTGGTGGTGGTGGTGGTGGTGACGTTGAGTGTGTGTATTTGAACAGGAATGTCTGCTGAATTGTGAGAGATAAAATCGATTCCTTTATTTTATTTTGTTTTTTTTTTCATTTTCTACCCTGAACTTTTAAATGTATTTGTAATCTACCCTGTAACTTTTTTTCTCACTTTTCTATCTAATTATATTTTTCTCTAGATCCGGACTCTATACGTATATTTATATATACGTATATATATATATATATATATATATATATATATATATATATATATATATATATATATATATATATATATATATATATATATATATATATATATATATATATATATATATATATATATATATATATATATATATATATATATATATATATATATATATATATATATTATATATATATATATATATATATATATATATCTAATATATATATACTATATATATATACATCCATATATATATATATATACATATATATATACATATATATATATACATATATATATATATATATATATATATATATATATATATATATACATATATATATATATATATATACATATATATATATATATATATATATATATATATATATACATATATATATATACATATATATATATATATATATATATATATATATATATATATATATATATATATATATATATATATTATATATATATATATATATATATATATATATATATATATACAAAACCACCCTGTAGTGATATAGTTATAAATAATGAATTTATAGGAAAACCTTTAGCTAAACATAAAGAAGATAAGAAAAAAGCTATAACAACGATTATATATCAAAATAATTATACAAATGAAATGTTACATACTATTGGTCAACAATTAGATAGAATTGAACAATTAGATGAAATCCAAACTGATAATATAAATGAACCTAGTACTTCACACAGTAAATTTAAAGAAATAAAAATAGAAGGAAATCCTATATTTACACCTTTTAACATTGATACATCTATAAATTTAGGTTCTCAACAGGCTATATTAAGAGAAATTGAAGAAAAATTATCTAATTTTCACATATCAAATCCAAATATCAATATAATTGAAAAGGATATAACAGATGATAACATATCTGAACTAGAACAACAGTTTAATAATATGGAAATAAATAAAATAAAATATAATCCATATACATCGAATAATACATATACTCCTACAGCTGAAACAAGAAATTATTATCCTCGACCTTCTCCACCTGATTTACAATACGAAGAAAGGCATACTTTAGTTCAATCCAAATATGATGGTACTTCTATTTATGAATGGAATATAGATGGATTAACATAATATCATATATTAAACTTACTACAAGAAATGACTATGGCATCAAATGCATACAAAGTAGAAAGTACATAATAAGAATAGTGAAAGAAAAGTAATAACAATTATACTTTCAGGATTTACAGGAACTTTAAAAGGTTGGTGGGATAGCTATTTAATAGAAGAAGATAGACAAAATATATTAAATGCTAAAAAAAAAGTTGTTAAAAAAGAAAATAATATGGAAACACAAACTGAAAAAGAAGATGATGTTAATACCTTATTATTTGCTATATTAAAAACTTTTGTTGGTAACCCATCACAATATCAAGAAAGAAGCTCTATTATATTACTCAACTTAACGTGTAGAAAATTACAAGATTTTAGATGGTATAAAGATGTGTTTTTATCAAAAGTAATGACTAGGCCAGATTGTAGAGAAGCCTACTGGAAAGAAAGATTTATAGCAGGATTACCAAAATTATTTGCTGAAAGAATAAGAAATAAATTAAGTATAGATTATAATGGTAATATACCATATAAAGAGTTAACTTATGGAGACATTATAAATTATGTAAATCAAGAAGGATTAACTATATGTTCAGATTTAAAACTAAAAGCTAAAATCAAGAAGGAAGGTATAAACAATAGAAAAGAATTAGGAAATTTATGTGAACAATATGGATATGAACCACTAAAATTACCTTCTAGCAGTTCTAAAAGAATAAAAAGAGACTATAAAACTAAAAGATACAAAAAATATAATAAAAATAAAAGAGAAGATAAACCATATGAAAAAAGAAAAAATAAATATAAAAAGAATAAAAAATTTAACTATAATAATAGTGATAAAAAAGATACTATAATAAGCTATAAATATGGAAAACCAGGTCACACTTCTAATAAATGTTATACTAAAAAGAAAAACAATGAACTAAAAATGCCTGATGAATACAAAAAACAGATTATGAAGTTATTAATTAATGATGAAACTAGTGATTCTAGTATATCTAACTATGAAGAAGAAGACTTAAAAATAATAGATAATGATACTTCAGAGTCTAGTGATTCTGAAGCTTGTGAATGTATAGGAAATTGCACTTGTGATATTAAAGAAATAAATATTATAAATGATGAAAGTGAAGAAGTAAAAATAATAATAGAATTAATGAATAAAATTGAAGATAAAGATAATAAAAAGGCCTATTTAGATATATTAAAAGAACAATTAAAAGGTAAAAGCATAACAAATAATGATGAAGAAAAGATTCAAGCATACAATTTTAATGAAATATGTACAAGATTTAATCAAGAAGTAAAACCAATAACTATATCTGAATTACAAAAGGAATTAAATATGGTAAAATCTGAAATAATTCTATTGAAACAAAGAATGAAAAACATAAAAGATAATAAAAAAGATAGTGATATAGGAACATCAGAAAACGACCCAAAAATAAATCATATAAAAACAATAAGTACTCAAAGATGGTATACAAAGTTAAACATAGTAGTAAATGGAGAATTTAAATTAACCTTAGTAGCATTAATTGATTCAGGAGCAGATTTAAATTGTATACAGGAAGGTCTTATACCAGTAAAATATTTTGAAAAGTCTAAACAAAAATTATCTAGTGCCAGTGGTGATGGATTAAAAATAAATTATAAATTATCAGATGTTCATATATGTAAAGAAGGTTATTGTTATAAAACTCATCTTATATTAGTTAAAAATTTAACTTCTCAAATCATTCTAGGACAACCTTTTATAACCCAATTATACCCGTTTTCAGTTAGTGAAACATGACTAATTACTAAAGTATTAGGAAAGGATATTATATTCGAGTTTGCTACTCCTATTATTACAAAAGAAGTAAATATATTAGAAATAAAAAATAAACAAGTAGAATTCTTAATTGATGAAATAAAAAATAAAGGGATAATAGATCATTTACAGAATACTAATATAAAAATTAAGATAACAAAATTAGAAGAAAAATTTAAAAATAATGTTTGTTTCACTATACCTAATGCTTTTTGGAAGAAAAAAACAACATATTGTCAGATTACCATATATTAAAGAATTTAATGAAAAAGATATTCATACCAAGTCAAAATCTATACATATGTCAAGAGAATTAGAAAAACATTGTAGAAATGAAATTTTAGAATTATTAAAGAAAAAGATCATAAGAAAATCTAAATCTCCATGGTCTTGTTATGCCTTTTATGTTATGAATAATGCAGAAATAGAAAGAGGTGTACCAAGATTAGTTATTAACTATAAACCATTAAATAAAGTATTAGAGTGGATTAGGTGTCCTATACCCAATAAAAGAGATTTATTAAAAAGGTTATACGATTCAAAAATATTTTCAAAATTTGATATGAAATCAGGATTTTGGCAAATAAATTTTTGAGGAAGATAAATATAAAACAGGTTTTAATGTACCATTTGGTCACTATGAATGGAATGTTATGCCATTTGGATTAAAGAATGCCCCTTCTGAATTTCAAAATGTTATGAATGATATAATAAATCCTATAAGCAATTTTGCTATAGTTTATATTGATGATGTATTAATATTTTCAAAAGATATAGATCAACATTTTAAACATTTAAACATATTTTATACTATAATATATAAAAATGGTTTAGCTGTTTCTCCTACAAATATAAGCTTATTTCAAACAAAGATAAGATTTTTAGGTCATGATATAATTCAAGGTACTATAAAGCCTATAGATAGAAGTTTAGAATTTTCTAACAAATTTCCTGATGAAATTAAAGATAAAAAACAATTACAAAGATTTTTAGGATGTCTAAATTATATTCATGATTTCTTTAAAGATTTAGGAATTATATGTAAACCTCTATATGACAGATTGAAAAAGAATCCTAAACCATGGACTGAAGAACATACTAATATTGTTAGGCATATTAAAGAAAAAATTAAATATCTACCATGCTTAAATTTACCACACCCAGAAGCCAGTCTTATAGTAGAAACAGATGCTAGTGATTTAGGATATGGAGGAATATTAAAACAAAAATTAAAAAATAATAAATCAGAACAATTAGTTAGATATTTTTCAGGTTCTTGGAATGATACACAGAAAAACTATTCTACGGTTAAAAAAGAAATTTTAAGTATTGTTTTAAATATTAAAAAATTTGAAGATGATTTATATATGAAACCTTTTCTATTAAGAATTGATTGTCAATCTGCAAAATATATTTTAGAAAAGGATATTAAAAATATTATTTCAAAACAAGTTTTCGCTAGATGGCAAGCTATTCTAAGTAATTTTGATTTTGAAATTGAATTTATACGAGGAGAAAACAATTCTTTACCAGATTTCTTATCTAGAGAATTCTTACAGGGACTATGAATTCAGACAAAAGAGTTATTTTACCAAGACCAAGAATTCCTTCTCCCCCATCTCCATCTCAAGAACTTCCATCTATAAATAGATTGACTCCATTATCACCCTATTCTTGTGTTTTAAGACCTAGACCCAGACCACCTTATTCTGCCTTAGCACAACTCTCTCCTAAATCAAATACTTTTCCTCCACCAAGATCTCCATCATCAGTTTCAAATACTTCAAAATTTTCTGATAACACAGTATTCCATATAAATCCTAATAAACAAGTGATTAAGATTTTAGAACCATATGAAGAAGAAAAATTAAATCAGAATTTTCTATCTCTTATTGATTATCTATATCCCAGAGGTTCTCATTTCTATACATCTGAATATCAAACAAGAGAATACTATGAAGCAGTTCTTATTGACAGTAATTCTATTGAAGTCAAACATAATCCCGATATAGAGATACCAAATCAAATTGGTTTTAGCAAAGTTAAAATTAAACAAGTATTATCACCAAAAGATTGGGGTAACAGACCTTTTACCCACAAAACCTTATCATGTTTTCCTGATTACCCAGTCTATAACTATTATGATTATTAAGAAGCCTGGTTTAAAGCTTTTCTATTAAGAGGTCATAAACATTCTTGGTTTTTCCATTTTGCTCAAGAATTTTCAAATAAATATCCAAGATGGTTTATTAAATGGTTTAATATTATGGGAAGTATTCCTGAAATTTTCTCGGCAAGTGTTCTTTTAGGTTTCAACAAATATAAAAAGATTTTTAGTCAAGAAAGTGCTCCTCCTTGTGAGTACAACAGATGCAGAGACAATAAGAAGAATTCAAAAATGTTCATCTCCACAAGAAATACAAAAAATTATTGATGAAATCAAGAGGTCTCCTACTCCAAGTGAAGATATTTTCCAAGATTCTCAAGACCCATATGAAGATTTTGATCTAAATTAAATATTGTATTAAAAATGTAAAAGTATTATTCTATATTCTAGATGATAAGATTAGAATCAATAATTAAAAGGATGATGGCCGACAAAAAAAAAAAGGAAAAGAGGAAAAGACAAAAGGATGATGGCCGACAAAGAAAAAGGAAAAGAAGAAAAGACAAAAGAAAAGTAGCAATAATTGAAGCAAATGAACATATATAATTCAAGATGCTATAATTGAAGACAGCTCATCTCAATCTTTAAAATGTTTACCGCCAGTTGCTAGTTTCCTACAGAAGATTTACCAAAGATTTCAGCTATAAAAGAAGTCTCCATTCTCATTCTTAATCAGAGTTCAATATATGAAGAAAAAACCTTCAGTCATATTATCAACTACCCAATGTTCAAAATCTTTAGATTTTCAAATTTGTATCTCCCCCGTACCTATTGTTCAGCTTGAGTCCTGTAATTCACTTTCAATTGATCAAGATTTAATAAAAGATATTATTCTATAATTCCTCTACTATGTTAAAATATCTGATTATTTTTGAAATTATTTTATTATATAATTTCTTAGCAATTTTATATATATTTGAAATGATTTTAAAGTTAGTCTCATATATTCAATCATCTTCTATCTAAATTAATTATTATTAATATTATTATTATTATTATTATTATTATTATTATTATTATTATTATTATTATTATTATTATTATTATTATTGATCTTCGATCCTGTTAGCAAATGGTATCAGAGCCATGTTTTTCGAAGAGGTAATAGATTTGATTATTTATAAATTATGATTTTTTTTTTGTTTAGATTGTGTTAAATCGAAAAGAATAAATAATATATTAAATGAATTATATGCCAGCGTTGGTAAGCCCTGTCGGTCGATCGGTTGGAATTAGTCGCAGTGTTGTTAGACGACTGTACCACGATGACATGGGGGTGTTCCTGGAGATATATATATATTCAGTTAATATAATATTTATATATATATATATACATATATATATATATATACATATATATATATATACATATATATATATATACATATATACATACATACATACATATATATACATACATACATATATATATATATATACATACATACATACATATATATATATATATATATATATATATATATATATATATATATAGTGTATCTTTATTTTGAGAACCCTGTTAAGTGCGAGAACTATGAGAACCCATTTTAAAGCCGTTGATTATTTAATGAATGGATGAGATTGAAATGGCACAATGGTAAATAAGTCTAACTTCATTTAAAATATTAAAATACGTCTAGGGGCATATATGGAATTTCGTAATTTTTTTTAAGAAAAAAGAAAAGGAAAGAGTGATACGTGAATTTAGGGTTAGTTACAACTTCTTTCAAATCAAGTACTTTTTTTTTATTAATTATCTTTCTTTTACACACACAAAAAAAACCTAGCCTCCATTATCCTCCCACCACTATCAACCATTATCCACCATCGACCTTCCGCCTCCATCATCGCTGCTCCTGTAAACCACGATGTCCTCACTGTCGTAGCATCTTCGAACATTCCTCGCAACCATCATCCGCTGATGTCGACCTTTGAAACGCAACTGGTTTTCGGCTAAGGCTTTTAAAACATCGAAGGTATGTGGTTTTCTTAGGTTTCGGTTATGGTTTGTTGGTCACTGATGGTAATCAAAGATCTTTAAAGATCTTTAAAAAAAAAAAAAAAAAAAAAGGCTTATCTTTGAAGGATTGAAAGTTCATATCGATGCACAATATTGCTTGAATGATACGAGAGCTCTTTGTTGCTTTTTAACTATGATATGGCGATCGATCTGTATTTATACTTTACAGAAAGGATTGAAATTTTGAAAAATATGAATGATATGTATTTCGAAGAATAGAAACAGATCTGAGTTTTTATAGATCTATATTTTTAAGAATAGATATGTATTTTTACTATCTTAGGTTTCGGTTTTGTTTATAGATTTGTATTTTTACTTTACAGGTCTGAATTTTTATAACACTTTTATAAATCATGCTTTTTTGTTGTTGTAAATTGACGAGGACAAATAATATGAATGATCCTTTCTGTTTCTATTCGTAGAAGTGTAGATCGAAAAAAAACACTTACATTTGACTTCTCATAAAGTAAAGTCTTGAATAATTTAATGTCATAAAGTAAAGTCTGTTCTCAAAACATACATGTTCTCATGAACATGTATGTTTAGATAGTTTTTTATGGTTTGTCATTTATGTTTACAGATGTCATGGTAATAGAAAATGCATTTTAATATGAATGATTCTCTTTCTTTTGGCGTGTCCTTTTTCCTTTTGAACCAAATTAAAGCAGGTCATCAATGTTCAAGTATGATGGAGATACATGTATATCTAAAAAAGTTGTGCCAGCTTTTTTTATTAATTGATGAGCCTTTTTTTTACTTTATTTATTCTAGGCCATGTTCACATTTTCTTTTTACTTTATTTATTTTAGGCCACTAAAACATGTATATTTAAAAAAGTTGTGCCAGCTTTTTTTAATCAATTGTAAGATCATAGACGAGCATTTTATTATTTAATGAGAATATAACAAAAGTTAATCAAGCAATGTATATTATCAGTGAGAAAAATTACGTTCTTAGGGATGATATAAAGGAAAAAGAGTATGTTATAGTTTATTTTTTTGTGCTTAGACATGGTTAATTGGAACATGTACGTTCAAAACATGTATGTTTAAAAACTTGAATGCTTCTAAACATGTATGCTAAAAACATGTATGTTTTAAAAACATGTATGTTCTAAAAAAAAACTTATGTTATTAAACATATTTTGCTTTTAAAAATTTATGTTTTTGATTTTTTTTATGTTTAATAGTTTATTAGTAGTTAATTGTTGGTATGACTTTATTCTATCTTCATTCATATCTAATAGTTTCGATACAATTATGCTTCAATACAATTATGGTTCAAAACATGCATGTTTCAAAACACTTATGTTTGACAACAATTCTGTTCTGAAAAATACACGTTCTCATGAACATGTATGTTTTGATAGTTGTTTATGATTAAATATGTTTGATATACACAAGATTGTGTATATGCGTTATGATCGTTATGATTAATTTTTGTTTTTTATTTGTTGGAGGTTTAATTGTTTCCGTGCATGCTTGTTTCAGATTGATGAAGATGATGATATCATTAAAGACTATGGAGTGGATTAATACAAATATACATAAGATAATTTGCGACTTTTGAAGATATACGATTATTGCATATGTGTTTTTTGTACTTGTAATTAAATGAAATGTAACATTTATGTATATGAATCTTGTTTTTTCTTTTATAATGGTTTATGTTTTTTAATTTATGCTTCAAACTTCAAAATAATAATAATAATGCTAGCAAAAAACATACATGTACTTCACTAAAAAACATACATGCACCTCATTTAAAAAACATACATGCACCTCATTTAAAAAAAAAAAAAAAAAAAAAAAAAAACATGCATGCATGCACCTGTAAGATTATGAAACCATGCTTAAAAAAAAAAAAAAAAAAAAATCCGAAAATTAAGGAATGCTTAAAATCGGGATTTAATAAAAACATAAAAAATAATATAAAAAATTGTATTTTACTATAATACCCTTTTGGATTAATAATAATTTTTAATGTTTAAAAGAATCTCATTGGTTTAGAGGGTTCTGTAGGATCGATATACTTTAATCAAACTAACTTAACTAGCTTGTTAAGGTTTAATAACCTCGGATAAATCCTAAGTTATTAACAAAGAAACACTGAGCAATCTTTATTAAGTACGCGGAATTTACTTAACAAAGCTAAGAAGAAAAACTTTATTAACAAACTCTAAATCTGCTTATTATGCAGATACTCTAATACAACTCTAAGATAATCAAACTTTTCTCTAAACTCTAATTCGTAAACTCTAAAACTCTTTTTCTGAAATCGTACCTCTAATGCCAATCTAGGAGTCCTTTTATAGGCTCAAGGATATCCTAGTTGGTTTACAATTGATAACCTTGTACGACAAGTAATCTACAATACTTTCCATAAACGAATATAACAGTTTATTTGTTCTAGCAGTACTTTGACTTCCTCTTGCAGTACTTTGACTCTGTCATTTAGCAGTACTTTGACTATTTGACTTCTTCCAGTTCTTTTCAGCTTACAGTACTTTCATATCTTCAGTACTTTGATATCTTCAGCACTTTCATATCCCAACAATCCTCCCCTAACTTGAATTCTACTTGCTTGACTTCAAGTTCCTTTGTGAATATCTCTTTAACAGCTTCATCTTTAAAACGGATTGTTCTTCAGTCTTTAGATTATATATCTGTAGAATCTGTGCTTTTTCAAAGTATCTCTTTAGAATTGTTTTCTTCACAACAGCATCCATTAATCTTCATCTTTTCAGCAACACAGCAACATATGACAATTTGTACAGTGATTCAGTTTAAGTTGCATACTATTCTCATCACTTTCAAAGTGAATCATTGAAAATTCAATGGATTTAGAACTCTTTACCAAAGCCATTATCTTTGGAGTAGCCAAATGTTTTGGTTTGTAAGACCATGGTACATTGATAACCATATGATTTTTAGCAAATCACCAGCTATCAACAGATTTGTTTAGTCTTTACCAAAAGCTGTACCCTTCTGGACTAGTTAGTTCTTTTATCTAATGGTGAACTAATTACCAATAATGGTTTTTCCACAGCCTTTACCACAAGCCATTTCTTGTGGGCTAGCCAACTCTTCACATTTACTGATATGGTGAGTTGATGACCATCCAACTTATTAGCAAGTTGACAACTAAAAACGGATTTGATATATCTTTACCAGAGCCGTTTGCTCATGGATTAGTCAATCCTTTTGTAACCATGGTGGATTGATAACCTATTGATGTTATCATCACAAAAACCATTTATTCAACCTTTATTTCAAAAATATTTATTATTAAGCAAAAAGGTTTCTTCTAAAAGTCATTTAACTGGATTAGTTCATCAAACAGTACTTTGATGAAAGTACTGTCTGATCAGCAGTACTTTGAATAAAAGTACTGATATATCAAAAAGCATTTATTCAAATAAAATTCATACCAGTTAAAGATCATTTTCAGCAATGGTAGTCCAGTCTATAAACAAATTAATCACCATGCAAGCAGTTTCATCATCCTCTTCTACTTCCAAACCATGTTCAAGCATTCTTCTCATTAGATCAACTGTAAGAGGATATCTTCTTTCTGCAAACATGTGAATCATTGTTCCATTTTCTAGCTCCAGAACATGAACTCCAGATTCGTCAAAGAATCTCCAGCAAACTATTTCCCAATCTTCTTGATCCTTCCAAATATCATCAGTGCTTTCTTCATCAGTTTCCCACATAGTTACAAGATCCCCATGTAAAACCAATCCAATACCTTCTAATGGATGATCTTCAAAATACACCTTTATAACTTGATATAAGTAGAATAGATCTACTCTATCAATAACATGCAACAAATCCCATAACCTTTTGAAAACCTTAAAACTTTTATCTTCCTTATGAAAAACCATGTACTCTTCATTCTTGGTTTTCACAACTTTAAAAGTAATGATCTTTGATCTGTTCATTTTTAAATCATCATCTTCCTTGGTATAATCAAAATCTACCACTCTGAGATAATTCTTCAATTCATCACTAGTCTCATATCTTAATTCAACCTTCTCTTTCTTTGAAAATTGAACATCTATAACATCAGTTTTTCTTTTCCTCTTTAAGCTTTTCTTCCTTTCAGCTTCAGTCCAATAAGTTTCTTCTCTAAAGTCTTTAATGCCTGCAACATCTTTCTTATAAGCCTCTCTCTCAGCATCATATAATCTTTTCATATCCACATAATTTAGCTTTTGCAATCCTTTAAATCCTCTGCCTTTTAAATATGCCATCATTGCATTCCTTTCTTTAGCTAAATTAGGTCTTCTTGACATGAATCTAACAGGTGTTGGAGACTGTAAAGGTTCAGTAGATTCAGCATCTAACTCATCTTGCACCTTTTGAGCTGCTTCTCTGTCTTTAGCTTCTTGAGCTTGCTTTTCTTCTCTGTCTTTAGCATCTAATTCTTCTTGAACTTTTCTAGCAGCAGCTTCATTCCTAGCCACTTCAAATGCTCTAAGTTCTGCCACAGTAAGCTTCTTTTTCTTAGTCTCAACCAGAACACCTTTTCCTTTGTCTTTTGGATCAATTGCAGGTTGATCAGTTCTTGGTTGTTCTTCTTCTTGTACTTCTCTAATAGTAACTCCTCCTCTTGGTTGTGACAGATCAAGAATTGTAGCAATTAATTCATCATCACTAGCTGAATGAATAGGTATGTAAGTAGCTTCCTCCTCTTCTTCTCTAACAAATGTAGAAGGACCAGCTTCTTCATCAAAATTTAATACCCTTGGAGTTATTGGTGTTATTACTTCTTCCCTTGATGTATCATGAAAATTAGTACTTTGATGTTCAGTACTTTGATCAACAGTACCTTGAACATCAGTACCTTGATTATCAGTACCTTGAACTTGTACTTCTACTTCTTGTTCCTCAGAAAAACCTTCTTTCTTCTTCAAAACATCTTCTTCAGATTCTTTTGTCTTCATAACATCTTCTTTCAAATTTTCTTTTTCTAAATTCCTCCCCAAGTTGACAGAAGATGATTTAGGAACCGTCTTTCTTTTCAATTCCTTACGAAGTGCTTTTCGACGTATGTTTTCCTCCTTAACCCATAAGTTGAAACCTTGAATATAGGGTTTAACAAAATTTCGCAACCAGAAGTAGTTACGCTTCAACTTCCGAATAGTTTTGGCTTGACGCTCAACAGTCTTGTTCAACCTAGCAAGCGCCTTTGTCAAAGCATAGTTATCCATAGTTAAACCTTCACGAGGAATTGTAGGAGCATCACCTTGAACCTCTGAAACAGAACGTTGTGGAGAGGGAGTAGGTGTGCGCTCAATCTCGACTTGAACCTCGGACTGAAGAAACATCACCTTGTAACGAAACAGTATCTTCGAGAAGCAGTACTTGCAGATGCAAGATTTGTGAAGCAGTACTTGCAGATGCAGTACCTTTTGAAGCAGTACCTTGGTCATTATTAGTACCTTCAGTTTCTTCATCCTCTTCAGCTGCAGCACGAACAGCTTGTACAACTTCCATCATGGATGTTGTTAAAGGAATATCTCCACCTCTAAACAAGTTACTTCTCTTAGCCATGAATGTATAGATTTTGGCTTGTTGCACAATGACAGGTAGTAAAGCAGCAGGTTTTGGAACATCAGCCAATTGCTTGTTCAAGAAAACCTGTATAAACCTTGGATACATCAACCAAGTTGCCCCAGATGATATATGAGAGAGCATTCCATCCAAAATAAGTCGTGAAAAGTTAAACACTCTGTCTGTAGCTAAGCCAACCACTGCAGACGCAATATTGGACCCAAACTGCTCCCAAGAAGTGCTTTTAGAACTTATGCAATGGAGCAAAACATGAATCAAAAACTTCCATTGAGGACAGAATAAAGCCTTCTTAAAAGTTTGTTCAGTCAAAGAACCTTCATAGCCCAAAGTACGAAAAGTATCCCAAATCAGTTGCTTGGCAAATCGAATAGCCCCTTCGTCATCTCCAAATAATAAATCATCACGAATGGAGACCTCTGTAATCTTGATAGTCTTTCCAGCAATCGAGATCTAATATAATATGCATCCTCCTCCATATTCTCTCTAGCATTAGCCCAAAATTCTTGAATCCATGGTTCAATAACATCCGGCTCAACTAAAAGAGCATAACTAATAGGCGACCCAACTAGATAATCAATGATATCATAGAAAGCCACATTCGCCTCAGACTTATCCAAATTAGCCACCATATTGTGCTTCGAAACAGTTAAACGATTCACCATTGTTGAAAAAATAATCACAATAGAAAGATTATATCGAATAATAAAGAGATGGTAATTGGAAGATAAGTATGGAAAAGAGGTAATGAATAATGTGAGAGGGAAAATCGGAAAGTTGTTATTTATAGGTAGGATTTTAAAAAAATCACTGCCCAAAATAAAATAACCGTTGGCTTTAATTACCCTCCAAGATTACCGTTGGAACAGTACTTTAATACGACAAACAATACTTTCCACATAAGCAGTACTTTCCCAAGCAGTACTTTCAGGAAATACAGTACTTTGCCAAAAACCTTCATATAAACTAAGTAATACACAAACATCCTCCCTTCAAGCAATACACAGGACTATACCTAACACCTTATAGTCCTCCCCTTAAACATAGCTTAGTAGTTAATCATTCCAATGCTCACGACCAAGTGATTGAATCGTGACACATCAAAACCTTTAGTGAGTAGATCAGCTACATTGTCATCTGTGTGAACTTTAACCACATTAATAAGCCTATGCTCATAGCAATCTCTGATAAAGTGATGCCTAATCTGAATATGCTTTGTCTTGGAATGATACACAGGATTCTTCACAATGCAAATAGTACTCTCATTATCAATATTGATAGGAGTATTCTTAAAATTGAACCTATAATCCAAGAGCTGATTCTGCATCCATAAAACTTGACCACAACAACTTGCAGCAGCTACATATTCAGCTTCAGTAGATGATGTTGCTGCAATTGTCTGCTTCTGCATTGCCTGGAGACTAATCTTCTTCCAAGATATTGGCATCCACCAGTTGTGGATCTTCTATCATAGTTATCACCTGCATAGTCACTATCTGAAAAAGCTTCTAAGTGAAAAGGTGACTCTTTAGGATACCACAACCCCAACTTAGGTTGTTGTTTCAAATAACAGAAAATTCTCTTTACTGCATTCATGTGAGAGATCTTTGGTGAGACTTGATATCTTGCACATAGACAAACTGCAAACATGATATCAGGCCTTGATGCAGTAAGATACATAAGAGAGCCAATCATAGATCTGTATAACTTGACTTCAACAGGCTGTCCATCTTCATCTTTTCCCAATGAATTGATAGATTTAATAGGTGTAGTAACAGCCTTCATATCATCAAAATTAAACTTCTTAAGTATGTCTGCAACATACTTGTTTTGGCTAATGAAAATTCCTTCCTTGGATTGCTTAACCTGAAGTCCTAAAAAGAATGTTAACTCTCCCATTGAACTCATTTGAAACTCCTTCTGCATCAGCCGCTCAAACTCCTTAACCATAGACTGTTTGGTAGCCCCAAAAATGATATCATCCACATAAACTTGAACTAACATGATATCCTTCTTGTCTCTCTTGATAAACAAAGTCTTGTCTATAGCTCCCCTCCTGTATCCATGTTGTAATAAGAATGTAGAGAGCCTCTCATACCAAGCTCTAGGTGCCTGATGAAGACCATATAAAGCCTTAACCACCTTATAGACTTTGTTTGGATGCTTAGGATCTTCAAAACCTGGAGGTTGTTTCACATACACCTCTTCTGTAATAGTACCATAAAGACAGTACTTTGAGGAGAAGCAGTACTTTTGGAAGTACTGCTCTTCTTTTCAGATGATAGAAAAGCAATACTGTGAGATTTGGAATTTGGTTGACCACTCATCTCATGTTCATACACCTTCAGTTGATGATAAAGATCATCAAAGTCCATAACATCCAACCCTTGTTGTCCTCTGATCATAGTAGCAATCACATGCCATGTAGATGGCAAACTCCGTAGAAACTTCAAATTAGCATCCTCAACTGATACTTCTGCCTTGTATAATTCCAACATGTTAAGAAGATTCTGGAACCTATCATATGCAACATCAAGACTCTCTCTTTCTCCAACTGTGAAAGTTTCAAACTGTTGTTTCAGAAAGTTTCTGTGCATCTTCTTAGAGGCTTCATTCCCTCCAAATATGGTCTTGAGAGCAGCCCAAAGCTGCTTAGCATCTTTAGCATCATGAAATTTAAGAAGATGACCATCTGAATGGCGACAAGAGAATGTTAAGTGCCTTCTCTTGATTCCTTAGGGTTGCTGCTGGTAAAACTGCCTTTGGTGCTAGAGGTTGTCCAAAGAACTTGAATGGGTTCTTGTGGAACTTCATTCCCATTCACAATTACATTCCACAGAGCATGGTCTGTAATGGCAATATACTGCCTCATCTTCATGCACCAGATATCATATTCTCCCTTTTTGATAATTGGAATTCTGAGTGAGGTGATTGAGGGTTGTGGAACAACTTCAGTTGACATCTTGGATATTGTAGGGTTTCTTCCTAGTCAGAGTTTCCACACAAGCTCTGATACCACTTGTAGGATCGATATACTTTAATCAAACTAACTTAACTAGCTTGTTAAGGTTTAATAACCTCGAATAAATCCTAAGTTATTAACAAAGAAACACCGAGCAATCTTTATTAAGTACGCGGAATTTACTTAACAAAGCTAAGAAAAAACTTTATTAACAAACTCTAAATCTGCTTATTATGCAGATACTCTAATACAACTCTAAGATAATCAAACTTTTCTCTAAACTCTAATTCAGAACTCTAAAACTCTTTTACTGAAATCGTACCTCTAATGCCAATCTAGGAGTCCTTTTATAGGCTCAAGGATATCCTAGTTGGTTTACAATTGATAACCTTGTACGACAAGTAATCTACAATACTTTCCATAAACTAATATAACAGTTTAATTGTTCTAGCAGTACTTTGACTTCCTCTTGCAGTACTTTGACTCTTTAGCAGTACTTTGACTATTTGACTTCTTCCAGTTCTTTTCAACTACAAGTACTTTCATATCTTCACTTTGATATCTTCAGACTTTCATATCCCAACAAAGTTCTCACAGTTCTCGACTTAATGGTTCTCAAAATAAAGACCCCCTATATATATATATATATATATATATATATATATATATATATATATATATATATATATATATATATATATATATATATATATATATATATATATATATATATATATATATATATATATATATATATATATATATATATATATATATGTATGTATGTATATATATATATATATATATAGAATCCGGATCGATTGAGAAGATTTTTATTTTGAGAAGATTGAGAAGGTTTTCAAAAACAATAGATTTTTAACTTTGATTCATGTTTTTCAAGCGTAAAACTCATTTTAATGTGATTAAAATTCAAAATGTGTGAAAAAAATTGAATCAATGTTAAAAATCTCTTAATTTTGCGATATATGTAGAATACTGAATCATCTGTACAAATTTAATGAATCATCATCATAACTCGATTTTAACAATGATTTGTGAATCAAATTTGTGATTAATAGATTCGATTCATCATAAAATGATGTTTACTTGTGAATAAAATCAAAAAACATGAATCAATTTGCTCAAACGAAGATTTCTCAATCTTCTCAAAATAAAAACCTTCTCAATGGAACCGGAGCCTATATAGAATCCGGATCGGAGCCTATATATATATATATTTCTCAAAATAAAAACCTTCTCAATGGAACTGGAGCCTATATATATATATATATATATATATATATATATATATTCAAGTATCTAATATAATAGATCATACGGATGGAAATATAAAAATAATATTTGGAAATAATAGATTTGAATTTGCTAGATATTCAAATTATACATCTGAATCTTCTACATCTTATAATAGTATAAGAAGATCTCAATCTATGAAACTTAGAGGAGTTGATTTTATAAATACTATTCCTAAACCTATTTATGAAAGTGATAATTTAAGTGATGATACCTATAATCCTACAAAATCAGAAGTAGAATATTACGAAAGAGAAAATTTATGAGTGATACTTCTGTACAAGCAAAGACTATTAGTAATCAAATAAATATTAATCATTTAAAAAACCTATATAAACAAGAAAAATCTATAAGATTAGAAATAAATTACGTTAAAGATATGATTAAAAAGGGGACAAAATATGTAAATTTAAGAGTACATCGAGGCTATCAAATATATGATATTGAATGGGGTATTAAAAATTTACAAGATCAACTAAAAATAAATCAAAGTATGATAAGAGTTGTAAGATCAAAATTAATTATTTCTTAAAATAAAAATGAGCTTATATCAATACGAACTTAAAAAACAAATAGTGCATTATCAAGAATCTATTTTAAGAAATAGTAAATCAATAAAAATATTCAAAGAAGAATTATATACAGGAGAATATGTTATTAGTAGAAAAGCACACAAAGATATGATAATTAGTTTAGTTTTACAAAATCTTCGTTTAAAAGAAAAATTAGAACAAATAAAAAGATTAATTCATTAAATAATATTCCTTTTAAAATGGAAACTATCAAATTAAAAGATAATACTGATATGGAATATTTAAGAGATGAAATGTTAAATGATTATAATAATGAAAAATTATTTTGGTATTATACTACGTTTGATAAAAATGAAAGACTATTACATGATGTTGAATGACAATTATATATATTTAACAATGATGAAAATATTATACTTTTCTCTTGGTTTGAACTCTATTATTTAGAAAATAAAATCAAATTCCCTTTTAGAGAAACTGTAGAAGTTATTATAAACAAAACATATACAGATCTTAAAACCAAAGAAACTATTACAAGTACAAAACCACCTTGTAGTGATATAGTTATAAACGATGAATTTATAGGAAATATAGAAGATGATTTAAATTTAATTATTATTATTATTATTATTATCTAAACTAAATATTAATATTTTATAATATGGAAACACGAACTGAAGAAGATGATGCTGTTAATACCTTATTATTTGCTATATTAAAAACGTTTGTTGGTAACCCATCACAATATCAAGAAAGAAGTTCTATTATATTACTCAACTTAACGTGTAGAAAATTACAAGATTTTAGATGGTATAAAGATGTGTTTTTATAAAAAGTAATGACTAGGCCAGATTGTAGAGAAGCCTATTGGAAAGAAAGATTTATAGCAGGATTACCAAAATTATTTGCTGAAAGAATAAGAAATAAATTAAGTATGCATTATAATGGTAATATACCATATAAAGATTTAACTTATGGAGACATTATAAATTATGTAAATCAAGAAGGATTAGCTATATGTTCAGATTTAAAATTTAAAGCTAAAATCAAGAAAGAAGGTATAAGCAATAGAAACGAATTAGGAAATTTTTGTGAACAATATGGATATGAACCATTAAAATTACCTTCTAGCAGTTCTAAAAGAAGAGATTATTGATGAGTGTCTAAATACTCATCATTTTTATACTATCTAGACTGCAAAAACATCTGAAAACACTCAGAAATGCTTCAAAATGATAAAAATATCACAAACAAGTGTTTTATATGTTTTAAATGCAAAAACATCAAAATCGGTGAAAACGATCAAAATTGCATAATTGGCAGTTTTAGTCCCCCAAGTTTCAAAAGTTGTCAAATCTGGTCCCTGGTCATTCCAAAACTTATAAAAAGTCATTTAAGGTCCATGAGATTCAAAAGTTGTCAAAATAAACCCTTCAAAGTTAAAAAAATCACAAATTGACAACTTTAGTCTTTTAACTTTGAAAATTGTCAAATATAGTCCTTGGTTAATTTAAAAAGTGAAAGTTATCAAATTTTAACCTTGTACTATTAATAAATGACAAGAATGGTCCTTATGATTAACTTTGGAGAAATTACATTTTTGGTCCCTAGAGTTACAAAATTGGCAATTTTAGTCCTTGGACATCAAAAATGGAAAATAATCAACAATAGTCCTTGTACTATTCAAGTTTGGCAGTTTTGGTCCTTGTAATAACCTTTGGATGATTGGCAGGTTCAACCTTCAACTTTGGCAGATTTACATTTATGGTCCTTGTGATTATTAAAGCTACAAACCAAGCCGGATCCATTATTAACTCCAACCCAGTGCCCAAATCCAATGACCCGGCCCAACTTTTAAATCAAAATAAACCGCCTGCACTGTAGCTCGTCTCTTCCACCCCTGTAATCTCAATACCAGAAAGCTTTTTCACCACTTTTCAACCCTCCACCTCATCTATAACACCTTTCCACATCCCCCCTCCACCTCCACATCAATCCAAACCCAATTAATGCAGAAAACCTGCTTCAAGACTTTTCCCGCAAAAAAATGACAAGTGTAATTTTGATGATTTCAAGTGATCCAAGGGCTGCAATCAAGTGGGAAAGTCTCATATGTCGACAAGGAACAGAATAGATCTATATAAAAGGGAAAAGAAGCAGAGGAGAATAATAAGTAGAGTAGTTTAGTTTAGTTTAAGTCGTTTTAGTTAAAAATTTAATTTCCAGTGTAATTTCAATCTTTTAAATACTGTTTTAATCAATCTTAGTGTGTAACAAAGCTTTTGTAATCATCAATTTCAAGTTTGAGGTCCAATCTCAGTTTATGCAAAATTTTCATTATCCAAGAATCTCATTAATTGTGAATGTTGTTAATTAGTTGTTACTCCGACTCGAAGCCCACTTAAGCTCCTAAGATAGCTTATTAAAGCTATTAGTTACCTTAAAAACAATTTAGTATCAAAAACTCAAAAAATTCTCAAAAATACCAAATAAATTAGTGAAAATTAAAAAATCCATGGTGAAGAAGGTCAAAGCTGGTGCAGTGTTGATTTTGGAAAGCTTGTTGGTTTAGAGCTTCTTGGGAAGCTATAGGATCTTGTTCAGACCTTGGTTCTCATCTTTCACTTAGAAACTCATCTTGTAAGCTTTTTACTCAATTTGGCATTTCACTGTTGAGTTGTTAATTAGCTTGAATCCTTGTGTTTCCATGCTTATCAGTCATAGTTGAGTATAATTAAGTCTTTAAACCAGTAGCTTGTTCTTTTTAATTGATAGTTAATAAGAAACTCATTTTCACAGTCATATTAGCATAATTCTCAAACCTAAGTTTTATGTTGCTAATACTGTTATTTTATATTTATTTAGTCCTAATTTATGATTATATGAGGTCTGCAATCTAGTTTATGGTCTAAATCTTTGTTAAGCTTTGAAAAGCTTCTTAACAGTTTGTAAAAAGGATGTTTGGTTTTGTTCAGTTTGCTGTGTTAAAGGCCAGCTGTGTTATTGTTTGTTGTTGATACATGTCACACTAGAGTCTAATAACTCAGTCAAGCCATTTAAACCAGTCCTTATGTGAATAAAAGTCAAAATTCCAAATTATACCTCTTGACAGTTTACTGTTGGGATTTTGAGTTGGAAAAATCATCATATTAGCTTAAAACCTGTTAACTTAGCTTAATTCCATATCATTACACCTTAATATATCATATTCAGTAAGTAGAATCAAGTTAAAGTTCATATAAGTCAAACTTTCAGTTTAGTCAAAAAAAGTCAAAATGCCCCGGCATCGGTGAGCCTATCACTTTCTCAAGCTCATACAGAGCTTGTTATTTAACTTAAGCCTGTGTGTTTTAGTTTTTTGAGAAGTTCACCTAGTTGTTTCAAGGTTACAAGTTCCTATTTTCCATTCATAGCTTATTTAATAGCTTTTTGTTTAGCTTATTTTTCAAACAATTTCAAAATTGTGCCCTGTGCACAGGTTTACACTCATTTTCAAGAGCTTGTAAAAAGCTCTCCAGTGCACTTTAGCTTATCAAAATTGGTTTTTTAGAAAGCTGACCAAGCCATATCATTGATCCAAGCTTAATTTTGAAGTTTGTAGCTTTTTAGATAGGGCTGCAATTGATTTCTATTTTTGTCCATTTTCTCAGAATACACTGAGTTTTGACTCAGTGGGTTTTTCAAGTTCTTCATAAGCTTCTCACAAGCTTATTTGTGAAAGCCAAACTTTGTCAATTATTTTTTTAGAAAGTTCAGCTGGTCAACTTGCTTGTCCAAGTGCTTATTTTCATTTACTAGCTTATTTAGGAGCTTAAATAGTAGCTTATAAGTACCTAGCAAACCACAGTGTCCTGTGTAAAATAGATTAGACTTATGCTTATTTTGGCTTATTTTGTGCTTATTTCTAGATCTTTATGATTTCTCAGTTGTCATTTTAGCTTATTTACAGTTCCTCAGCTTATTTTCATTCACTCTTAGCTTATTAATTAGCTCATAGTCATTTTAGCTTTACCTTTGTGCTTATTCATTTTGAGATAGTTAACTGTTATAAAATCCTTTGCTTATTCAGTGCTTATAAGTTGTTTTTAGAAAAAGTGATAGTTGAGAAAAGTGATTATTTTTCTGTGTTTAATAAGTTTGCAAAAAGAAATTCCAAAAATAAAAATGTTTTGCAAAAAGGGAGAGGCAGGGGTCGAACCTGAGACCTCTCCCTCAAGAGGATGATAGTGTGTACCTGTATAGCCAGCGCCCTTGGGACTTGTCTTGGTTATCTCTTGCACAATTAAATACATAACTACACTTTGTCAGTTTAAGCTTATACGATTTATTTAGCTTATTTGTAGCTTATTTAAAGTAGCTTTTTCCAGTTTTGTATTTTTCATAAGTCTGTATTAGTATTAAGTATTTTATAAAAAAGTTTCAGATTTTTCTCATTTGTTTTAGTATTTTTAAACATTTAATTAGTGTTTTTTAGTAATTAATTCATAATAAAAAATATAAAAGTCAAAAAAAAATATAAATCTTTTTTCTAAAATTTTCTTTTGTCATATAGTACGTAAGAAAATTAGTTTTACACTTGTAGGACTTTTATTTCATAAAATTTACGTTTTTGCTTGCGCACTCGCGTAATTTTTAGGCTTAACGTACGTTTTCATTTTAAATCTAGTTTTTAGATAATTTGAGTTTACGTTTTAGTTAATATAGTTTATTTAAGTTATTTTATTTTATAAAATCACAAAAACATCATTGTAAAAATAGTGATAGCGTTTATTTAATATATTTTATCTTTTTAATTTCTTTTAATTTGCATTTAAGTCGCTGTAATTTGTAGATCTTTTCTTTAGGTAATTATCCACTTAAATCCTTATTGATCACTATCCTTTGTGATTATTCGACATCTGAAGTTGTTTAAACACCAATTCATCCTCCGTGGGACTTAACGACCCGGGGAAACACTATATTCCTCTGATCTAAATTGCATTCGTGCTTGAGCCATTTTAAGTTTGTTACAGTCAGCCATTCACAAGTGGCCGGCTTGAGTGATAAAACTTGACGGTTTTGCACAGATCAAATTTTGATTTTTATACTATCTAGACTGCAAAAACATCTGAAAACACTCAGAAATGCTTCAAAATGATAAAAATATCACAAACAAGTGTTTTATATGTTTTAAATGCAAAAACATCAAAATCTGGTGAAAAACGTATCAAAATTGCATAATTGGCAGTTTTAGTCCCCCAAGTTTCAAAAGTTGTCAAATCTGGTCCCTGGTCATTCCAAAACTTATAAAAAGTCATTTAAGGTCCATGAGATTCAAAAGTTATCAAAATAAACCCTTCAAAGTTTAAAAAATCACAAATTGACAACTTTAGTCCTTTAACTTTGAAAATTGTCAAATATAGTCCTTGGTTAATTTAAAAAGTGAAAGTTATCAAATTTTAACCTTGTACTATTAATAAATGACAAGAATGGTCCTTATGATTAACTTTGGAGAAATTACATTTTTGGTCCCTAGAGTTACAAAATTGGCAATTTTAGTCCTTGGACATCAAAAATGGAAAATAATCAACAATAGTCCTTGTACTATTCAAGTTTGGCAGTTTTGGTCCTTGTAATAACCTTTGGATGATTGGCAGGTTCAACCTTCAACTTTGGCAGATTTACATTTATGGTCCTTGTGATTATTAAAGCTACAAACCAAGCCGGATCCATTATTAACCCAACCAGTGCCCAAATCCAATGACCCGGCCCAACTTTTAAATCAAAATAAACCGCCTGCACTGTAGCTCGTCTCTTCCACCCCTGTAATCTCAATACCAGAGCAGTTTTTCACCACTTTTCAACCCTCCACCTCATCTATAACACCTTTCCACATCCCCCCTCCACCTCCACATCAATCCAAACCCAATTAATGCAGAAAACCTGCTTTAAGACTTTTCCCGCAAAAAAAATGACAAGTGTAATTTTGATGATTTCAAGTGATCCAAGGGCTGCAATCAAGTGGGAAAGTCTCATATGTCGACAAGGAACAGAATAGATCTATATAAAAGGGAAAAGAAGCAGAGGAGAATAATAAGTAGAGTAGTTTAGTTTAGTTTAAGTCGTTTTAGTTAAAAATTTAATTTCCAGTGTAATTTCAATCTTTTAAATACTGTTTTAATCAATCTTAGTGTGTAACAAAGCTTTTGTAATCATCAATTTCAAGTTTGAGGTCCTATCTCAGTTTATGCAAAATTTTCATTATCCAAGAATCTCATTAATTGTGAATGTTGTTAATTAGTTGTTACTCTGGACTCAGAAGCCCACTTAAGCTCCTAAGATAGCTTATTAAAGCTATTAGTTACCTTAAAAACAATTTAGTATCAAAAACTCAAAAAAATTCTCAAAAATACCAAATAAATTAGTGAAAATTAAAAAATCCATGGTGAAGAAGGTCAAAGCTGGTGCAGTGTTGATTTTGGAAAGCTTGTTGGTTTAGAGCTTCTTGGGAAGCTATAGGATCTTGTTCAGACCTTGGTTCTCATCTTTCACTTAGAAACTCATCTTGTAAGTTTTTTACTCAATTTGGCATTTCACTGTTGAGTTGTTAATTAGCTTGAATCCTTGTGTTTCCATGCTTATCAGTCATAGTTGAGTATAATTAAGTCTTTAAACCAAGAGCTTGTTCTTTTAATTGATAGTTAATAAGAAACTCATTTTCACAGTCATATTAGCATAATTCTCAAACCTAAGTTTTATGTTGCTAATACTGTTATTTTATATTTATTTAGTCCTAATTTATGATTATATGAGGTCTGCAATCTAGTTTATGGTCTAAATCTTTGTTAAGCTTTGAAAAGCTTCTTAACAGTTTGTAAAAAGGATGTTTGGTTTTGTTCAGTTTGCTGTGTTAAAGGCCACTGTTATTGTTTGTTGTTGATACATGTCACACTAGAGTCTAATAACTCAGTCAAGCCATTTAAACCAGTCCTTATGTGAATAAAAGTCAAAATTCCAAATTATACCTCTTGACAGTGTTGGGATTTTGAGTTGGAAAATCATCATATTAGCTTAAAACCTGTTAACTTAGCTTAATTCCATATCATTACACCTTAATATATCATATTCAGTAAGTAGAATCAAGTTAAAGTTCATATAAGTCAAACTTTCAGTTTAGTCAAAAAAGGTCAAAATGCCCTGTGCATCAGTGAGCCTATCACTTTCTCAAGCTCATACAGAGCTTGTTATTTAACTTAAGCCTGTGTGTTTTAGTTTTTTGAGAAGTTCACCTAGTTGTTTCAAGGTTACAAGTTCCTATTTTCCCTTCATAGCTTATTTAATAGCTTTTTGTTTAGCTTATTTTTCAAACCATTTCAAAATTGTGCCCTGTGCACAGGTTTACACTCATTTTCAAGAGCTTGTAAAAAGCTCTCCAGTGCACTTTAGCTTATCAAAATTGGTTTTAGAAAGTGACCAAGCCATATCATTGATCCAAGCTTAATTTTGAAGTTTGTAGCTTTTTAGATAGGGCTGCAATTGATTTCTATTTTTGTCCATTTTCTCGAATACCGAGTTTTGACTCAGGGTTTTTCAAGTTCTTCATAAGCTTCTCACAAGCTTATTTGTGAAAGCCAAACTTTGTCAATTATTTTTTTAGAAAGTTCAGCTGGTCAACTTGCTTGTCCAAGTGCTTATTTTCATTTACTAGCTTATTTAGGAGCTTAAATAGTAGCTTATAAGTACCTAGCAAACCACAGTGTCCTGTGTAAAATAGATTAGACTTATGCTTATTTTGGCTTATTTTGTGCTTATTTCTAGATCTTTATGATTTCTCAGTTGTCATTTTAGCTTATTTACAGTTCCTCAGCTTATTTTCATTCACTCTAAGCTTATTAATTAGCTCATAGTCATTTTAGCTTTACCATTGTGCTTATTCATTTTGAGATAGTTAACTGTTATAAAATCCTTTGCTTATTCAGTGCTTATAAGTTGTTTTTAGAAAAAGTGATAGTTGAGAAAAGTGATTATTTTTCTGTGTTTAATAAGTTTGCAAAAAGAAATTCCAAAAATAAAAATGTTTTGCAAAAAGGGAGAGGCAGGGGTCGAACCTGAGACCTCTCCCTCAAGAGGATGATAGTGTGTACCTGATAGCCAGCGCCTTGGGACTTGTCTTGGTTATCTCTTGCACAATTAAATACATAACTACACTTTGTCAGTTTAAGCTTATACGATTTATTTAGCTTATTTGTAGCTTATTTAAAGTAGCTTTTTCCAGTTTTGTATTTTTCATAAGTCTGTATTAGTATTAAGTATTTTATAAAAAAGTTTCAGATTTTTCTCATTAGTTTTAGTATTTTTAAACATTTAATTAGTGTTTTTAGTAATTAATTCATAATAAAAAATATAAAAGTCAAAAAAATATAAATCTTTTTTCTAAAATTTTCTTTTGTCATATAGTACGTAAGAAAATTAGTTTTACACTTGTAGGACTTTTATTTCATAAAATTTACGTTTTTGCTTGCGCACTCGCGTAATTTTTAGGCTTAACGTACGTTTTCATTTTAAATCTAGTTTTTAGATAATTTGAGTTTACGTTTTAGTTAATATAGTTTATTTAAGTTATTTTATTTTATAAAATCACAAAAACATCATTGTAAAAATAGTGATAGCGTTTATTTAATATATTTTATCTTTTTAATTTCTTTTAATTTGCATTTAAGTCGCTGTAATTTGTAGATCTTTTCTTTAGGTAATTATCCACTTAAATCCTTATTGATCACTATCCTTAGTGATTATTCGACATCTGAAGTTGTTTAAACACCAATTCATCCTCCGTGGGACTTAACGACCCGGGGAAACACTATATTCCTCTGATCTAAATTGCATTCGTGCTTGAGCCGTTTTAAGTTTGTTACGGTCAGCCATTCACAAGTGGCCGGCTTGAGTGATAAAACTTGACGGTTTTGCACAGATCAAATTTTGATTTTTATACTATCTAGACTGCAAAAACATCTGAAAACACTCAGAAATGCTTCAAAATGATAAAAATATCACAAACAAGTGTTTTATATGTTTTAAATGCAAAAACATCAAAATCTGGTGAAAAACGTATCAAAATTGCATAATTGGCAGTTTTAGTCCCCCAAGTTTCAAAAGTTGTCAAATCTGGTCCCTGGTCATTCCAAAACTTATAAAAAGTCATTTAAGGTCCATGAGATTCAAAAGTTATCAAAATAAACCCTTCAAAGTTTAAAAAATCACAAATTGACAACTTTAGTCCTTTAACTTTGAAAATTGTCAAATATAGTCCTTGGTTAATTTAAAAAGTGAAAGTTATCAAATTTTAACCTTGTACTATTAATAAATGACAAGAATGGTCCTTATGATTAACTTTGGAGAAATTACATTTTTGGTCCCTAGAGTTACAAAATTGGCAATTTTAGTCCTTGGACATCAAAAATGGAAAATAATCAACAATAGTCCTTGTACTATTCAAGTTTGGCAGTTTTGGTCCTTGTAATAACCTTTGGATGATTGGCAGGTTCAACCTTCAACTTTGGCAGATTTACATTTATGGTCCTTGTGATTATTAAAGCTACAAACCAAGCCGGATCCATTATTAACCCAACCCAGGCCCAAATCCAATGACCCGGCCCAACTTTTAAATCAAAATAAACCGCCTGCACTGTAGCTCGTCTCTTCCACCCCTGTAATCTCAATACCAGAGCAGTTTTTCACCACTTTTCAACCCTCCACCTCATCTATAACACCTTTCCACATCCCCCCTCCACCTCCACATCAATCCAAACCCAATTAATGCAGAAAACCTGCTTCAAGACTTTTCCCGCAAAAAAATGACAAGTGTAATTTTGATGATTTCAAGTGATCCAAGGGCTGCAATCAAGTGGGAAAGTCTCATATGTCGACAAGGAACAGAATAGATCTATATAAAAGGGAAAAGAAGCAGAGGAGAATAAGTAGTAGAGTAGTTTAGTTTAGTTTAAGTCGTTTTAGTTAAAAATTTAATTTCCAGTGTAATTTCAATCTTTTAAATACTGTTTTAATCAATCTTAGTGTGTAACAAAGCTTTTGTAATCATCAATTTCAAGTTTGAGGTCCTATCTCAGTTTATGCAAAATTTTCATTATCCAAGAATCTCATTAATTGTGAATGTTGTTAATTAGTTGTTACTCTGGACTCAGAAGCCCACTTAAGCTCCTAAGATAGCTTATTAAAGCTATTAGTTACCTTAAAAACAATTTAGTATCAAAAACTCAAAAAATTCTCAAAAATACCAAATAAATTAGTGAAAATTAAAAAATCCATGGTGAAGAAGGTCAAAGCTGGTGCAGTGTTGATTTTGGAAAGCTTGTTGGTTTAGAGCTTCTTGGGAAGCTATAGGATCTTGTTCAGACCTTGGTTCTCATCTTTCACTTAGAAACTCATCTTGTAAGCTTTTTACTCAATTTGGCATTTCACTGTTGAGTTGTTAATTAGCTTGAATCCTTGTGTTTCCATGCTTATCAGTCATAGTTGAGTATAATTAAGTCTTTAAACCAGTAGCTTGTTCTTTTTAATTGATAGTTAATAAGAAACTCATTTTCACAGTCATATTAGCATAATTCTCAAACCTAAGTTTTATGTTGCTAATACTGTTATTTTATATTTATTTAGTCCTAATTTATGATTATATGAGGTCTGCAATCTAGTTTATGGTCTAAATCTTTGTTAAGCTTTGAAAAGCTTCTTAACAGTTTGTAAAAAGGATGTTTGGTTTTGTTCAGTTTGCTGTGTTAAAGGCCAGCTGTGTTATTGTTTGTTGTTGATACATGTCACACTAGAGTCTAATAACTCAGTCAAGCCATTTAAACCAGTCCTTATGTGAATAAAAGTCAAAATTCCAAATTATACCTCTTGACAGTTTACTGTTGGGATTTTGAGTTGGAAAAATCATCATATTAGCTTAAAACCTGTTAACTTAGCTTAATTCCATATCATTACACCTTAATATATCATATTCAGTAAGTAGAATCAAGTTAAAGTTCATATAAGTCAAACTTTCAGTTTAGTCAAAAAAGGTCAAAATGCCCTGTGCATCAGTGAGCCTATCACTTTCTCAAGCTCATACAGAGCTTGTTATTTAACTTAAGCCTGTGTGTTTTAGTTTTTTGAGAAGTTCACCTAGTTGTTTCAAGGTTACAAGTTCCTATTTTCCATTCATAGCTTATTTAATAGCTTTTTGTTTAGCTTATTTTTCAAACAATTTCAAAATTGTGCCCTGTGCACAGGTTTACACTCATTTTCAAGAGCTTGTAAAAAGCTCTCCAGTGCACTTTAGCTTATCAAAATTGGTTTTTTAGAAAGCTGACCAAGCCATATCATTGATCCAAGCTTAATTTTGAAGTTTGTAGCTTTTTAGATAGGGCTGCAATTGATTTCTATTTTTGTCCATTTTCTCAGAATACACTGAGTTTTGACTCAGTGGGTTTTTCAAGTTCTTCATAAGCTTCTCACAAGCTTATTTGTGAAAGCCAAACTTTGTCAATTATTTTTTTAGAAAGTTCAGCTGGTCAACTTGCTTGTCCAAGTGCTTATTTTCATTTACTAGCTTATTTAGGACCTTAAATAGTAGCTTATAAGTACCTAGCAAACCACAGTGTCCTGTGTAAAATAGATTAGACTTATGCTTATTTTGGCTTATTTTGTGCTTATTTCTAGATCTTTATGATTTCTCAGTTGTCATTTTAGCTTATTTACAGTTCCTCAGCTTATTTTCATTCACTCTTAGCTTATTAATTAGCTCATAGTCATTTTAGCTTTACCTTTGTGCTTATTCATTTTGAGATAGTTAACTGTTATAAAATCCTTTGCTTATTCAGTGCTTATAAGTTGTTTTTAGAAAAAGTGATAGTTGAGAAAAGTGATTATTTTTCTGTGTTTAATAAGTTTGCAAAAAGAAATTCCAAAAATAAAAATGTTTCACAAAAAGGGAGAGGCAGGGGTCGAACCTGAGACCTCTCCCTCAAGAGGATGATAGTGTGTACCTGTATAGCCAGCGCCCTTGGGACTTGTCTTGGTTATCTCTTGCACAATTAAATACATAACTACACTTTGTCAGTTTAAGCTTATACGATTTATTTAGCTTATTTGTAGCTTATTTAAAGTAGCTTTTTCCAGTTTTGTATTTTTCATAAGTCTGTATTAGTATTAAGTATTTTATAAAAAAGTTTCAGATTTTTCTCATTTGTTTTAGTATTTTTAAACATTTAATTAGTGTTTTTTAGTAATTAATTCATAATAAAAAATATAAAAGTCAAAAAAATATAAATCTTTTTTCTAAAATTTTCTTTTGTCATATAGTACGTAAGAAAATTAGTTTTACACTTGTAGGACTTTTATTTCATAAAATTTACGTTTTTGCTTGCGCACTCGCGTAATTTTTAGGCTTAACGTACGTTTTCATTTTAAATCTAGTTTTAGATAATTTGAGTTTACGTTTTAGTTAATATAGTTTATTTAAGTTATTTTATTTTATAAAATCACAAAAACATCATTGTAAAAATAGTGATAGCGTTTATTTAATATATTTTAACTTTTTAATCTCTTTTAATTTGCATTTAAGTCACTGTAATTTGTAGATCTTTTCTTTAGGTAATTATCCACTTAAATCCTTATTGATCACTATCCTTAGTGATTATTCGACATCTGAAGTTGTTTAAACACCAATTCATCCTCCGTGGGACTTAACGACCCGGGGAAACACTATATTCCTCTGATCTAAATTGCATTCGTGCTTGAGCCGTTTTAAGTTTGTTACGGTCAGCCATTCACAAGTGGCCGGCTTGAGTGATAAAACTTGACGGTTTTGCACAGATCAAATTTTGGCGCCGCTGCGGGAGGTCGTAGCGTGTTTTAAGCATTTTCCAGATCCATTCTTGCACATATACCACCTTTTTGTAAACAATTTTTCAAAATAAAAAAGTTCATTAACACTTTTCCTAAAGTGTTAACTACTCCAAAAATATTTTCATTCTTTGTTTTTATAACATGTTTTCCAAAAATCCAAAAATATCCATCTTTACCCTCTCACATCTTTGATTCTTCATTTCTTACCCTCTAGAACCATTTGATTCTTTCTATGTCTTATCCTCACCCTCTTGGTTGTCAATGGTGTGGTGGTCCTTATAATGGTGGCAATTGCCCCAGTTATAGCATGGTGGAATCAGGAAACGGGTCTGTCTATAACCAAGATCCCTATTCCTACCATAACACAACTGAGTTATTCCATCAGCTACCACACTGTGAGACTCAGCAGGTTATCTTTGTGAGTACTGTGATGGTTCACACTCCAGTTCTGATTGTCAATCGGAAAACACGCTTGTCTATGAGCAGGTTCCTGATAACAATTATGACTACAACACATATGACTCACAGCCACATCAGCTTTACTGTTGTGAGTATTGTGGAGGTCCTCACTCTAGCTCGGATTGTCAAACAGGGAATTCATTTCCTTGTAACAATTACGACTCTTCGTATCAAGACCAACCTCCACAATACCAAATGATTCAAGCAACTCCTCATGAAACTACGACAGACCTTCTATTGAAGAGTCTTGAGTTATTAAAAGAACTTAAGGAGGAGTCGGCTATGTCACATGAGAAATCCATGGAAGAATTGTTAGCGGAAGAACGGTCGCTAAATTAGATTCCCAAATTGCCATTGAAAACACTGTTAGGGAATCAATTAAACTACAAAAAGCATTCAAATCTAGCTCTCAATTCCATTTCATTCCTGATGACGATGATGATGAAGATACCCTTGATATTCTACAATTTTATTCATCAAGTTCATCAGTTGAGATTCCATCCGTGGAAATACAGGGAGAAAAGAATATGACTGAATCACTAGCAGTAGAAATAATGGAACTTGTAGAATCCATAACGGCTAGTCCTTCTCAACTCCCTCAGTCTGCTGTTATCACACCCGAGGTTCACACTCACTCTATGAACATGGGGGATGAGCTTCTTGACACTGTTCCCGAAAAGGAATCGGACGAATTCATAAAGTCTAGTGTTGAGGACCTTGTCCCAATCCCAAGAGAGTCACAGGGAATTCTCGAGCATTTGTGTGATATCCCTACTCCTCTTGTCTTCCAAAATGATCATATTGAGATGTTCTCGATTCGATGAGGACTATTCTTTATCTTGTGGAGACATAAGTTATGTAGGAGAATTACCTTCTGAGCTTGTCAGCTTAGGAGAAGAGAATGAGGAAGAAATAATCCAAGACGAAGCTCTTCGTCTTACATTATTGAATGTTAATCTTCTCGTTTCTAGAATCGAGGCTTTTAATGAAAAGCCTACTTCATATCCTATCCCCTTTGAGGATAGTGAACTTTTGTTCAATGATTCTATTCCCGAATTGCAAACGTTCCATTTTGATCATATGGGAGAGAAGATTAGTGGTATTACCACTTCTCATTCTCATAATTCTCTCCCGATTATGAATCATTCACTTTTGAGGAGTTCCCTAGTGAACTCACTCAAATCAATCCCGAATATGAATCATTCTCCTTTGAGGAGTTCTCCTGTGAACTCACTCATATCATATCTCCGCCGGAGTATGATAATTTCTACTTTGATCTAGACATTCCCATAATATGTCTTGATCAAGCGAGCTTAACTGAGGAGATTCATGAAACTATGAATTCTCCTATTGAGGATGAAGAGTTAGTCATGATTTGTATCATGATTTTCTTTCTTTTCTTCATATATTCTGTCACTTCTCCTGTTCTCCACTCCTTCGGGAATGAAGACATTATCTTTGACCCAGGCATTTCCATGTACCACTTGTGAGCCGGGTCTGCCTCTATATCTCATCGGTGTGGAACTTTCACGTACTTCAATGTTTATCCAAACATCTTGAATGAAATTCCGATGGAGATTATCTCTTCCACTTACTTCCCCATGAACAAATTAATTCGGGGTCGAGTCAAGCTAGTGACTCGGGAATCAAAAACATTAGCAAGCACAACATGGGTTTTCACCCATATTTCTGTCTTTTTCCCCTTTCTACCATCTAAGTGTGGGGGAGATGCCCCACATGTTGTATAAATTTTAAAAATGAAAAAAAAAATTGTAAATATTAAAAAAAAAAAAAAAAAAAGAATAATTGTTGTGTTTCTACACTTAGCTAGTAATGTTTTCTTTTTATGTTCTAAGTTTCGGCATAACAGCCGGTACTTTGAATATTGAGGACAATATTCATTTCTAAGTGTGGGGGGGAAATTCTGGCGAATTTGATCATAAATGTACCCTTTTAGTCCCTTTTTCCCCCAAAATGGCCAAATTTTAAAAAAAATTTATTTAGTGGAAGTACTATGTACTAAACACAACAAATGGTAATCAGTCCACCATGTCTAACCCACATAAGGATTGGCTAATCCAGGAGCAAACAGCTCTTGGTAAAGATTTCTCAAATCCGTTTATGGCTTGCAATTTGCCCAAAATTGTATGGTATTCAGCTCACCATATCCTTAAAAGTGAGGAGTTGGCTAGCCCGCAAGTTTATGGTTTGTGGTAAAGGCAGTGGAAAAACCATAATTGGTAATCGGCTCACCAAAGATAATATTGATAATTTATCTAAGAGTTGGCTAGTCCAGAAGCAAACGGCTTCTGGTAAAGACAAATCAAAGCCGTTGAAAGCTGGTGGTTTGCTCAAAATCACATGGTTATCGGTGTACCATGGTTCTTACTTGAACTGAAACATTTGGCTACTCCAGAAGTAATGGCTTTTGGTAAAGAGATAAAATCCATTAACTTTTCATAAATCATTGCTAGGGACTAGCAATATCTTAGTGTGGGGGATTGATGAGTGTCTAAATACTCATCAATTATAAAACTAAAAGATACAAAAAATATAATAAGAATAAAAGAGAAGATAAACCATATGAAAAAAGAAAAATTAAATATAAAAAGAATAAAAAATTTAACTATAATAATAGTGATAAAAAGGATACTATAATATGTTATAAATGTGGAAAACCAGGTCATACTTCTAATAAATGTTATACTAAAAAGAAAATAAATGAATTAAAAATGTCTGATGAATATAAAAAACAAATTATGAAGTTATTAATTAATGATGAAACTAGTGATTCTAGTATATCTGACTATGAAGAAGAAGACTTAAATATTATAGATGATGATACTTCAGAGTCTAGTGATTCTGAAATTTGTGAATGCATAGGAAATTGCACTTGTGATATTAAAGAAATAAATACTATTAATGATGAAAGTGAAGAAGTTAAAATACTAATAGAATTAATGAATAAAATTGAAGATAAAGATATTAAAAAGGCATATTTAGATAGATTAAAAGAACAATAAAAGGTAAAAACATAATAAATAATGATGAAGAAAAGGTTCAAGCATACAATTTTGATGAAATATGTAAAAGATTTAATCAAGAAGCAAAACCAATAACTATATCTGAGTTACAAAAAGAATTAAATATGGTAAAATCTGAAATAATTCTATTAAAACAAAGAATGAAAAACATAGAAGATAATAAAAAAAATAATGATATAGGAACATTAGAAAATGACCCAAAACTAAATCATATAAAAACAATAAGTACTCAAAGATGGTATACAAAGTTAAACATAGTAGTAAATGGAGAATTTAAATTAACTTCAGTAGCATTAATTGATTCAGGAGCAGATTTAAATTGTATACAGGAAGGTCTTATACCAGTTAAATATTTTGAAAAATCTAAACAAAAATTATCTAGTGCTAGTGGTGATGGATTAAAAATAAATTATAAGTTGTTAGATGTTCATATATGTAAAGAAGGTTATTGTTATAAAACTCATCTTATATTAGTTAAAAATCTAACTTCTCAAATTATTCTAGGACAACCTTTTATAACCCAATTATACCCATTTTCGGTTAGTGAAACAGGACTAATCACTAAAGTATTAGGAAAAGATATTATATTCGAGTTTGCTACTCCTATTATTACAAAAGAAGTAAATATAATAGAAATAAAAAATAAACAAGTAGAATACTTAATTGATGAAATAAAAAATAAAAGGATTATAGATCAATTACAGAATACTAATATAAAAATTAAGATAACAAGATTAGAAGAAAATTTTAAAAATAATGTTTGTTCTACTATACCCAATGCTTTTGGAAAAAAAACAACATATTGTTAGACTACTATATATTAAAGAATTTAATGAAAAAGATATTCCTACTAAGTCAAAATCTATACATATGTCTAGAGAATTAGAAAAACATTGTAGAAATGAAATTTCAGAATTATTAAATAAAAAGATTATAAGAAAATCTAAATCTCCATGGTCTTGTTCTGCCTTTTATGTTATGAATAATGCAGAAATAGAAAGAGGTGTACCAAGATTAGTTATTAATTATAAACCATTAAATAAAGTGTTAGAGTGAATTAGGTATCCTATACCTAATAAAAGAGATTTATTAAAAAGATTATATGATTCAAAAATATTTTCAAAATTTGATATGAAGTCAGGATTTTGGCAAATAAATATTTTTGAAGAAGATAAATATAAAACAGGTTTTAATGTACCATTCGGTCACTATGAATGGAATGTTATGCCTTTTGGATTAAAAAATGCCCCTTCTGAATTTCAAAATGTTATGAATGATATAATAAATCCTATAAGTAATTTTGCTACAGTTTATATAGATGATATATTAATATTTTCAAAAGATATAGATCAACATTTTAAACATTTAAACTTATTTTATACTATAATATATAATAATAGTTTAGCTGTTTCTCCTACAAAAATAAGCTTATTTTAAACAAAGATAAGATTTTTAGGTCATGATATAATTCAAGGTACTATAAAGCCTATAGATAGAAGTTTAGAATTTTCTAACAAATTTCCTGATGAAATTAAAGATAAAAAACAATTACAAAGATTTTTAGGATGTTTAAATTATATTCATGATTTCTTTAAAGATTTAGGAATTATATGTAAACCTCTATATAACAGATTGAAAAAGAATCCTAAACCATGGACTGAAGAACATACTAATATTGTTAGGCGTATTAAAGAAAAAATTAAATATTTACCATGCTTGAATTTACCACACCCAGAAGCTAATCTTATAGTAGAAACAGATGCTAGTGATTTAGGATATGGAGGTATATTAAAACAAAAATTAAAAAATAACAAATCAGGACAATTAGTTAGATATTTTTCAGGTTCTTGGAATGATACACAGAAAAACTATTCTACGGTTAAAAAAGAAATTTTAAGTATTGTTTTAAATATTAAAAAATTTGAAGATGATTTATATATGAAACCTTTTCTATTAAGAATTGATTGTCAGTCCGCAAAATATATTTTAGAAAAGGATATTAAAAATATTATTTCAAAACAAGTTTTTGCTAGATGGCAAGCTATTCTAAGTAATTTTGATTTTCAAATCGAATTTATTCGAGGAGAAAACAATTCTTTATCAGATTTCTTATCCAGAGAATTCTTACAGGGACTATGAATCCAGATAAAAGAGTTGTTGTACCAAAACCAAGAATTCCTTCTCCCCCATCTCCATCTCAAGAACTTCCATCTATTAATAGATTTACTCCATTATCACCCTATTCTTCCATTTTAGGACCTAGACCCAGACCACCTTATTCTGCCTTAGCACAACTCTCTTCTATACAGCAAAAATCAAATACTTTTCCTCCACCAAGATCTCCAACATCAAATACTTCAAAATTTTTTGATAACACAGTATTTCATATTAATCCTAATAAACAAGTGATTAAGATTTTAGAACCATATGAAGAAGAAAAATTAAATCAGAATTTTCTATCTCTTATTGATTATCTATATCCCAGAGGTTATCATTTCTATACAACTGAATATCAAACAAGAGAATACTATGAAGCAATTCTTATCGACAGTAATTCTATTGAAGTCAAGCATAATCCCGATACTGAAATACCAAATCAAATTGGTTTTAGCAAAGTGAAAATTAAACAAGTTTTATCACCAAAAGATTGGGGTAACAGACCTTTTATTCATAAAACCTTTTCATGTTTTCCTGATTACCCAGTCTATAAATATTATGATTATCAAGAAGCCTGGTTTAAAGCTTTTCTATAAACATTCTTGGTTTTTCCATTTTGTTCAAGAATTTTCCAATAAATATCTAAGATGGTTTATTAAGTGGTTTAATATTATGGGAAGTATTCCTGAAATTTTCCCGACAAGTGTTCTTTTAGGTTTCAACAAATATAAAAAGATTTTTAGTCAAGAAAGTGCTCCTCCTTGTGAGTATACTTTACAATTTTCAGCACTATTTCAAATACCATGGATTTTATCTTTTACCTATAAAAAACAAGAAGCAGAAGGTACAGCTCCACCCTTGCTATACAGACAATTCAGTGTTAAGTGGTGGAAGAAGATTAATGAAGAACAAGCCGATGTTAAAGCAGTTACTCTATACTATAAAAATATTTCAAGAAGTTCTCCTAGCCCTTATAGTCCAAGTTCAAGTTCAAGTACAACTGATACAGAGACAATAAGAAGAATTCAAAAGTGTTCATCTCCATAAGAAATAGAAAAGATTATTGATGAAATCAAGAGGTCTCCTACTCCAAGTGAAGATATTTTCCAAGATTCTCAAGACCCATACGAAGATTTTGATTTAAATTAAATATTGTATTAGATATGTAAAAGTATTATTCTATATGATAAGATTAGAATTAATAATTGAAGAAGTTAATGGCCGGCAAAGAAAAAGGAAAAAGAAGAAGAAAACAAAAGAAGGTAGCTATAATTGAAGAGTTAGATGGCCGACAAAGAAAAAAGAAGGTAGCTATAATTGAAGAGTTTAATGGCCGACAAAGAAAAAAGAAAATAAGACAACAGAAAATTAATTGAAGGAAAGACACTATAATTGAAGAATATAAGTGAAGACAGCTCATCTCAATGTTTACCGCCAGTTGCCAGTTTTTTACAGATAATTTATTGAGGACTTCAGCTATAAAAGGAAGCTCCATTCTCATTCTTAAGCAGAGTTCAATATATGAAGAAAAAACCCTCAGTCATATTATCAACTACCCAATGTTCAAAGTCTTTAGAATTTCAAATTTGTATTTCTCCAGTACCTATTGTTCAGTCCGAGTCCTGTAATTCTCTTTCTATTGATCAAGATTTAATAAAAGGTATTATTCTATAATTCCTCGACTATGTCAAAGATTTTGATTATATTTGAAATTATCTTATTAAATAATTTTTTCGCAATTCTATATATATTTGAAATGATTATAAAATTAGTCTCATATATTAAATCATCTTTTATCTAAATTTAATAATAATAATAATAATAATAATTAATTATTATTATTATTATTATTATTATTATTATCTAAACTAAATATTAAATATCAGCATCGATCCTATCAACAATTGGTATCAGAGCCAAGTGTTTTCGAAGAGGTAATAGATTTGATTATTTATAATTATGAATCTTTTTTGTTTAGATTGTGTTAAATCGACAAGATTAAATAATATATTAAATGAATTATATGCCTGCGTTGGTAAGCCCTGTCGGTCTATCGGTTGGAATTAGTCGTAGTGTGTTGTAAGACGACCGTACCACGATGACATGGGGATGTTCCTGGAGATACATAAATATATACATATATATATATACATATATATATATAATATATATATATATAATAATAACAATAATAATAATAATAATAGTAATAATATATATATATATGTATGTATATATATATACATATATATATATATATATATATATATATATATATATATATATATATATATATATATATATATATATATATATATATATATATATAGGGAGACGTTCTTGTGGTGACCACTCTTAATATAAAAACAATAGGAACCGTTCTCAACCGTTAGATGTACTATTAAGGATTTGATCTAATTAAATTGAGTTGGATGGCATTATTGTAATAAACGTTAGTAATAGTGTCATTTTCGTAAACCTTCATTATTATTCATTTTCGTAACCTTCATCCAATTTATTCATTATCCCACTTCATTAAATTATATTTTAGTTATAGTCACATGATATGTGACCCACATTATTAATGAGTATTTTTTTCCTCGCAAATTATTGATATCCACCACTTAAGAATACATTGACATGTTTAAAAATAACCATTTTTAAAAAACATCTATAAAATTCAACTAATACACAACGAAAATATTTTACACATTTAATATATTACTGATACACTATGTCTAACACACTTGATACATAACTAAAAACACGACGAAATATCCAAATTAGTACAAAACTTTGTTGATACAAAATAGTTAATTACAAACTCAAGTGATACAAACTCAAGTGATACAAACCATTTGATACGTAAGAGCTTTACATGATACATCTTAGTACCTACATCATGTTACTATTTAAGCTTTCCTTCACTTGCTAGATTTCGAGCCTTAAATAAACACAAATACACATCTAAATCAAGTGATGCATATATATATATATATATATAAAAACCATCAACGAAAAGTTGTTTCCTGTGATTGAACGGCGGCAAAAAACGTTTTCGGCATTGACTATGTGAGGGGTCACGAAGGTATAAAAAACCATCAAGGCAAATTAAAATGATACAAAAATTTTTTTTTATGGAAACCTTGAAATAATAACTTATAAACCAATCGATAGAGAAAAAGAAAAGAAAAAAAAGAGAAAAAAAAAAAAGATTGCAACTAATAAACCAACTTATTATCACATCGAGATATCTAAGGTTCTCTCGTCTTTAAGTTATTTGGGTCGAAGTCAATGGAAAACCGGTTGCACCTTCAAACAACATGTATCAAGAAAGATTGATAAACGAAAATGTTATTTCACTCAATAGTTGATATATTGTGGGTTATGGCAGATCTAGGGATCTGTCATCATTAGATTCAAGACGAGTCGAACTCATCGAAAATATAGGTTGTATCATGACGAGTCCCCTCTATTGCCATGTAGATCGAGATTTATAAGTTGAAGTTTTATTAGAAAATGGGTGGTGGTGGTGTGACCGAATTTGATGCAAAAAATGGGGATTTGAGAAGAGTAGTTTTAGGATGATAGAAAAGGTCAATGTCAGTTTTTATTTTTGTGAGATGGGAAGTGACGTGTATATGTAGAATTTAAGTGTTTGGAGAGTCATAATTACCAATATACCCTTTTAATTATATAACAATTTTGATTTAATTTAATCACTTAATATCCACTTGTAAGGTTTTTATTGGTTCCTATTGTTTTTATCTTAAGTGTGGTCACTACATGAACGCAAATATATATATATATATATATATATATATATATATATATATATATATATATATATATATATATATGAAGGCCCAAGTATGCTCAAATATATAAACCCAAACGAGTCACAGGATTCTATTTACGGTAGTGTTCCAAGATCTATATTTCAAACCACAAGTCAGTCAATGATAAAATACCCTTAACATGCCATTAATTCAGCTGAACAGGGCTGGATCACGACTATGACATGGTTTTCCATACAGATCTGTATGGACTTAGTACCGACCTGGACTTTGTTTAGTCTTAAATATATTTGAACATATCAGAAACTTATAAAATATGAAGATATATATATATATATATATATATATATATATATATATATATATATATATATATATATATATATATATATATATATATATATATATATCACAAAATTGTTCTTTGAATATGAGGAATTTGATCAGAAGCATAATTTACTTCTGGAGCCCATTTCTATATCCATGGGATAGAAAATTCTATAAAAAAATGTAAAGAGGGTAAAACCTCTTTGGCACCATTAGTTTTTTCCAAAGCATCTATTAATCTTGGGGAATTATTAACCCATTCTACATATAAACCTTTAAAAGGTTCTGGCAAAATTTGAATTGATGGACCATATGACTGCCACCAATGTATAAACCAATTAGGAAGTGGTTTATTATAAACTTTTGAACATATTTTTAAAAACCAAGAATGTTTCTTCTTAGGATTAATATATAAAAAAGTTTTATGAAAACTTTCAACATAATCCAAGTAATTATATTTTACTGCAATTTTTTGAATAGGATGTATAAATTCCTTTTCTTTCATGGTACTCAGACCCCATTCATCTGCAGATATTACCTGCTTTATAGTAACCTTACTGAAATTATAAATCAAGCTATTTTGGTAAGTAAAATGCCTGACCTCAATTGATCCTGTAGAAATGAGTATATTCTCATAATATGATCTTGATTTGTAGGCATAGGCCGCACATGGAATATTGTCAAGATATCTTGACATTAAAATCCAAGGATCATTTCCAGATTCAAAGTATCTCATAACATCTTGATATTCAAGAAATATGATTTTCTCCTTATATGGAGATTGGCAAAATTCTTGAGGATCATCATTATCCTCTTCTGTAACAGCATTGGCATAAGAAGGAATATTTCCTTTCTTATTTTTTATGAATTCCAAAAATTCTCCATATAAAGGATCATTTGGATTTGGCATTGGCATAGATGAAGAAGATGCTGATTCAGCAATATTTTGGGCTATTAGCCTTTTGTTTCCATGCTGGACCAATATATTATTTGGCCATGTCCTGCCACCACCTCTATATAAGTGGCTACCTCTTCCTCCTCTTCCTCGAGGAATCATTTCTGCAAATATTCACGCGTTAAAAAATAAGGAAGAATATTATCTTTCCCTTTTTTATATTCAATTGTAAAATCAAATGGTGCTAATTTAGCTTGCCATCTAGCAAACATTTGCTTAGAAACATCATATCTAAAATCTTTATTAAACATAAATTTAGCTGCTTGACAATCTGTCTTAATTATAAAATGTTGATTGTATAAATCATCTTGAAATTTTAAAACACTTTTAATAATAGAAAGAATTTCTTTCGCCACAGTAGCATAATTTTTCTGGGCATTATTCCATTTTCCAGAATGAAATCTAACTAAATATTCTTGTTTAGATTCTGGATGAATCTGTTTTAAAATTCCTCCGTATCCTATATCAGAGGCATCTGTTTCTATAACTTTCTTCCAATTAGGATTAGCAAGAGATAAACATGGAAGACTTGACACTTTAGTTTTAATTGTTTGAACTGCTTGGGTATGACTATCAGTCCATGGTGAAGGAATCTTTTTTAATCTATCATATAAAATAGCTGTGTCTTTAGCTAAATCTTTATAAAAAGATGAAATATAATTTAAACTTCCCAAAAACCTTTGTAATTGAGTTTTATCAAGGATTACATCAGGAAATTTAGATGCAAAATCTATACTTCTATTAATAGGAATAATCTGACCTTTTTCAATATTATGGCCTAAAAATCTTATTTTTGTTTGAAAAATCATCATTTTTGGTTTTGAAATAACTAAACCATTATTAATTATAATTTTTTCAAATATATCTAAATGTTTAAAATGTGTTTCAATATTTTTAGAAAATACTAAAATATCATCAATATAAACAATAATAAAATCACTATAAGGATTAAAAATATCATTCATAATATTTTGAAATTCTGAAGGGGCATTTTTAAGACAAAAAGGCATGACATTCCATTTATATTGTCCAAATGGGACATTAAAAGCAGTTTTATATCTGTCTAATTCATTAATTTGAATCTCCCAATATCTTGACTTTAGATCAAATTTTGAAAATATAACAGCATCATGTAATCTGTCTAATAAATCCTTTTTATTAGGAATAGGATATCTAATCCATTTTAAAACTTTATTAAGAGGTTTATAATTTATAACTAATCTCGGAACTCCTCTTTCCTGCTCTGCATGTTTATTAACATAAAAAGCAGTACAAGACCATTGAGACTTTGAAGGTTTTATTAAACCTTTTTGTAATAAAGAAGCTATTTCTTTTTTGCATAAATCCAAATATTCAGAATTCATTTGACAAGGTCTAGCCTTGGTATGAATTTTATTTTCACAAAATCCTTCCTCATAAGGAAGACTGACAATATATTTTTTCCTATCCCAAAAAGCATTTGGATGATCATTACAAATTTTTAATGAAAATTTATTTATTAACAATTGAATTTTTTCCTTTAATTTAGGATTATCTAATTTTTTTCAATAGTAAACATATTTACTTCTTCTTTAAGAAAATAAATTTGTTTATTTTTTGCTTTTATCCGGTCTTTAATTTCTGAAAGCATTTTTGTAACCGGTTGAGTTATAAAATCAAATGTTATTTCTTTATTATTAAAAGTTCCGGTAATTCCTTTTTTATCAACCTTCTTTAGAGGGAAAATTTTATTCAGGAAAGGTGTTCCTAAAATCATCTGATTAGACATATTTTTTATTAAAACAAAACTCGTAGGAATACAAACTCCATTTTGACAAACTTTTGCATTTTGAAGTTTATAATTAATACTCATTTTTTCACGACTAACTGTACTAATAGAATGTGATGTTTTATTAAAATACTTGGTTGGAATTAACCCTTCTTTGACACAATTTAAATCTGCTCCACTATCAACTAAAGCAGTAAATTCTTGAGTATAATTATTATTAATTAATAAAACAATTTTTACCCACCATTTTTGTGAAGTAATCATCTCTAAAGTTTGAAGAAAATCTTTTTCATTTTCAGGACGAACAATATCTTCCTTTTTATCCATAGGTAATTTACCTTTTTCTAATTTAGACATTCTATCATCTAAATTCTTATTACTGATTTTTAATTTACTAATTTCTTGTTTTAAATTATTAATCTCTTGAAGAAGGCTTTGAGTATTAACAGGTTTATCAATTTTCTGTCTTTCTTGAAGCATTTTATTAACTTCTACCATAGAATGGGGGGAATCATCTTGATTCACCACATTTTTACTTGTTTCTTCATCTGGTTTACAAAATTGACTAATAATTTTAGTCCTAACATCATCATCTTGTATTAATTTCAAAAGATCTAATGTTTTACACTTTTACTAGTTAAAACATTTATTTTTAAATCTTCAAATTGGGATTGGATTTTATAAATATCCATATCCAAATTTTCATTTTTATGAAAATCATCATTTTCTGAGACTGATATAAAATCTTCCTCTTTTAAACAATGACAATTTATTTCTTGCTCAGAAAATGAACTTTCTGAATCAGAAGAATAATTATTTTCTGATTCTGAGTTTAAAAGAATTTTCTTTAAACCATCTTTAAGTTCTTCATCTATATTAAGATTATTTATTTTTTTCTTAACCCTGCATTTATTTGCAAAATGACCTATTTTTCCACATTTAAAACATGTAATTGGTTTAGAATCATTTTTAAATTGTTTTCTTCTAAACCTTTTTTCATCCCTTCTTTTACTTTTGGAAAATTTTTTATATTCAGAAAAATTTCTTTTCTTTGAAAGCTTATAATTTTTCTTATCATAAGAAGTTGAACAATCCATACCAAATTGATCACAAAATTGACCCTGTTGTTTTCTTTCATTCAAATTGTGAGTCTTAATTTTTTGATTTAATTTTATTTCATTGCATAAAGCTAATCCTTCTTGGATACAAGTTCCTATTAATTTACCATAAGTAAATGAGCCATAATTTATATTAATATTATTTTTTCTCAAGGTATTTCTAATTCTTTCAGCAAATAAATTTGGTAAACCATCTATAAATTTAGATTTCTAATGAGCACTATTAGAATCAGGGAGTTCCATAACTCTGCTTAGAAAAGTATCTTTATACCATCTAAAAGAAGTTAAAGTTGGACATTTTAATCCATTTAAAAGAGTTCTTATATTTTCAGAATTATCAGACCATCTTCCAGTAAAATGTTCAATTATATTAACAATTAAAGTATAAACAGCATTAGAAACTTGAGAACCATTTTCAGTTTTTACTATATTAATGACCTCTGTTTGATCTTCTCTGGTAAGATAATTATCCCACCAACCTTTTAATTGACCAGTAAAACCTGCTACAATCATTTTAGCAACAATTTTATCATCATTATTATTATTTTTAGCTATAGTACAATACATCATCATACGGTGTACTAAACTATAAATTTGTCTTTCAGTATAACCATTAATATTCCATTCATAAATATTTTTTCCACTATAACTATTATTAATAATATACTCAGTTTCCTCATGTAAAACATCTTGAGGAGTAGGCCTAGGATAATAATATTTCCTTTGAGAAGGCTTACTAGCATATTTACTACTATATTTTTCCATTTTATTAAGCTCATCATTAATTTTTTCTTTATGTTCTTCATCAGACATATTATCTTCATTATCTATAACATTTAATTTCAAAACTTTAAATTGATCTCTTATCAGTTTTTCTAATTCAGAAATAGATTTTAATTCAAAATCTATAATTTCAGGAGGAGGTTGAATACTAGACGTGGCTTGAGAACTACTTGCTTCCTTATTCTCGTCACTTATATTCTGTTTATTTTTTAATTGATTAATTTGAGATAAAAGAACTTCAACTCTTTTATGGATAGAAAATATTTGTTCTCCTAAAACCACTAGATAAATATTTGAAAAATTATTTTGCTGTAAAATTTGATTTACATGACCTGTCGTTATAGACAAAGTATCATTTTCAAATAATTTTTGAAATGCTGCAAAATGTAATACATTTTCTTTTTGTATTTGAAAAGGTTGTTGAGGAGGAATTATTTCTTTAGCAACCTGACCATTCAAAAATTTATAATCTCTTTCTAAAACTGAAATATAATTTATGATATAATTATGAATAAACCAAGGAACAAAATAAATAACTTTATTAACTTTTGTTAAATGACTATAAAATTTCTCCTTAATTTCTTTCAATTCTGTAGTTGAAAAAGTTTCAAAAAACCATTTTCTAAACGGTGTCCATTTTTCTGAATTAAATTCTTTAGAAATTAAAAGTCTGGTAAAAGAACCAGGAGAAAAATCAATTTTTTCAGTACTATTCATTAAATAGAAAAATTCATTTCCTAGGCAGTAATATTATCCTCATCATTATAGTTACCTTGAACTATATTATTATTTCTAATTGTTAAATTATCAACTCTTGGAGGAAGACTTTCTTCTCCCCTGTTTTGAAAATTAGAACTTTCTTCTCTGATTTGAGAAGTAGAAGCTCTAGAAGACATATCAACTCTGTAATCAAGATGACTAGAAAATAAAGATCTATTAGATCTACTTCTTCTAACTAATTTATTATAAGTTTCTCCATCAAATCTTATTTTTACCGTACCATCAGAAGTTTGAATAATATCAGTAAAATTACTATTAATTCTTGGTTGAGGAGGTATAGTTCCTTCCAAAATCCAATTTTCAGGAAATTCAATATCATCCCATTTTATAGTTTTTCTAGTAGTAATTTTTGACATATCTAAATTAATTTCTATCAAAATAGTTTCATTATTTTTATTAAACCTTTTACACTTAGGATTCATGGTAGTAAGAGGTCTAAAATAAATTCTATAACAGATACAAATTAATTCTGAACCAGGCATATAATTATAACCACGAGTTTTAATATTTAAAGTTAAGCTATCAAGTATATTAACATCAGATAAAGATAATTGTAAATTAGGATAAACATTAAAATAAACTGGACCATGAGCCAGACTGGATTCTATAATACCAATTAAAGATTGTTGCCAATTTCTATTACGACCATCTCGTAAAACAGCCAAAAAACTTTCAGGTAACCCTTGTAAAGTTAAGGGTTTAAAAGCAATTTGCACTAAGCCAATATGTAAATAATTGAAATTTAAACGATATTTTTGAATATCTCTTTCATTTAATAATTTCAAAATCATTTCATTATTATCAAGTGTTATGGTTTCTTCAGTAGTTTTAACAGACTGAGTAAAACCTAATTCTTCAAAAGTTCCAATTTCATAAATAATTTTTGGTTGGACTTTAGGAATTGTCCACTTATTTAAAAGATCTAAATTTCTGGGAATATCATATTCCTCAGTCATACTGTTTTTAACATTTTTATTATTTTTTCTGAAAAGATTTAACATGATAATGATAAAATATAGGGTTTTTAGATAGATAGGTTACCCAACTTTCCAACTTTATTCGCCTAAGTTACCAAACTTTTTTTTTTTGTGCAAACAGGGTATTGAGGTATACGGGTTCGACATTCAGGTTACTGAACACTAGAACCTTGTTCATTTAGGTTACCCCAAAAACTGGTAACCGGGAGATTGACTTTTTACCTTGTCCACCTCAGCTTTTTGTGGGCCCCATTGTCCAACTCAGATATCCACTTACCATTACTAAACAGATATGTTACTCAACTTTGCGATTTTATTCGTCTAAGTTACTGAAGTTATTTTTTTTGTTCAATTCGGTTACTAATATATATTTATTTACATGGCTAGCACTCTCCTCTTTGCTTGATCACAAAACACATAGAATAGTTTAATTAGTTTAATTTATCGTTTTAGTAGTTATAATTAAATCAAATCAAAACCCCTTTGAAACTTGTAAAAATCACTAGGTTAATTCTAGATAACACTACTCCTGAGAACGACCTCGTACTTACCCCACTGACTACATCCGATCAGGTACACTACCTGTGAAAGTGTCTTTAGGTACAGTCCGGCAAAATATAAATTTAAAACTTGAATTTAAAAATACCTACAACGAAACACACATAAAAAATCTACAAGGGTTGTGTTAACAAGACTTAAGGTGCATTTGGTTGACATGTTTTGGCATAGGATTAAGTAATTATGGTAAGTTCTGGTTGTTTGGTATGTATTTGAGGGCCCCAAGATTGGGCATCAATACTAAAAATGTGGCATCTTGAAATTCTCTTTTAATAATACTTTGTTTCTTTCAAGAATAAATGGGGCTAAGTGTAATATCCAACTCTCATAACAAGTTGTTGTACGTTTTCATTCGTTTTTATACGTTTTCATACATTTTAAAAGAATAAACATTTAAAAAAAAAATTAATTATAATAAAATTAAAATTACTTTTTTTTAGTTTTATTATAAATTTTTGATTTTTTATAAAATATAAAAAAAAATAAAAACTAGTTTTTTTTTTTTTAATTTAGGGATTGAGTCGTAGAATAGCAACGTACTTTTTCAAGTGTCTCATTCTAGTACGTGTACTTTTTTTAAGCTGTAGAATAGCAATGTACTTTTCATAAGTGTCCCATTCTAGTACGTGTATTTTTTTAAGTCGTAGAATAGCAATGTACTTTTCATAAGTGTTCCAATTTAGTACGTGGGATGACGTACCAAATTGGAACACTTATGGAAGTAGGACGTACCAAATTGGAACACTTATGGAAAGTACATTGCTATTCTATAACTTAAAAAAAATACACGTACTAGAACGGGACACTTATGGAAAGTATATTGCTATTTTACAGCTTAAAAAAAGTACACGTACCAGAATGAGACACTTGGAAAAGTACGTTGCTATTCTACGACTCAATCCCTTTAATTTATTATAATAAAATTAAAATTTGTTTTTTTTTTAATTTATCATAATAAAATTAAAATTAAATTAAAAAAAAGTTTTTTTTTATTAAAAAACTCAAACTCCCAAATACAAGAATATGATTATTCAAGATTCAAAGGGGTTTTGTGTTTTTGATTAGTTCTTCATGCTTAAAAAAGAAAAAGTAGCTCATAACATCACAAGATCTCAGGGTTGTTTAACTCATGGAAAATTATTAAAAATAAAGGATACAAGACTTATGGTTTTAGTGGTTGAATTCTCATTTTTATTTAAATGAATGAATACGGTTTATAGTTTATGAATGTTTAGGTTTTAATTTCATACGTTTACGTTTTTAATTATTTATGTAACGTTTTTAATTTATGATGTGGCGTCGATGTGTTTAGTGAGTGAGGATGTTTTCAGGTGACCGATAAAGATAACCTAAATTAACAAAGTTGCATAGTTCAGTAACCTAATTGAACAAGAAAAACTTTAGTAACTTAGGTGAACAAATTCGCAAAGTTTAGTAACTTATTTGTATAAAAACCCTTTATATAAAGATTATTTTTAAATTAATAAAAATAAAAGTCAGCTGCCAGCGTGGCAGGCAACTGGGTATCAAAGGTTAAAAATAGATCGGTCCCTAATTTGTCCGGTAACGATAGTCCAATACCCTGTTTGCACAAAAATAAAGTTTGGTAACTTAGGCAAATAAAGTTGGAAAGTTGAGTAACATATCTATCTAAACACCCTAAAATATATGTTGAACAACTTTAAACACACATATTCCTCTTTTCCATGGCTCTGATACCATATAAGACCCAGGTATGCTCAAATATATAAACCCAAACGAGTCACAGGATTCTATTTACGGTAGTGTTCCAAGATCCTTATTTCAAACCTCAAGTCAGTCAATGATAAAATACCCTTAACACGCCATCATCTCGGCTAAACAGGGCTGGATCACGACTATGACATGGTTATCCATAATATCTGTATGGACTTAGTACCGACCTGGACTTTCTTTAGTCTTAAATATATAAGAGCATAACAAAAACTTTATAAAATATGAAGATCCATAGAAATCAGTTATATGTATGATTAAGGTTATTCAACATATATGGATTTAGCCTACCATATAGACTAAATAAACAACAGAAAAATTAAAGAAGAAAACTTACAAGAAGATTGTGGCCAAAAGCCAAACTTTTATTCAAAATACTGGAAATATTATACAAGAGTCGGACTATTAGTCGGACGATTACTAGAGATTATTAGAGAGAAGGAAAATACAGAGAATGTGGAAGTGTGTGTGGAAGTATGCCTTTCCTCATCTACTTCTATCCTATTTATAGGAGAGAGAGGAATCCTATTACAAAATAATAATTCAAAGTCGACATATGAAACGACAAAGCAATAATAATAGACTTTATATGTTGGCCGACATAAAAAGAAAGATGCTAACTTTATGTCTCTATCACATTTTTTCCTTTGTCTGAGGACGATTCTCCTTTAGAAATACGTTTTGATAACGTATTCTTCATTTCTTCAAAAAGATCTTCTATAGTTATTTCTTCAATTTCTTGTGATTCACCCGCTAAGCAACTATATTGATTGCTATCTTCTGATAGAGTCTTCATAGAAGAATCAGACACTTGATATTCAAAACTCTTTATTAAATCCGTCTTCATTTCATGAAGATATGCTTCCAAAATTTCTTCTTTAGAAAGACTTTCTTTGCCTTGATTTTTTAATTTATCAACAATTTGTTGATAAGGTGTAGAGTTGCTTTTGTTTTTAAATTCATTTTGAGATCTGTATTTCTCAATTGCTTGCTTTATTAAATCAATAGTTCTATGTATATATATACATGTATATATATGTATATATATATATGTATATATACATATATATATATATATATATATATATATATACATATATATATATATATATATATATATATATATATATATATATATATATATATATATAGAGTCCGGTTCTAGAGAAAAGTGTAATTAGAAGGAAAAGTGAGAAAAAAAGTTTCAGGGTAGATTATGTAAACAGATGAAAGTTGAAGGTCAAATGTAAAAAAACAGAAATAATCACGCCTTATGCGTGTGCTGTACACTTTTTCACCACACAAAAACACACACATAAACACACACTCACACACACCGATCAAAATCCCGTCAACACCACCATCAACACCAGATCCACCGTCAACACCATCATCGCCACCAGATCCACCGTCGCCACCAGATCAAACAAATAACTCCGATCAAAATAAAAATGAAGAAAAAAACGTATACGAATCGTAAGTGCCCTAATTTTCAGTGTTTATTCTGATCAAAATCAGTATTTACAATTTTATTTGATTTTTTTCATATATCAGAATGTAAGTGCCCTAATTTTACGTATTTATATTTTTATTGTATAATTGTTGCATCTGTGGTAGTAATTTTTGATGTGATTAAGGTATAGTTTCAGTGAATCTGTGATATTAATTTTAGTTAGTAATATGTAACAAGTAATTGTAGATATGATTAATGTATAATTTTAGTGCATCTGTGTTAATAAATAATGATTATTAGAATTAATGCACCTGAATATTTGAGTATTACATCAAACTAGTTGATCACACCATCATATTGTATGATTAGTGCATCAATATGATGGTTATCAGTGTATATAAATTGTCGAATCTTATACATGCAAAAAAAAGGGCATCAAATTGGTAGTTATATGATTAATGCATCAAAATGTTATTATTACGGTATCAAACTGATGGTTAAAGCGTACAAAAATAAGTTATCATTATTAGTGCATCAAAAAATGGTTGATTTAAATGTTTATAGCATCTAAATGTTTAGTTAATCCAAATTTATGGCATCTAAATTCAAGTTTAGTGCATCCGAATTTAAAGTTTAGGGCATCTAAATTTAAACTTAAGTATAATTAGTGCATCTAAACTTAAGTTTAAATGTATAATTAGTGCATCTAAACGTAAGTTTAGTGCATCTAAACTTAAGTTTATGTTTGCATTATCTAAACTTAAATTTATGGCATCAAACTGATATGTTTGCATTATTAGTGCATCAAAAAATGGTTAGTTAAAATGACTGAATCATCTAAATGTATAATTAGTGCATCTAAACTTAAGTTTAAAGCATCTAATATCAGTGTTATGACACCTTTTTTCAGTATTATCAGTATTATGACACCTATTTTCAATTTAAATTTTCAGCAAACGAAGAAGGCAATGGCGGTCATAATTCTCAGAATGAAACATCTCAAACTAGTAAGTTAGAGGAAGACATTCGAGAATTCATGGGGATTTTACAAATCATATTATTTCAATGTCTTTTTTTTTTGTGTGTTTTTTTTTGATATGTATACGTATAATATTTATGTGTATACTGAATACTTCATGTATAAATATTTATTTATTTATTTATTACATACTACACAATATTCATTGCAGCATATGTTTCATGTGATTAACGCATCAAAATGTACTTAAATGTGTGCTGTACGTATATTTACATTGCTCATTATACATATATTTCATTGCGACATAAATTAAATTGTTCATTACGGCGTATATACATTCTTAATTTAATCATATGTTTCATGTTAAGAATAATTTTAATTATGGAGCATCAGTTTGTATATTTTAGGAGCATCAATGCTTAATATTACAGAGATCTGTTGTTGTACTCGAAAGTGCATCTGTATGTAATACTGCATTTTTGGTGAATCTGAATGTAATACTGATTTTTTGGTGCATCTGTATGAGCATTAGTCTAGTTATATGTAGTCTATGTCATTTGCGAAATTAAGTTGTATGCTTGTTAATTTATCTGATCCACTAGAAGTTGAACTAAGATGTAATTGGTTATAATTTATAGCGTTTGAGCATGAGTTAGGTTTGATGTAGTCTATGTCATGTGCGAAACTGATTTTATATGCGGTATTATTTATCTGAATACAAAATGCAACGATTTAAAAGAATATATGAAGTAGTTTATGATTTAAAAATGAATGATGTTATTTTAAGATTAGATAATGAACGGGTTGTACATGATACAGAAACTGAAATTCGTGGACGTAATAAGAGGAAACAAACTAAAAATGTGCATGTAAAGAAACGTCCTGGTGGTAGTCTCGAAGGGGATGTGTTTTTAGCTTCACTTGTTGGGGAATGTGATATAAACATGAAGGGTAAGCATCGCTTGTTTGATGTGTGTAAAATACTTTGTACATTTTGTATATTTTAGGAGCATCAATGGTTAATATTACAGCATCTGTATTAAACGTATTATTTATTATGCATCAGTTGGTATACTCAAAGTGCATCTGTATGTAATATTGAATTTTTGGTGCATCTGTATGTAATATTGAATTTTTGGTGCATCACTTGTTACATTTCAGGTGCATCAATATGATTATATTTGCAGCATATGTAGTATTTATATTTGCAGCATACTTTTAATGCGTCCACTAACTCTGAATGTGTTTCATTATGTAGGCAATGAGAATCTCAGTACCGACACAAATAAAAGCCAAAACAGGAAGAAAAAAATAGCTACAAAAAAAAGGAAATCAAGTGAAATAACACAAATTAAACGTGGCCATGACAAAAAGAAACAGAAGGTCGCGGAAGAAAATACAGTTCTTGTACCAAAAAAGACGTTCCCAACTATTAAATCTAGGTCGTCACCAAGGGATTTATTAGAAATTTTAACAAGGTTGTCAGATGTTCAGAAAGAGAACATTGTTGACATGGGGTTTGGATCGTTGTTGGACGGGAACTTCAATATAAAGACAACACCAACAAAACTGGGAAAGTGGGTGGTAGACCAGTTTGATCCTGAAACATCAACAATCAAGATGGGAGACGGTAGATCAATCCTGATCACTGCAAAAATGATACAAGAACTGCTTGGAATCCTGATGGGAGATACCACTGTCACATAAGTGCGTGCTGCAACGACCGAGTTCCCATTGATTGTTGAATGGAGGCACACACACGATTATCCAGATGATAGATTCTACTTGAAAAATGTGGTTGAGAAACTGATAGTAGAACATCACACTGGACGAGAGTTCAAGCTAAACTTCCTGGTTGCATTCATCTCAATTATTGGTGAATGCACAAAAAATGGTACAGTTAACCAGAAGTTTTTGCAGTGTATCGAAAAGGAAGAAGATATCAAGAATATGGATTGGTGTACATACTTGTTGCAAACAATGAAGAAATCAAAAAGAGAGTATAACAGTTCATCAGGGTTCGGGGGTCCATTGCTGTTAATGGTGGTAAGTATTGTACAAACATTTAAGTGCATCATAATCCAACAAAATAATGCATCTGCATTGTATATTTATGCTAATTTCCTTGTATTATTATATTTGCAGCTTTTGTATCTAAACTCAACCATCTTAGAAGAGGTTGAAGTTGCTCAAGAAAACCCAGCTATCAAAGCATGGGACACGCAAAAGCTGAAGACCAGAGAAAGACAGGAAGTGAAAATGGGAGGTTTTGGAAAGTTACCAATTAAAGAAGGGCGCGAGTACATTGCACCGAAAAGAAAGAGAGGTCTTACAAAGTCGGCAATCAGGAATTCCAAAAAATCACCAGGTAATATGTACAAGTTAGCTTATATTACAAATTGTCATGCATTACAATAATTTCGTGATATTTAATAAAAATCACTAAATCAATTTGCAGCTAAACAATTGGAGTATGCACAAGAAGATATCATACACCATTTATATACACCAAGAATTGACATTGGTGACGGAATATGTGGGATAGGTGAACCTTCTAATAAGGATGAGGCATTCAAAATATTCAAAAGAAAAACATCAGAGGTATGTATGTGCATACATATGTATATTTATACGCATCTGTTATATATATTTAGTACATATGCTATGTAAATTATATGATTGATGCAACAAATAAATAATTTTACACGCGTATAATATGTATATTTAGTACATCAGGATTGCACAAAATCTTTTAAAGCACATATATGTGTATTTTTTAAAAATATTATGTGGAATATGTGCCAAAAATATGTAAATAATATATATTGATTAGTTATGTTTACAATTAGAGCATCTGTATGACAGTTTACAGCATCTTAATAATATGGTTGGTGCATCAAATAAATAAAATTAAGTGCATCTGATTAGTATATTTACGACATCAGGTTTGCACAAAATATGTTAAAGCATATCAATTGTTATTATTATTATTAATATTATTTTATTATTAATTTTTTAACGCATATTAATTATATAATTCAGGAAATGAAAGTGCAAATAATGAAGACATTGTCCATATCAGAAGGTGTACAAGGTCTGGTAGATGATTGCTCGAATTGGCTTCGGTTTCTTACCCTGAGGATGAGGATTTAAAAGCACTTGTTCAAACCAGAAACGAAAAACTCACGAAAGCGTTCAAACCAGGGAAGATCACATCGGATGGCATACCCGAAAAAGTAGTGGATGAATCGGATGAAGATGTAAACAACGCACATATATCACAAGAAGAAAACAACATAAGCACGGATGACTTTTTTCAAGTCAGTCCACAAATAGACATTGACGTTGATAATATTGAAGAAGACACGCTTATGGATGTAAATGATGGGGAACAAGTGGACACTGATAGGGTACGTGGTGGGGGAAACGGAGATAAAGATGAAAATCAGAACCAATCGACGGAAAACATGGATGTAAATGATGGGCCAAATGACGGAACACAAGTAAATGTTGGTGTAAATGATGCTGCAAATGTGATAAATGATGGGGTAAATGATGCTGTGAATGATGGGGGAAATTATCATGTTGTGGTTCAAGATGGGGTAAAAAATGGGGTAAGTGATGCTGTAAATGAGGTAAATATTTCGGAAATGCAAAGAAAATGATGGTATGAATGTGGACTTAGATATAAGATAATAGTCGTTGTGGTTAAAGAGAAAAATAAAGGGTTGGTAAAGGAGAAAAATACAAATGTTGTATCAACGGGAGATGTAAATGTAAATGTAAATGATGAAGAAAACATCAACAAAGAAAAAGAGAATACGTTGGGTGAAGGGTTGAAAGAAAAACAAAACAGTGAACCTACAAGGACTGTTTCACAGATTATGAGAAACATGAGAAGCAAAGGTCAATTAAAACGTTTCCCAAATGATACAGTCACAATGGAAAAGCAGAGCAACAATGAAAAGACGTTGGAAAGTTCGAAAACTGGTAAAGATGCAACAAAGAAAAATTTGGATTTTACACCACCAAGCTTCAATTTGTTTTCACAGAGTGACGACATGTTTGGATTGGACAAAGTCTTGAAGCTACCAATTGCTCAAGTAACAGATGCTGGGAAAGATGATGAAACCATTCAGCAAAATGATGTTGAAAAAGGTAAAAGGAATTAGAAAAGTTAGAAGAACACAGAAGAACCTAGAACTGAAACTGTAAATACCAAAAGCCCGAAGGTTACAATAAAAGTAGTTCAAGGGCAACCTTCACCAACCACAAGGAGTAAAGCGAAACAGTTGGTAACCACTGAAGATAGAATTATCACACCAGCTGAAGCAATTATAGCAGTTCCTATAAGATACATGAAACCAGGAAACACAAATGATAATCAGGATGAACCGGAAAAGGAAGTAAGACAAAAAAGGGAGAGGGTATTATCAGGTGTATTGCTATCTCCATACGTCAAGAGGAAGGTCAGCATCACAAACAATTTGCAGGCTGATGAGAAACCTATCGTCGAGTTCATATTCAGCGGAACGTTGCCGGCTAAGTAAGTAAACGTGAATTTGACAAATATATAGAGTATTATTTATTTTTAGTGCATCACAGTTAAATTATTAGTGCATCCCTTTTATTAAACTGACGTGTTTACATATGAACAACGATATTGTTTTCAAAACAATGAACATGGAGGTCCCAAGGGTGGTATTTGAGAGCATGCGTGAAAGTTTACCGGTAACAAGTGCAGCTATAGACGTATGGAGTATAATTCAAAACAATGACGAGAAGCTGAAAAACAGGGTATCTTCACGCTTTTTGTTTTGCAAAACAGGAATGATGGTAAGTGAGTTCAATAATATTCATACATATTTTTCATATAGAAAAAAACAATTGATAAAATTTTGAATCAAAATTATGACATATTGTATAATGCATCTTATTTACAGATGTCACGCAAACCTGAGGACTTTAAAAGAAAAATGGATGAGGTGCTCGAGTATTCTACAAAAAATAACCTTGACAAAGTTGAGCTGGTAAGATTTAAAACAAAAACACATTACATTGTTTATTCAAACTGTTGTTTAACGTAAATATGTATACGAAACAGGTATTTTTCCCAATAACCATGCCAACAGAAGAAATTAATCGATACTACCTTATTGTCTACAATTTGAAGACAATGGAAGTAGATATTATTGATAACAAGCATGATGACAGTCAAGACATACATAAAAGATACGGGGATATTCCAAAGGCACTGGTAAGAAACTTTTATTCGCACGCAAATGAATGTGTATGAATATGAATGTTTGATGTTAAGATAATAGCAGATAGTTTGATTTATGATTGATTGATAATGTTTTCGATATCATTTCATTGCCGGTATGATTTAATTGAGAATACATATAACATAACATGTATGATGATATTTTGACATACTGAATGCAAAATACAATATATGTTGTAAATATGACGCGATTCGTAATTTATATATAAACTTAGTTATTCATACTTTAAATATCATAATGGAATTAGTTTGTTTATTGATATATCATACATAACAAAGTTATAGGTTAGTATGGAGTTAGTGATAAGTTTATTAGTGTGGATGTTGTATTAATAGTGCATCTGGGTTCAGATTTTATATTACTTACTAGTATGGTTTGAGTTGGTGGTGCAAATGAAACTACTATTAGTTATATGGATAATACATATGCACTGAACGATACTATCCATGAAATATTTTTAGGTTTATTATGCAGTTTACGTTGTCAATATTATATATATATATATTTATTTTTATTTTTATTTTTTATTTTTTAAATTAGTGCATCAAAGATTATAAATAAGGTGCATCTAAATGTATTTAACATATACTGATCAACAAATTCAATTACAGACAAAATCATTTGCGTTATATCTGCACTCAGTGGGACACCCATCTGCAGCTAAAATAGCAACATCAAAACATAAAATCATGAAGCTGGAATGGGAGACAGGATTGAACCGTGTTGATTCTGGGGTTTTTCTAATGAGACACATGGAGACATTCTTTGGAAGGAAAAAAGAGTTCAATTCTGGTCTGAAAAAAGAGAGTGTCCAGCAACTAAACCAGCTAACCAGCCTTCGAAAGAAGTACGTGGTGAAGATGCTGATGACAACTATCAACGAAAAAAGAGAGATGCTGGAACAAGAGTCGAAAAGGTACATCAATTTCAACGAAGCTCAAAAGTCGAATTTACATAAGACTCAATTTCAACGTCTTCAGCCAAGGGTTCGAAAGTATTATGATGAGCACGAAGAGAAACTCAAGAAAAAATAGAGCTTTCTGAACAAATTTACACCAGCAAACAATATGATGTGATAAATTTCAATTATGATCTAGATCTATGTACTTTACCGTATTATGATGGACTCGTATTAATATAAGACATAAAACAATGTTATGTTATAATCAAAACTTATGTTTTTGAATCTATGAATGGAATGTTACATATATGGGTTATAATGAATGATGGTGGAATGTGTTTAAACATATTTTTTATTGTAGATGTAAAACCTAGAAAACATAAGCTGCTATTTATAACCACTCACAAAACCCTAATCCTGTGAACTAAACTGCTGTTGTGAACAGAACCATACAAACAGTAGTAACCAGATAGCTTACATTTCCCATGCATAAAATAATACTCCCTATGTACTATTTTTTTTATTGTATGTGTTTCCTTTTTTGGGATGTATCAAATTAATTTGTACCCTTCAATAAATGTGTAATCAATATAAATCAAGTTTAACATATATTTTATTGTACACGTTTCATTTTTGGGATGTCTCAAATTAATTTTAAAATATAGTGCATCAATCAACAAATTTTACAAATATGCAACTAAAATCCATAAAATTCCATAAAACTCCAATATACAATATGTATGACAATTCCGTAAAAAATCAACATACATTAAATGATGGAAATGTGTTTAAACATACATTGGTTAGAATGGTGCATCAATATGATAAAAAAGGTGAATCCAAATGATAATTACTGATACATATGTGAATGATGTAAAAAAATTACATTAAATGATGTAAAAATAACTGAATATAGGAAAAGTCAATATTTAAAATTATGGAATCAATATATTAAAAAAGTGTAAAAATATAATGCATCAATATGAAAACTTAATAATTAACCATAAAATATAGTAAAATCAGTGCATCAGTATTTTAAAATATAGTGCATCAAGCAACAAATTTTACAAAGATGCAATTAAATTCCATAAAATTCCAGTATCCAATACGTATGACAATTCCGTAAAAAAATCAACAATCCATATACATGCATCAGACAAGCATGACATTATTTTGCATATTATGCTTATTTAGAAAAAAAACAAAGACGACAAATTGCAATTGAAAGTGTATATAGGTGCATATCATAATCAGCAAAACGTTAATCACTCCTCGTAATTAACATCCATGGCACGAGTAGAACGGCATGCTCTTTTGTTACCGTACCCTGATCGTGTCTTTAAAAGGGCATGTCCTGGGATTATGTCCTTGATGTGCCCGTTTGGTGCAAGTTTTAAATTTATAAAAGGTGAATTACCAATATTACCAATAACACATACGAGCAAGTATACTCGTCCGTTATAGCAAGATTATGAAGGTAAGTCGGGATCGTTCGCAGGGATTTGAGTGAATCTAAACACAAGTTTGAATTAACGGAGTCTATCCAAAACATATAACAAAGCAAATAGATATAATGAAATTCAGATGATTAAAAACTACACTTGCTTAAACTAGTTTCATATCATAGATTAATGTGATTGTGTTAACCTCTTAACATGTTGGTTATGATAATTAGTTGGTGTACTAATCTAATGTTCTTACAAGTCAAACTTTGATCAAGAGTTTAGTTTATAAAAACAAGCATTAAGTTTAACCAATCAATTCAAGATCAATTCAAGTTTCATAAGTCTACATACATAAACTTAAACACAAAAACATCCACTTGTTCATCAAATTGCTTAAGAAATGGTCAATACAAAAGGTAACCGATCATAGACAAAAGGCTACAATTGATTCTCAACAACTAATCTTACGACCATTTAGATGTTTCCAACCAATCCAATTTGATAATCAAAAAGCGTTTCTATTACAACCACACCTTAGTTCCTTTGTATAATCAAGAATAATGGGTAAAAACAATCATCCATAGACAAAATGATTATGACTAGTTGAATAACACGAAGTTCTTTCGACCCCAACGATTATTACCAATTAGCCAAACTTGATTAACAAATGTCACTATGAAACTTTAGCACAATTGGATCTTAGAATCAACTTGAAATTGAATTAAAACATGTTAACACAACCACTAACTAATCATATGATAATCACATCATTTAAGCAAGTGCATAAAGAAACTAGCCACTCATAGCAAACATAAACATAAACTCAGAACTTGAACATTATAAAACATGATTAAAGGTCTTACAATGATTGAAATGAGATTACAAATGATGTAGTAATGATGCCTCAAGTATTGGTGATGACTTCTTGATGGTTTCACCTCCAAATGATGACTTCTTGGACCTCCAAAGTTTCCTGGAACTTTATGAACGAATTTAAGCTTTGAGAGAGTAGTAGTGGTGGTAAGATAGGTGTGAGAGAAGATCTCTCAAGTTGTGGTGTGTGAAATGAGGTTGCAAAGGCCTCTATTTATACTACCTCCAAGCCTAGGGGTATTAAATGTTTAACTTGGCCTCCAAGGAGTGAGGAAGGGACTAGAATACACCAAGAGAAGGACCTAGAATCGATTGGATGCAAAGGGGAAGCTTAGTGATGAAGATTTGACAACTGCAGCTTCTCCAACCGGATCGGTCATGTAAGATATAACTTTTCACATACACATCATAACATTAACACAAGGTAGCATATAGATGGAATTCTAGAGAGAGAAAGTTAGAGGTTTAGGGAACTTAGTGAGAGAAAGTGAAAGATATTATTATGAGCTCCAACTCTCTACCTTGGGAGGTAGAGAGTATTTATAGTCTTACATAAAACGCCACACATCGGGTTGTGGATCAGGCATACAGTGGGTAAAGACCCGTCCGTCCTCCACGGTGTTACTTAACTAAATACTTCTTAACTTAATATTACTATGACTACGAGCTTTCTAACGATTACATATACTTGAGGTGACCGACTCTTTAATACCTGGAATTTCTAATTCCTAACAATCTCCCCCTAAGGGAGGTCACCTCAATCATGCACTAAAATTACATTGAATACAAACAGATATGACATTAACAATTGTTCTTGCATTCTTGATGTAGTCCTTTGTTCCTAAGCTCGTAGTCATTGATTCTTCACATTGCATGTTTGGTTACTTCAAGTTGAGGTCTTTTACTGATCCACGTGATAATAATTTTGAGCCATCATTTGAGATTATCAGCCATCAAAAAATCTCTGTGACATCCTTTGTGGTGTTGGTATTATGTGATGTTGTGACTTTAGGACCGACATGCTCACATTCGGATCATGATATCTTCTCATCGAGTAGCGGAAGCATTTGTTGAATCATGATATTGGCGCAGCGAAAAGCATGGAGTGATAATATCAGAGTCATTGATGCACTAATCATGATTTCTTTTGAGATGAATGTGTTAAGTGAGCATGCGGCTATGGATTGACCGCTTCATTCTGAACAGCAGCAAACGTCGGGCGTACCTGCATACAACAGTTAGCAATAAATCGCACGAAAGTGTCTTTGATCACTTTCGTTGAATTGAGGTACACGCCCACGGTTCCCGTTGATCATACAAGTACGCCTGTGATCGGTATAATTCAAGAATTTCCTTGACAGGGTTTCGCAGCTGCTCTAGCTGTTCTCAAACCGAACGTCTCAAAGAAGACAACACGGAGTGAGTGAACCAGCGAATTTGAGTCCACCGATTGATGAAAAGATATTTGAAAAACAATCGAGTATTGCTCAATAGAAATTGTTTTTGCAATACAATGAAGGTTTTAATGAAAATCAATTATCAATCATAAAACACCTTTTGATTTGAAAAATTAGTACACGGTCGACGTGCTAATGAAAAGAGTTTTAAAGCACAAAGACCGGTTTTTCAAAGGTATCCGTCAATCCATAACTGAACCGTGATTGATTCAAAAGATTGAATCGCCCCATTGTTTCTGTCAGCTTGTCACATGGTTGATATGTATAATAGATCTCACATGCCACCTACCAAGAGCTTGTTAGATGTTGGCTCCAGAAGGCTTTCCATCTTCACAGTGAATATGTAAACACATCACTCGGATGTTCGGGAAATACCACAAGGATAATGCGTAGGACTCAAGATATAATCTCTCTTCCACATTGTGTGAAACAGAGAGTCTTCATTGAAAGTGTCCTAATGAGATTTATTGATGATCTCGTGGCTCTAGACTCAATTTGTGCATATTTGGATCCTGTCGGAGACTAGGGAAAGAGTCTCCTTCTTCAATATCAACAATCTCTAAGAGAAAGTCGATAGATAATGTCGGTTCCCGTGAGAATGAAACAAGTCCTTTTAAGAGGAACTTGAGTGGTTTGGAAAGTTGAAGTGCGAGCGTCCACTGGGTCCATGACGTCTTGTCTTCAATACCGATGTTACCATCTATAGCATATGAATTGAACCCGGTTTCTGCCCTAAGGTTGAATAAATGGAGGGCTATTTGTTTTCACCCTTTTCTCATTCAATTCTTTTTAATTCTTCAACCCCTTCAGTGCTTACCGAGACTTCATAGCTAGAACCTTGTTGGGTTTATTCCAGTACTAGCTCAGTCTTAGTCCGCACTCTTCCCATATCTCATTTTTCTCCTTTTATCATCATACCTAAGAACTCTACACTAACTAGTGGATAGTCCTTGGGTAGATCCCTCCGGTTCTGGCGGATCATGGGAACACATACCTAACCTTATCATCCTTATATCACCATACATAATGTAAAGTTGGTCGGTCTTTTTGGTATTGTTCATCCGCCATAGGAACCAATTGAAAACCATTTGAAAATCAATCCAGATACTTGTGATATATTATCAAAGCATTTTGTACCGAATTGTTTTGATATTTTTAGAATAAGTGCTCCCCCTGAACATGTGCATCAAATGTTTGAAATTGTTTTGCACACGGAGGCAAGAGGAAGAAATTAACTTCTTTGTTTACCATTTTCTAAAAAATATCACCATCACTTCCTTGATCAAATAAAGTAGATAAAGCATTTCCAGGAAGGATGAGGTTTCCATGAATTTGCTCCCCCTCAATATGTGCCTCGAGGTTTGAAAAGAGTTTTACACATACTAGAGGGAACCTGCACATTGAGATAAGTGATCACTTTTCAAATCATTGTGGTTTAATATAGATGTTCCCCCTCAATGTGTGCATGGAAAATTTGAAATCGTTTGTCACTTACGGGGAGGCAAACATGCTAATCACTTAAGAAACCATTTATCGAATTATCAGTTTAAATCCTATTTAAATCACAACTTCTCCCCCAATCACAATTATTAAAACATTTGAGATTTGTGATCTCTGTAGATTTAAATTGATTTTGAAAGCTTTTAAGGAGAATTGTGACTTGATTATGAAAGCGTTTTAACCGATAAGGATCTGATGTTGAGATTTTAAACTCCATTGGTTAAACATGCATGTACATCTTTTGAAAACAATTTAATGCCAAATAACTTTTAATTTAATTGAAATCATTCTCCCCCTCAATCAATGACATAGGTTGTTGATTGAGCGATAGAGATTTTGACAGATAAGTCCTGATGATTATCAAAAATAGAGACCGAAGTTATTTTTCAAAGCATTTAGTTTTCACAGATAAATGTTATAGAATCAGAGCATGGAATTTGAAAACATGGTAAAACATGGCTCTATTATTTCTTTTAAAACCGGGTTATTGCCTGAAAATGACAATAAACCATTGTTTCTCTTTCTCCCAAAAATATTTTTTGAATTTTTGATTTTTTTTTTTTTAAGAATTCGAACAACATCTAAAGTCCCGTGTCATTCTTTGAATGACAAAACAAAGACCGTAGATATTTTCGAACCGGAAAAAAAAACATGACAAAAAGACAATATTTTTAAAGATTTTTCAATTTTTCGATTTTTATGGATTTTTGAAAGTTTTATATTTTTCTATTTGGTTTTATAGGGTTTTATAATTTTGTATTTTGTTTTTCGAATAAGTATTTACATGAGATAGATGAAGATAGACCTTTACTCCTCGTCTTCCTCCGAAGACGCTTTGAGAGTATCTGGTAGAAGGCTTTTCAAGCCAAGACGTGGAAGAATAAACTCAAAACGTTCTCTTGGAAGAGCTTTGGTGAAGATGTCCGCTAACCGATATTCAGACCTCACAAAATATAGTTCCACCACACCTTTTTCCACTTGTTCCCTGATGAAATGATGTCGAATGTCGATATGCTTTGCTCTTGAGTGTTGAACGTTGTTGCATGAGAGAGCAATAGCACTTTTATTATCACAAAGACAGAGGATTTTGTTGAATTCAAAGCCATAGTAAGATAATTGAGATCTCATCCATAAGATTTGAGCACAACAAGATGACATGGCTATGTATTCAGCCTCTGTAGAGGAAATAGAAGTACTCATTTGCTTCTTTGAAGACCACCTCACAAGCTTATCACCCAAAAACTGAGCACCTCCGGATGTACTTTGACGGTATCTTGACAACCTGCATGATCAGATCTCGCATAGGCCGTTAGTTACATGCCGGTGTCCTTCGGGTACCATAGTCCCATATTGATGGTTCCTTGGAGATACCGAAAGACCCGCTTAACCGCTTCAAGGTGCTTTTTAGTAGGCTTAGCCTGGTATCTAGCACACATGCAAACAAATAACAAGATGTCCGGTCTGCTTGCTGTGAGGTACATCAGGGATCCAATCATACTACGATATTTCGTTTGGTCAATCATGATCCCCGAGTGGTCCTCATCTAGTTTGGTTCGATCAATCATGGGGGTGTCAACAGGGTCACATGAATCAAATCCAAATTTCTTTAAAATCTCTTTTGCATATTTAGATTGATTTATGAAAATGCCTCCGGTGACTTTGTGAAATTTGTAATCCCAAGAAAAATGACATTTGTCCCATCATTGACATTTGAAACTTAGAACTCATTTCATTAGAAAAACGATCACATTCCATTGGGTCAATCGAAGCAAAAATAATATCATCAACATAAATTTGAACATGAGTTAAATGTTTGCCCGACTTCCTGGTGAACAATGTAGGATCAATCGCTCCTTTATCAATCCGGATGATAGAAGTAACTTTGACAGTGTATCATACCATGCCCTTGGTGCTTGCTTTAAACCGTAGAGAGCCTTCTTCAGACGATAAACGTGAGTAGGATGCTCTTGATTCACAAATCCTTCAGGTTGGCCGACGTAGACGACTTCTTTAAGATCTCCGCTCGAAATGCCGTCTTCACATCCATCCGATACACTACCATGTTCTTACTAGCGCGTTAGCCGAAAAGATTCTGATTGCCTCGATTCGAGCAACAAGAGCAAAAGATTCTTCAAAGTCTATACCCTCCTCTTGACGATATCCTTTAGCAACTAAACGAGCCTTGTTCTTCAACACATCACCATGCTCATCAAGTTTTACTTTGAAGATCCATTTGAGAGCTATAATCATAGCACGTCTGAGCAAGTACTAACTCCCATACATCTAGTCGATCAAACTCATGAATTTCATCTTGCATGGCATTGAACCATCTGTCTTCATTCATGGCGGTTTTAACATCTTTTGGTTCGATCTTAGAAAGTACGGAGTTGAAGAAACACCATAAGGCATCGGTTGCAAGTTGTTTCCTGGGTTGATACGGACGAGAGGATTTCCAATGATGTTGTCTAATGGATGATCGTGAGTCCATTTTCTAAGGTGTTCATGTGGCGTTGTTGAGGAACCGAGGTAGCCGAGTCGATGTCTCCTCAAGAAGATGGTTCTGATGATGATTTCGGAGTAGCAAATATGTTTTCAAATGGAGCATCCTCAGGAGTAGCAAAGGGATTAACTTCATCATTGATGCCTGAAACATTTCCATGATGTACATTTGAAGAATGATGATTTGTTGATGAGATCAAGGATCAGCAGTGCTTCTTGACTTAAAGATATTGAGACCAAGGATTGACTTCATTCACGGAATATGAGCATCCTCTGTGCGGGAATCATCACCTCATGAGTGTTTGAATCATACAGTTCATCAAACATAGGATCAAACAATTTCTTTACATCATCTTCGGATGGAGGTACATATGGAGTTTCTTGAGTAGAGTTTGGAACAAGAGATGAACCAATGGGACTGTCTTGAAGTGCGGGTCCCGATGGATTGTCCAGAGCCATTTGACCGGTCACCATCAAACGTAACGTGAATGGTTTCCATGATATTTCTGGTTCTTTTGTTATAGATTCGATATCCCTTTTTGTTTGGTGCATATCCTACAAATACTCCAATGTCGGCTTTAGCCCTAAGTTTCCCTAAGTCTTGACCCTCATTAGTTGGATAGCACAATGCACCAAACACACGAAGGAAAGAGAGATTAGGTTTTCTATTGTGGACAAGTTCATATGGAGTTTTTCCATGTACGGTGTGGATTAGGGAACGATTTTGTGTATAGCATGCAATGGCGATTGCTTCAGCCCAGAGAAACATTGGAACCTTTGAGTAAATCAACATTGTTCTAGCGGCTTCAACCGAGTCCGATTTCGCTTTCAACTACACCGCTCGTTGAGGAGTTCGTGGAACACTTCTTTGATGGCTGATTCCAACGCTTTCATAGAATTCATTAAGTTGTTTGTTGACAAACTCGGTTCCATTGTCTGCTCGACAATTCGGCGGTTTTGTTAAGTCGAACTGCACTGCTTTGATGAGTTTGATGATGATATCAGGAGTTTCATCCTTTGTCCTTAAGAACTTGACCAGGTGAATCTAGAGTAATCATCAACCACAACTAACACATATTTCTTCCCAAAGATATTCTCACCCTCATTGGTCCACATAAATCCATATGAATCATATGAAGAACTTCGTGACGAGTTAGTAGGTTTGGGTTTATGGGCATATTTCTTGCTTTTTCCCAATTGACATGTTGAACAAAGATGATCCTTTTCATACTTTAGTCTAGGTAAACCTACAACTAGGTCCTTTCGGGAAAGATCGTTGATGGTGCCGAAGTTCAAGTGATTGAGACGACGGTGCCATAACCATGACTTTGTTTTTGAAGCCTTTGATAACAAGCAGATTGGAGAAGCCCTCATCATGTCATCGATAGAGATGGTGTAAAGGTTTGACCCACGAGTTCCTTTTAACAGTTCCTTACCATTAAGATCTCTAACAAAGCGGTATGTTTTCAAGGCAACTTCTAGATCGAGTCACGAATTGACCAACAGAAAATAGATTATGACCCAACCCTTCAACATAGTAGACTCTCGAGATGACACTATCACCAACAACATAATCTCCATAACCCATAATAGCACCGAAATGATCATTACCAAATCTAACAGCCCCGATGAACTTGCTCACGAAGTTCATGAGCCGCGACCGTCTCCATATGCTTGGAACTGAGTCCGGTACCACGTAATCGATTTGAACGATCTGCAGCTTGAACACGCATAAAAATGGATAATCGGATAATTGGGATCCCCATGCAAGAATGGGTTCCACTTGGTTAGTAACAAGAATTGGAACACCCACATCGTAATCGAAACATCCATATCGAAGTAGAAGCAATGGAATCATTGGGAATAGATGCAATGTCGGTGTCTCAGATTTGCCCTATTCAAAGTATGTTTACTTCTTAAGGGAATAGTTCTACCAAGAGGCATCCATTTTCTAGTGGGCATAATCTTAGCAAAGTGAGAACAAAACCGATTATTCTTATGACCAAAAGGTATCCAATAATAACCTATCTTTATAAAAGTTCTTCCTGTGGGTTTCCAATCGCTTTCTAACAATCTTTCGTTTTTGCCTTTTTGCCTTATTTGCACGATTATTAGCATTAGCAATTTTAACGGGCATTTGACAAAGATTAGACAAAGCATTCACACCACATTCATGATTAGCAATGTAATTCAAGCATGCAAAGATTACAAGGTTTGCAGATAGTATCGAATTCAATTAATTACAAGACGCCTAAGGCTAATCCTAGAATCAACACGATTCGTTTTATTCAACTCAAGCCTAAAGTTCCTAGATTGGTCTTCTACTCTCTTCCAATGCACATTCTTAGCTTGCAAGGTCCTATCATTCCTTGTATTGTCTTGAGACTTTGACCGCCGCTTTAAAGTCACTATTTACTCCTGTAGAGGGAATGGGAACATTAGTTGGTTGATCTAATTTTTGCATTCCCGAACTTGATGTGCAAGGATCTGAAGTACTAGAAGGCACATTAGTGTATACTTTAAGACTGTGATTTGAGCTTTTTGCGGGCACACTAAAGTTCACTTTCTTAGCACTAACATATCCGAATCAACTACTTGAAGGCACATTAGTGTTTCCTTTTTAAGACTGGGCATAGAACGGATTTCCCGCTTGGCACTAGGCATAGAACAAGGCATCACAGCTTTGCCTTTTTCACCTAAGGTTAAGGATTTTGGACATGTGGCAATTACACATTCTAGCAACTCTTGAGATCGTTTGGCCTCGAGGCAAGCAAACCTAATTTCACTATCAAGAGGTTTGTTAATGAAATCCTCTTCGACAATCTCACCGAGACATTCTAGACTATCCTTAAGGTGAGCACAGGATTCATGAAAAGCATGTTCATTATTCCTAAGATGAGGAGGAATATATTTAACTGTCACGGTATTTGCAATCCTAAGGGTGACTTTGAGACAACATTCTTATTGAAAACAAGTGGCAGCTTCCCATTTCCCTGACTTCTTAGATTCTCAATTTCCTTTTGTAAAGACGTTATTTTTTCGTTGTTTTGGTCACGGGTGACTTTCATTGAATCATATAACTCTTTAAAATGTCGCTTAACTTTTTCATTTTCTTCTAGAAAACTCTCGTTTTCCTTTGTAAGGCATTAACTAAGTTTTGAAGATGAAAAGTTTGAGAATTCCGAGAATCTAAAGGAGGAGGGATTTGGGAGCCTGTCTTATTGTTCGTTTGACCCTTTAATTGAGAGATTTGGGCTTTCAACTTTCTCGATCGTGTTGCACCGAGCTTGAATCGCTCATCACGCTTGTTAATTTGAAAACCGCATCAAACTCGAGCATCCGACGATGTCTTGACATGTGAAGTTTTAACATTTTCTTTAAGATGTTGATATTTTAGTTGTAAATTAAAATGCTCAACTTCCAGTTTAGAAAAATGTTTAACCAAATTGTTGTGATCATCCAGTTCAATTTTCTCGCTTAGTTCAGAATTAGTTTTTTCAAGCTCAATGACACGATCATGGGAGACTTTCAGGCCACAGATAGTTCATGAAATTTGGAAGCATTAATAGAGCAATTTGAAGCAAAGGAAAAGATATCTTGAGCAACACATTCAGGAATAAGAGTCTCATTTAAGGTATGCAAGTTCTTCCTCTCAATCTCATTATATTTTAGTGCACGCCCATAATCACTAACTTCAACTACCATTGCATCAAATTCCTTTTCCATTTCTTTAATATCTCGATTTTTCCCCTTTTTAAGACTCTCAAAATGATCTTTTAGTTGTTTAAAGAAAGGCATGACCTCGCTAAATAACATTCTTTCATTTGCTCAAAACCCCTTTCCCCTTCGCTATCCCAGTGGTGTGATCCTTTTCTAACAAGTTTTCTCAAAATCGGTAAATAGTTGAAGAATAACATATTGACTGATTAAGGTCTTGCTCTTAGTGGCAATAGTTCTAGGAACTAAATGCATTGGTGTATTTGGAGGATACACACGCTTTAGGAATTTCCTACAAGGGGATTCTTTTCAACAAGATTTTCACTTTTGCAAGTCCATATCCTTTTCCGTAACACTTGTTCGGGGTCAACAATGTTTGAGGTTTAAACATGTTCAAGGAAATCCAGTTTTCCTTCTTGTAGTCATGGGGAGTGATAATAATCTTTTTCTTTGCATTTGGTCATCTAGTTTTTGTTCATCCTTTCCCTAGTGACTTCATCCGATTTCTTATCTTCCTCGGTGCACTCAACGCAACTAGGTTTCTGCCTAGGCTTAAGAATTTCATTACCATCATAAAGCACCTTATGAGCATTTCTAGCCTTTTTAATTACCTCCGGATTCGGTTCCTCAACAAGGGGAATGCTATGCTTATCGCTTAAGACTCGATGTTTAGTGACCATGTGAGCAAATCAATGGTGTTTCCTTGTATGTACAACTTGTTCTCAAGTTTGTTTTTCAAAGTTTTCGGATTAGAAAAATCTCTCAAGAGTTTTGATTCCTTTGCATTAAATTCTTGCTTAAGCATTTTCACATTTTCTTGAAGTTCTTGTTTTTGTTTAGATGTTTTAGAGAGTTTTTCTTGCAAGGAATTTAATTCTTGTTTCAATACTTCTTCTAAACTTACTTTTCTAATTATCAGACTTACTTGGTTATCCATTTCCTCGCCACGAGTGGTCAACTCAAATTTTGCACGTTGTTCATAAATAGCAACACGCTCTTTATAGGCATTTAGTTCGTAAATAATGGAATCATCAGGGCACATGCGGTATTCATCAAAAACATAGTCATTGTTGATTGCAGAAGATGCATCACTTGGTACAACTTCACTTTCACTTTGTTTCACGTATTGATCATATGGGACAATATTGATATTACCCATATTTTCAATATTTGATTCAATAGTTTCAGCTGATTGTACTTTGTCATGCATCCGTGCACATCAAGATCATCGATAGTTTTAATACCTCTGAGATGAGCTTGTCATGGGATGGCCCAGATAGTGATGAAGAAGAGACCTTGGGAGAAACCATTGGAGAAATGCTAGCCATAAAATTGTGTGTGCCGTAGGTCCATCATCCACATCAGAGTCGTATGCATCACAACCAGCGACTTGAAAGGCATTCTGATGATTGTGACCTATCTCCCGAATAGGCCGCCATCCACATCCGCATCATAGGTCTTGGCATTGCCCTCAAGAAGAAACAAGAATTCCTCTTCATTCAGAGTAGCACCATTGTCCCGAGCTTGAGCCACAAAGATCTTCTCTCTCAAGTAATCAAGATTCTGTGGGCGCTTTGGAGATGTACGCTTCCTTGCAATGTGTCCCTCTCCACCACACTTATAACATTTGATGAGCTTAGTTTGACCTTGGTTACCATTCCTTCCTCGATTCTCGTTTCCAACATAACCTCTCCCAGCCCACCTCGCCCCGATCATACTGCTTTTCCTGAATCGGTTGCACCACCATCCTTCCATCTTTAATAGTGGCTTGATTGTGTGGGTTAGATGCGCTCGAGGTTGTTGTTGGTTTGTGGGAGAGTATTCATGTTTTGACCGATGAGAAGAGCTAGTTGATTAATGAAGCTACCCACGTGAGTATCAAGATCGCTTGTTTGTACATATGATCAGGAATGAGTTTGTGATTACCATTACCCAAGGGTATGACTTGTGATGCTTTGGTTGTGATTCCGATGTTTGAGTAGAAAGTCAGAGAGTCATTAGACGAACTTGTCTCTCCCTGGTTGGTTTTGAACTGATTGAGAATTAATTTTTCAAACATAGCATGTCTCTCATTCTCAAGGAGGAAGGCATAGAGTTGCTCATAGTTTGTATTCTTCAATCCTTTAGTGAGCTTCACAAAGGTAACAAACTTGTGCCATTCGGGATTCATGTTGTTCACAAATTTTGAGTTCAACTGAATGTTAGGCATAGTCATTCGGATGTTCCTCATGTCATTAACTAACTTATGAAATCTCACATAGTACTCATAGACACTCTCATCCGGTTTCATCTTGAAATGCTCAAATTGGCCATAGAGTTGGGATTCTCTGCCTTCCATAGTTAATTCGTAACCTCGAGAGAAGCATCTTAACATTGTCCCAAACCGCCTTAGCATCCGTGTTATGATTGATCAGCTTGTAGATGTCTTTAGGAAGACCTTGAAGAACAATGTTTGAAGCCCCGATATCTGCATCAAATCTCTTTTTATCCTTATCATCAAGCTCATCATACATCTTAGGTCCGCTCCATTCCGTAAACAGAGTACCATCTCGCATTAGTATCAAGTATGTCTCTAGTCGCCTCAACTCGATATGGTCCTTCATCAATGGATTTGAGAATGTTGACACCATTTTCCTTTCCAAGGCAATACAGCTCTAATTCGCTGGAGCCCAAGAGTCGTAGTCGGCCTCACAAGCATGGGTGGACGAGTATCCGAGCCACCGCTTGAACATCTTCTGCAACAGTGGAGATAACAGTGGGAACGTTGGTAGACATGTTAACAGATTATACGGGATTTTATAGCTCTATGATTAAACCGAGAAATGGATTCTTTCACGGGATTTTACTGAATCAAGAGAAAACCGTAAACAATCACTCAAGACTCTAGATGATAAAATACTAAATCGCTAGAAGATAATGCACTAAGTCGCTAGAAATTAATGCACTAAGTCGCTAGAAATTAATGCACTAAGTCGCTAACCCTTAATTCGCTACACCCCTAAGTCGCTAGAGTCCCAAGTCGCTAATCAGAAAAGCAAGTCGCTAAGTAGTAACTCGCTACATGCACCAAGTCGCTAATCAAATTTTGGCAAAGAATTCGCTACACAAGTCGCTAGAGACACAAGTCGCTAAAGAGCAACTCACATCACCAAGTCGCTACCAAAAGTCGCTACCCGTAGTGGAGAATCCACTACTTGTACTTTAACTCGCTAGATCTAACTCGCTAGCTCCAACACCGTAAGTCGCTACAAAAATGTGAAGCAAGTCGCTACCAAGAAAATATTCCGTGAGCTAAGTCGCTAGCTTGAAAAACCATATAAACCTCACTTTTCAATCCAAAACAACCCAACCAAGATGATTCAAGCTTACCAAATGAAAACCTAAACACTTTTGATGATTCTAAACATAAAAGTACAACCAAAATCAAAACTTTAACACTAGAAATCAATCAAATGATGCAAAAACCACTAAACTTTTTCAAACTCAAAACCACCTAAAACCACTAGAAATCCAAAGATGTGTAAGATATGATCTAACCATGGCTCTTGATACCAATTGTAAGATATAACTTTTCACATACACATCATAACATTAACACAAGGTAGCATATAGATGGAATTCTAGAGAGAGAAAGTTAGAGGTTTAGGGAACTTAGTGAGAGAAAGTGAAAGATATTATTATGAGCTCCAACTCTCTACCTTGGGAGGTAGAGAGTATTTATAGTCTTACATAAAACGCCACACATCGGCCGTGGATCGTGCATACAAGGGTAAAGACCCGTCTGTCCTCCACGGTGTTACTTAACTAAATACTACTTAACTTAATATTACTATGACTACGAGCTTTCTAACGATTACATATACTTGAGGTGACCGACTCTTTAATACCTGGAATTTCTAATTCCTAACAGTCATATATGACCAACCGATCCTACCGGGTCTTCAATAATAACACAATCGACCGACCGGCCATTGGGGTCACATCGACGGCCGCTTATGGCAAAACATTAATTCCATTGTAAATGCCAACCGCATCCTACTGGAAAGGTGTAACCTGATCCCATTGATCTTCCGGAGATACAAACTCGATCTTTCTTTTCAATTGTCTTGTAGAATTGGTTCTTCAATCACTAAAGTCTTCAAAGGTACTGAGATTTAGCTTTTCCCTAACGGAATCTTCGACAATAAGATATTTCCACATTTTCCTCCATTTCCTCAAGATACTTGGTTAAAAATACTGACAAACATCTCTAGATACCATTAAGTACTAAATCACGCAAATATAACCAAATAATCTATATAAAAGTACACATAATGCTACTGTAAAACATGCATAACTGAAAGGCACAAATTCCCCACACTTAAACTTTTTCGCCTCAAGCAAATCTAGAAAAACATCCATCGGTACAAGATCGCGGATTATGAAAATGTGATGCAAATCAACCAAGTATAAATAATGCAGAGAAGATTCATCAATTATGCTTATAAAGGTGAAACATCAAGATGTTTCGACAATATCCAACGATTTTTTCGCATTGATTAACATTTTAACACCTACCTAAAAAATAATGGAATATAATTCACTCAATCACTCATTTTAGTGGAGTAACAAGATAAATCACACTCATTGCTCACCGTGATTAGATTATTACCATAAGCTTTGTACAAGAAACAAAACTCCACCGACGCTAAGCGCGAAAGCACCAAGTAAAAACATCTAAAGAGGACTTTTATTCGGGTTATAAATGTTAGGGCTAAGGGTTAAGGGTATGGATAAGGCATGGGAATGTTAATGAAATTGGTGTTAAAATAAAAATGAAATCAAGTCTAATACCCATGTTGCTAGCTACCAAACATTCCACCTAACCAAATAAATGATTATAGCTTTACATTCTTCATTTCCACTTTCCACGTTTGCCATGATAATTATTCTTCTAATCATAGCACATGGCTATTATTTCCATACTTTCAACACAATTTTTTTTTGAACATAAACTCAACACATGGCTCAATCAATCACATAGGATGTGGTACTCATAATCATTTGAACAATCTTCACTTTCCAGCGACTAGTAAACCAAATCATAGAAATTGATAATGATAAAGCTAAGGTTTAAAGTGTAAAATCTTTTGTATTTTCCGGTGAAGCAAAAATGAAAGGGTTGGCTCGTAAGATGTAATTCAAGGGTATCTAGTGCTAAAATGAGCACTACGGTCAAGTCCATGCGTGGTGGTTAACTAAACTAAATGAGGCTAGCTAATATATCATTAGATGTAAAATGGAAGGCCATTCGTTAACTTAAGGTGCCTCTTTATCACACGCACCTACTTATATCGCATCTAATGCAATCTCATCATGGCCTCGGGTAATGATTTACAAGCCAAGTTCTAGAATAAATAAAATCACCCAAGACACTCATAAAGAAAAGATCTAAGCATAAAAGGTGTACGCTTAATAAGAAATAGGCCAAATCCTCACAATTTAAAGGGAGTGGTATAATATGTGCTAGCAAATGTCATCGATCCCAGAATGGATTGCGTAATAGTAATCTAACACATCCTCGAAGTTTCAAATATTACTAGTTTT